>CAMZMU010000102.1:9644764-10036806 GCA_947311845.1 Poa pratensis
GTTGGGAAACGGATGGACAATCTATTGATTCCACTGGAACTATTGTGCTGTGTATCTAGAGCTGAATTTTCTGACATGAAGGCATATATTCGTTGGCAGAAAAGACAGGTTAGCTATCCATTTGCGCTTTAATGATTTTGGATTATAGTTGCATGACTTTACATTCCTTTTGTGTCTTTGGTTAGCTAAACATGCTGGAGGAGGGCCTAATAAACCATCCTGTTGTTGGATTTGGAGAGTTAGGTCGGAAAGTCAACGAGCTAAGAAATCTTTTCAGGAAGATTGAAGAATCTGAGGTTTTATGCATACCCCAGTCAGTTCTTACGGTTGATTTTTAATTTAATAAATAAGTGCTGTATAAACTGTACACTAAATGGAGGTTATTATGATGTATTATTTGCTAGTCCCTGCCACCATCTGCTGCGGAGGTTCAGCGGACAGAATGCCTACGATCACTGAGAGAAGTTGCCACATCTTTCTCTGAAAGGCCTGCTCGGGGCGATCTTACTGGTGAGGTTTGTCACTGGGCTGATGGTTACCATCTGAATGCTGCCTTGTATGAAAAAATGCTTGGCAGCGTTTTTGACACCTTAGACGAGGGAAAACTCACAGAGGCCAGTACTTAAAATCCTTGTTTGTCATTTTCTGCCGTCCATCCCGTCAGTTGCAATATTTGTCACATTTTTGCTTTAATACGCCAGGAGGTGGAAGAAATCCTTGAGCTCCTAAAGTCAACTTGGCGGATACTAGGAATCACAGAGACAATTCATGATACATGCTATGCATGGGTGTTATTTCGACAGGTAAATCACCAATCGAAAATATTGGAGTATTTGTGCTTGTGCTGTTTATGGCTTTAAATATCTCTACAGCAGCAACCAGATGTGTTTCTGGATTCTGGTATCTTCTGTTTTTTCTTCATAGCTCCGAATATGCCAAAAGCAAGGGAGAAGCTCCTCATCCTTATCCATTTTTGAATGACACAAGTTCTAGCCTTTTTTATTCATAGTGTCAGAGATAAGTACAACAACAACAACAAGGACTTTTGTCCCAAGCAAGTTGGGGAAGGCTAGAGCTGAAACCCAACAAAGACCTGTGGCAACCATAGGAGGTGGGTGTGATAGGCTTGACGAGCCAACATAAAAGCCAGCCACATTTATCTGGAAAAAAAAAATCCAAGTTCAAACTCCCTTTTTGCCTTCACCATTTTGTGGAAATAATTCCTTTCCCTAATAGTGTAGCTCAAGTTAAGCCTGTCGTGATGTACGATTATAGTTAAAGTGGTGAATCATATCCAAAACCAGTAACCATTTTGACTGGATCATTAGCTTAAAAGATGCTCTTGCATAAACCATATTGGACTAAATATATAGTCCTGTTCATTAAAGTTGTACTGATTTATTAGCTCATGAACCAAGTCACCATCACAATAGTATGAAAAATGACAATTAATATAGGTTCTGCAACACAGTTTGTTTTTACAGGTGAGCAAGGACTCCTGAAAGCTGTGATTGAGCATTTGAGGAAAATACCTTTGAAGGAACAGCGTGGTCCACAAGAACGAATACACTTGAAAAGTCTACGTAGTTCTGTTGACGCCGATGATAGCTGTCAGGACTTCACGTTTTTTCAGTCTTTCCTCTCTCCAGTTCAAAAATGGGTGGACAAGAAATTGAATGATTATCACCTGCACTTCTCGGAGGTTTGTTTTTCTCTGTCCTGGTTTGCTCATGTGCGCCCTAACATGCATGGCCAGGGAACCTCTTTGAAACTAATCCTTTGATTCTACATGGAATAGATCTGAATTTGTTTGCTTTATACATGAAAGATTTACCATGTCGGTGAAGATCAGTTATACAATTAGATCCCACTTACTGCAGGCTATTTCTGATTTGTTTATTCACCACTGGATGTGCAACACTTTTTTTTTTTTGAAGCTTTTATGACAGTAGGAAAGGCTCCTACTGCCTCTATATTAAAACACCCAAAAAGGGAACCAGGGGAGTATTTACATGGCGAGGGGTTTTAGGGGGGGGGGGGGGGGGGGGGGGGGGGGGAGGAAGTTTACATCGCAGCAACAAAAGAGTTAATGAAAATATGTCTATCTTGCTTGGTCCTATGAACCAGCATGGAGAAGTCCTCCTTAAATCGATTAGTCCAGGTTAGAGGGTCAGGTTGAATGCCATTAAAACAGATATTATTCCTCTCTTTCCAAATGCTCCAGGCAGCTGTGATGAAAATATCCATAAACATCGGTCGTGTCCACGCATTCCTCGCTGCCTCAACCAACTGCAGTCTATCAGCTTGCGCATTGTCAGGGAAAGAGATCCCAAGCTTGTGCCAACATCCTTTGCTGAAATCACAATGAAAAAACAAGTGTTCCAGAGTTTCTTCGGTGTGGTTGGCACACATCAGGCAATCAAAGCTGTTTGTCACATTATAATGCCTCCTCCTAAGCATGTTCTTAGTGTTCAATCTGTCACTGAGCAATAACCAGCAGAAGAACTTGAGTTTTGGGACACACTTAGTTTTCCACAACCAGCAAAAAGAAATGTGAGGCTGAATGTCTTTGAAGCAGAAGGAATAGTACTGTCTAGCAGTGTACTTCGTGGATCCCCAGAAGTAAGACCACTCATCAGGCTCATCATAGTGAAGATCAATGTGTGCCACCGTTAGCTGCATCTCTCTAATTTCCTCTAGGGCTTGCGGAGAAATGGGCAGGTGAAAATTAGCAGCCAGACTATCAGCAGCGAGGAAATCCCTTGCAGACACATCCTCATTCAAAGCAAACGAGAAAGCTCTAGGAAATTTCTGAGCAGCAATATCCTCACCCCAGGGGTCCTTCCAGAAAAGAACAGACTTGCCAGAGTTGATGGTGCATTGTGTAACCCCCTAAATGTAGAGGTGAGTTTTAGTATATCTTTCCACCAGAAGGAGCCACAGCTATCAACAGCATGTGGAATGCGGCCATTGTAGTAAGTGTTCCAAATCAGCTGCACCCAGGGCGTGTCAGTCTGATTATAGAATTTGTGGAGGTACTTTAGCAAGAGGGCTTCATTCTGTATTTTAAGGTTCAGGACACCCATTCCTCCTTTCTTCTTGGGTCTGCAGACACGATTCCAAGCAATCAGGGGATTGCAGTGATCCCCAGATTCAGTCTTCTTGTTCCATAAACAATGCCTCCTGATTTTGTCGATATGTTCAAGAATTTTTGGGGATATTTTGATAGAGCACATCATGAAAGTGGCTATGGAAGTGAGAAGAGAGTTGATCACAGAAACTCTGCCACTGTAGGTCATCATCATGAAGTTAGCAGTCAAGCATCTCTCAATTCTATCCACCAAAGGCATTAGATCCTGGACAGTCGGTTTTGTTGTACCAAGGGGCAGCCCTAAATAGGTGAAAGGCATTTTCCCCACCGAGCAGCCAAACAAATTGGCAATTTGCAGAGCATTCTGTTCCGACAGGTTAATGGGTATCATAGTGGACTTGTGGTAGTTGATGTGAAGGCCAGTAGATTTGGCATAAGTGTCCAAGATATTTTTCATAACAAGGACTTGGTCAGGGCAGGCAGGCATTATCACAATAGTGTCATCCGCATACTGAACTACAGGATAGTCCATATGAAACCCAAGATCAAGAGGAGCATGAAGCAAATTATCAGCAAAAGCTTTGTTAATAGCTGATTGCAAGAGATCAGCAGCTAAAACAAAGATGAGAGGAGATAAAGGGTCTCCCTGCCGAACCCCTCTCTTGCAGAAGAACTGCCTGCCAGGAACTCCATTAAGGAGAACAGAGGACATACCACTCCCAAAGATAGCCTTAATCCACACTATGGAGGTGAGCATTCCAATCTGCACTCGTTAGCATGAAAACAGGCACTGACCAGCTCTGCCTCGCACCACCAAGCTGCGTGACCACAAGGCTTCTAGGCATGAACTTAGGATGCACAATCCACACCTTGGCAAGCACAAATTTCAGATTTCCTCTAGGATTGTGCCAAACAGACAAAAGACCAAAATCTTCAACAGCCCGATTAACATAGAAGGTAGTCTGATAATCTAGGGGAAAACCTAGGAACAGAATCCAAATCTCTCTGCCGAAGGAGGCTAACCGCATATTCTTGGCCTGATCATGACGAACAAAGGTGACAGTAGTAATCTCATCAGCCTCAAAGGTAAGCCCTATGGCGGTGTCAGCAGCAAGTGTATCAGCCAACTTGAACACACCCAAACCAAAGGGGTGGTCATCCCAATGACTAACATCAAGACCAGATTCAACCAGAAAATCAATAACATCAAGCCTCATCTGCTCCCTTAACTGAATCGGAATAAATCGGTTAGTCTCAGCGATTACCACACGATCATGTTGCAGCGGCGGCACCGGAGGAACCACCAGCATAGTGCGCGCCTTGCGGTCAGCGGGGCCATGGTCCACGGTCATGCCATCAGGGATGAACGCGAGCGGGTTGACGGGGAAGTTCGCCATTGCTTCTCCGTCGTCAGTGGCCGCCCCCTCCGTCGCCTGCAAGGGTTTTACTGTAGCAAGGGGAACAGAGGACGAGGGAGATGAGACGGCAAGCAGGGAATCGCTAGCAATCAGGGGAATAACCTCTGTTTCCTTTCCTGTTACTTATTTATTGCTGGTTGCTTATTTATTGGTTACTGAATGGCTCCATGTACCCTGCTGCGATAAAAAATATATGTGAATTATATACTCGAGTATCTTGATTTCATATTCTAGTGATAGATTTCACATCACCGTTCCTAGGCATAGTGTCTCTTATCAAGCTTGTCGTGTTCATCTCTTGTTCTTGTTAGCCCAATGTCTGTTCCATATTGATCCAACATTCACATATATTTGAGGCTTTGAGCACGTACTGTTCTTTTTAACACAGCATTTCTTCTAACATGCGGTTTTACCGTACCTCAACCCTGGGCTTGACGGCAGCTCGACACCGTGTCTCAGACAAAAGTTCCTGGGTTCACCACAGCACAGGCACGTGGGCATCCACTTCACATGCTAGAAATATTCTGGAGTAATAGGAGCCTCAAAGTCACATGGGTGCGCGCATTTGCACTGAACACGGACATGTACATACTTTAGATATATAGCACACCATGTCGATCCTGGAGGTCGAACCAGGTGGGTGAGAACTGTTAGAGAGATAGTTGTATTGTTGTAGGCCTCTTATTTTTGTTCCTTTTGTCTAGTATTCCTTCTCTATCTCCTCTCGTGTACATTTATATAGTTGGCCTAGAGCCCATGGAAGATTTAAGTTGCCAATCATAAAACAGGACCAAACACCCTCGCTACCACGTGGAGTTGCTATTTCTAGTAGACTATCATTGGGAATGTGCTATTTATAAGCTAGTGTCGATTCTAAAGGACCTGCTTGTTTCTTATTTTTGTGTACAACGATGGAGCCTATTTTTTCGCACATCAAATTTGTCTTTACATCTGCAGGGTCCCAGTATGTTGGCTGATACCGTAACAGTAGCAATGCTCACTAGGCGGATCCTTGGTGAAGAAAATGACAAGGTGCTAAAGCTTTACCTTAAATCCTTTACGTGCTATCCTAAAAAATCATTTTTAGTGTAAAAATCAGACCTTTTGTGTCCGGCTTGTGTACATTTGAGCACGGATGCATCCAGGAATTTCTCGAGTGGAGTTCCTCACAAAATGGTCTCTAATTCCCACACCCCTCGCTTTCTAACTTGTGTCAGTATACAGTAGCAACCTTATGTTATCAATAGCAAGCACTGCAGATTATGGAAAACATAACGTACGTTACAATTTGCCCCACATATAGAAAATCTGATTTCGCCCCATATTTGCTTTTGTGCATCAGGCAACGGAGTCACCTGATCGAGACCAGATTGAACGTTACATCACATCGTCTGTCAAAAGTGCTTTCGTAAAGGTGAACTTATTTGCAGCTGTAATTATTCTTTTGGTAGTATAGCTTAATATTGCTGATTTTATTGATTTGCTCATGTTTTTTTTCTCATTTTACCATGAGATGAATATAATAAGTTCACTTACTCACCCATTCCTGTTTATGTGGAACCTTGAATGTTGTTCGATTACAGTGTATATATATATATTGGATTTGCTGCGTTGTATTTGATCACTTCACTCATAGAAACTGTAATACCATTATTGCCACTGTTGGCAAGATTCTTTGCAGTTAGAGGTGTTCGATCATCGATTTGTCTTCTTTGTATATGCAAAATGCGGTATGACCTTAGTTAATATTTGTTAGGAAGAATAGATACCCAAGCTTAAACATCCGATAATCTGTAGGATTGTACTTTTGTTGTTTCCCCAAAATGTCGTGTATGCTGTTTGGTATTTTAGTAGAGAATATTTATTTTGGTCTTTCCAGCTCACTGTATTCATCACAAGTCAGTATGACATGAGGCCTTCTAGGCAATATTCATATTCTACGTGCATAAAAGGGTGTAAGCACGTGGTAAATGACAGGACTGGGCTTTCGTCTGCATATCAGAAGATATAAATGCTAGACTCTAAACCTTCATGCACCAATAATTTTAACTAGTTTGTTCTGGTGAGACCATTAATTTTTTAGTGTACTGGATTGGAAAGCCATGTCTGGCTGTCTGCACCTGAAGTGGACATCATCATCCATATCCAGACAATGCAATCTGTAGTTGTATAGTATGTCCTATACTTTTCTAGTTCCGCCTGACATGTCAACATTGTATGGATAATTTTTTTGTTTTGTTTCAGATTGCACATTCTGTAGAGGTTAAAGCAGACACGGCGCATGAGCATGTTTTAGCATCTCTAGCTGAGGAGACAAAGAAATTTCTGAAGAAAGATACAAACATTTTTTCGCCAGTTTTGTCAAGATGGCATCCACAGGCCGCTGTTCTTTCTGCTTCCCTTCTCCATAAACTTTATGGGAACAAATTGGTAAGTTATAGATGTCTGCTAAATCCATAACCTTCTGATACGGCATGCTTATGTTAAGTTCTTGTGCCAGGGACCTTTTCTTGAGCACGCTGAGCATCTTACAGAGGACGTAGTTGCTGTATTTCCGGCAGCTGATTCTCTCGAGCAGTACATAATGTCTGTGATGGCTTCTGTTGTGGGTGAAGATGGTTTGGACAGTATTTGTAGACAAAAGCTAGCTCCTTATCAGGTTAAATCTTATCTTCCTCAACTACAAACAATCACAAAATTTAAAATTGCTTGGATGTCACCTTTGACATGCTATATTCATGCCATTTTTTTGTATCATCCATTATTATGTGCTGGGTTTCCTTGTTGTGTTGTTCATCCTAATATCTGTTATTGTTTATCTCAGATTGAAAGTAAATCTGGCACAGTTGTTTTACGCTGGGTGAATGGGCAACTGGAGAGAATTGAAACTTGGGTTAAAAGGGCTGCTGAACAAGAGGTTAACACATTAATTGCCAAAAAACATTTCTTTTGTATATGACTCTGTTTGCAAGTTTGTACAAGCATCTTACTGGGTATGCCAGTGTATTTTGTTTTTACTGCACTTGTTATATTCTCTTCCCCTGTGACCTGTCTTTGCTTTCTAACATTACTTTTGTACTCATCGAGTGTTATAAATTTTCTGCAAGATTTTATCGACGCTAAATTTTATGCTTGACAGGCTTGGGATCCTATATCCCCTCAACAACGCCATGGGGGTTCTATAGTAGAAGTCTATAGAATCATAGAAGAGGTGTTCCTTTTGTCCTTTATTATCTCTTTATAACTTTTTTCATTATCCTTATAGATTAATCTTAAATGTTGTTTCTCTTCCATGCCACAATATCTCGAAGTTATTTACATTTTACATGCCTTAATGATTTCAGATATGTTTGTGCCTGATAATCGAGCTGTCTTTGTGAAAGTAATTTTTATTACTTGTGAACTATTGCAGACTGCAGATCAGTTTTTTGCATTCAAGGTTCCCATGCGAATAGGCGAGCTAAATAGCTTCTGTCGTGGTATCGACAAGGCATTTCAAATTTATACACAACTTGCTATTGGACCCATAGGTTTGTATCATCACCTTTATATTTCTCCTAAAGTACCTTTCCGTTTATCTTCTTGCTACACGTTATCTATTTATTCCTTCATCTTTATTTCCTATCAAAATATTCTCTTGTAGTAGAATACAAAGTACAAAACCATGCTTTAGATAGATAGTCCCTGCTAAGTAGTAGAGTTGAGGTAGTATCTAGGATGGACAAAATATACACATGTCCTCTTTGTTTTTAACACTTATGCTTTGGTTGAACCCTCTTTATTTTCTCTAGGTTTTAAGAGAAAACAATTTTGTGTGCTTGCAGTGGATAAGGAAGATTTAGTTCCACCTGTTCCTGTTCTCACTCGATATAAGAAGGAGCTTGGAATCAAAGCTTTTGTAAAGAAGGAAATCGTAGAAGTTAGAACAGTTGATGAGAGGAAAGCAAGTGAAATAGTTCAACTTACAATGTCAAAACTCTGTGTGCGGCTTAACAGCCTCTATGTGAGTTTCTTCTTCAACGATGCTGTTACGTTGCTTTTATCTTGAATGACTTATCAAGTTCCCGAGCAATTTCTGGTACATAAAGATGTAAATGAGAAGAAAAAAGATAGCAATTATCACACAAGATTTATTTTGGAATAGTTGGATTTGACGCGCTGGAGCAGCATTCCTTCAACTTTCTAGACTTCAGATATGGAGTTGATAATTATGCCGCCAGCCTGCTACAGCATACAGTCCCATTCAATACATATCTTTGTAACTAGCTGTATCTTTCATGGTTCTTGGTTTGACGCTGTTCCCTTTTGAAAGTAGCTATTGTTAAGTTGGTGCATTATTACTTATTAGTAATAGTGGCTTATCAGCAATCATAATTTTACATTAACTAAGTGCGGGAATTTGCTATTGATTATACTGATAGTTCTGGACTTGAAACAATATTCTAGTATGGAGGCAATAGTTGGTTGCCATGATTTACATCAACAGGACCCATGACGTTCTTTCGATATTTGACATTCTTCCTATGTTATTGTTCATTTTTATAATCGTCGGAGTTTCTGAACTGGAAGCTTCTTATGAATATGCAAACAGTATGGTATAAGCCATCTAGGCAAGTTGGAGGACAGCATAAGTGAACGGTGGGCTAGAAGGAAAAGTGACAACATTAACATCAGTAAGTGTGGATTAAGAAAATAATTAGTATCTGTTCGATACTCTGATAAGATTGCCAATACTCTGTTTGGCATACTCAGTATAGATCAAACTAAATTCTGTAAAAATATCTTTTTTAACTGTGTTAGGACGATCAATGAGCGGAAAATCAAAGAGCGTTGTCTCCAATCAGAAGAATCAATTTGATGGTAGTAGAAAAGAAATCAATGCTGCTATTGATCGGGTATGTGAATTTACAGGTAAGAAAATATGTACCTACTCACCACTGGTACTTGAAAGCTGATAGCTCTTCGATGTTGAAGTGTGCGTCTTTTCTTTCGTAGGGTTAAAGGTGATATTTTGGGACCTGCAACAGCCATTCATCGACAATTTATACAAAAACAGTGTTCCCCAAGCTCGACTAGACAGTATCGTGGAAGTGCTTGATTTGGTACGTTCAAAAAGTCTGCATCATTTGAAGAACATATTATCTGTCAGCTGGCATGACAACTTAATTTTTCTATCCATTATGCTGTATTGGCTAGCTGCGTATCTGGCTAATCTTTTACGGAACTTACTCTGCCTGTACAATTATTTGGACCGTAAGCATGCAAAGCCATGTTTTAATGCAAACAGTTCATCTTGTCTGTGTTAAGTTTATGGGCACTTCTACATGTAAATGCAACCCCAAGCATGCCTTAATCCATGACATGCATATTTATTTGTACTATATACTGTTTTATGAGAAAATATATTGATAGCTTTTATGTCAGAATTTCTGCGTGGGCCGTGTGGCCAAATGCTAAGCATATGTTGTAACCTCAAACTTTGGACAAGCATATTTTACCACTTATTAGCATTTATTATTAAAGGTTTTTCATTTTTCGTTTGGTCAGTAAGCTCTGTTGAACTAATTGGCATGCATTCGATGCCAATGCTCCATATTTAGGTGCTTAATCAACTTTGTGATGTCATTGTGGAGCAACTGCGGGATCGTGTGGTTACAGGGCTTCTGCAAGCATCACTGGTGATAAATTTTGCTATTAAATTTAGTGAGATGCTGTAACAAATTTTGGATTATAATCTTAACGCAATTTCTCTTTTGGCAGGACGGCTTACTTCGTGTAATACTAGATGGAGGTCCGACGCGTGTCTTCTCTCCAAATGATGCCCCTCTTTTGGAGGAAGATCTTGAAATTCTGAAGGTATATTGTTTCCTGAAGACATCTTGGCTGCTTTAATTTTACTCCCTCCGTCCAAATTTACACGATTTTTGCGATTAAACTTTGACCATCAGTTTGACCCCATAATACATGAGGAGTGTGTCGCAATAACTATACCATTGGAAATTTTGAAAACAGATTCCATGGTATAATTTCTATAGCACATAACTCACATTTTTTTGGTCAAAGTTGAGCCTCAAAAGTCAAAATACGTGTGCGCCATGTAAATAGGGGTGGAGGGAGCATGTACAAGGGACATCGCACATGGTGTGTTGTATAACTGACATGCTTATCATATGTCTGGAATATATATGTTTAATCTCGCCCTGTCTTATTGTCTGACGAATAAACTGTTGTCTTAACTCGTGCTAACTATTTGTTTGTTTACCTAAAATTAAAAAGTAACATTTTGTTTGCTGTAGGAATTCTTCATATCTGGTGGAGATGGGCTCCCTCGTGGAACTGTTGAGAATTTGGTCTCACGTGTTCGTCCTGTAATAAATCTGATCAAGCAAGAGGTAAACTTTGGATTGACTATCTCATGAACCTTTTGGGGGAATTGGACCTTAGGCTTTTGATCCGTTGAACTCTAGACTCTAGGTTCTAGAAGTGCACTATCCATAATTACCTTACCCTATCTCCAATTATTAGGTATAGTATGTACATGCCCACTGGAGTAACTTAGCTATTTTCTTGTTCTTCAAACTGGCCACAGTTGAATTCTAGTAAATATTCTGTAATTGCATCAAAGACAGCTAAGCAGTGTGTTGGTCCTAAAAGAAGCAGTCTGTCGAACTTTCCATCTATTACGTGGTCGACTTCTCGAGACTTGGGACCGGGGATAGTGTAGTCTAAGAATTCACATAGTCTTTGCTGTAATCATATTTGTGAATGACTAGATATCATTTCCTATCTTCTCTCTCTCTCCCAGACCCGTGTGCTTATTGATGATCTACGAGAAGTTACTCAGGGTGGCAAAAGCAAATTGGGAGGTGACTCCAAAACCCTGCTCAGGGTCCTGTGCCACAGAAATGATTCGGAGGCATCACATTACGTCAAGAAGCATTTCAAGATACCCAGTTCGGCTCCTCCGAGCTCCTGATTTACTAAATGCAACTGAAAAATCTTGAAATGTGTCGAAGGTATATAACGGATGGAACAATGGTCGGTCTTGTAACCTAGGAAGCATACCTTGCTCGTACGTTCTTATAAAATTTGTGCATTATTTTTTGCAAAACAAATTTGTGCATTATTAGCAGTAGGAGCTAGGGAAGCAAACACTAATTGATTGATTGTTTCTGGCCAGGAAGAACATTGATGGTTTTTGTTTCTTTGGAAAACTTTTAGGTGGATTTTGATGTCATTTCCGTGTGATAGGATTGTTGGAGGACAGAACTGATGTTTGACAATTCTTTGGTTGATTTTTTGTTGTTGTGATACTATCATGGGTACGGTGATTGTGATTTTGAGTCATTTTTTGTTATGAGTGCGTTATACAAAGTTGGACCATTGTCTTCATCAACTCAACTTGAGCCTGCAAGATCATCTTGTAGATCTACTAACTACTCCAAGAAAGAAACCCAAGAAAAAAGTCGTGAACAGAAAAATTCGTACACCGAAGAAAAGGGGAATTTTGCGTTATCATAGATACTAGTTTACATTACAGAGCAGATGTTCTGTTTCGCCCTAGATCTACGTGGTCAAGAACGAACTAGTACATCGCAACAAAGAAAGACTCGTCGCATGATCTTGTCAGACGCAGGTAACTCCAGCCGGCACCGCGGTGGCCTTCCCGCCATCCTCCAGCTTACTCATCTTCGCGCGGTGATCGTCCGTTGTTGCAATGGCGCTCGCCCGCCTCTTCTTCTTTGCTTCCTCGGCAGCGTCGTCCGCCGCCGCCATTTCGAGCAGGCGCTGCACCATCTCCATCGCGGTGTCCAGCCCAGGGACGTGCTCCTTGAGAATCTTGTTGCTCGCGAACGTGGCCGCCGCTTCCCGCAGCTGGTGCCTGGACAAGCCCGCCAGATACCGCGTGACGGAGGAGACGGCGGCGGCGTGGCGCTGCCCGGAGTAGTCGACGAGGGAGGCGGCGTGGATGGCGTCCTCCATGCCGACGGGGGCGTGGTCGCCGCGGCGCCTCCCCGGGGCAGCGCCGGCTCTCCCGAGGCCGACGCGCAGCTCGCGGCCGCGCAGGGGGTGGCCGTGCAGGTTGCGGCACGCGCTCTGCGCCGTGGCGTCGTCGGCGTACTCGACGAAGGCGTAGCCCTTGCGCTTCCCCGTGGCGGCGTCGGCGGCGAGGCGGAAGGAGAGGACGGGGCCGATGAGCTCGCAGTCGTCGAGGACCTCCTTGTCGGCGGCGTGGAAGGCGATGTTGCCGACGTAAACGACGCGGCTGCAGCGGCAGTTGGCGGCGGCGACCGCGATGCTGTCCATGATCGGCAGGCAGAACAGAATCGATCGAGATGAGCTAGGGCAGGATCGATCGAGCTGAGCTAGGGCAGAATCGATCGAGATGAATGCTTGGCAATGTACTTATATATATATATGGAAGTAAGTGAATCATCCGTTTTCGACTCAGGATCGGAGTCACTTGTTTTTGGAAGCGCGTACGTGCTGGAGTGGCGTAAGTCGGTTCCGCAGACTCCGCGTCGGCGGCACGCGGGAGAACATCCAACAGGCTTTGCGTTTCAAATCATGTGCTTAAGACTAAAACGTATGTGATCAAGTGTTGCGAATCAAGACACTAAGACACATAAAAACCGTCCGTAAGTCGAAGACAACACTAATCGAACTCGTGATAATTATCTTTGAAACGGTGTGAAAACTGGCAGAAAATATGTCAAACATGTGCGAACAGGACTGGCTGCAAGTCACATCACATTGGCCAAAAACATGGACAAAGTGAACTCGTGATAATCATCTTTCAATCTTGCACACAAAATTTCAAGCGTCAACTGTATTACTCCTGCAGTTTCACTGTTTGCTGATGAAGCATTTTGATAGATAATACTGTCAGAAAATGATGTACAATATTCAACACCAAGAGATAAAATGACAGACAGAACAGATGCCACCAAAACAACAAACTAAGAAAATTATGTCTCCTTCGTCTGTATCTGTAATCCAAGTTTGCGGAGGAAGTATGTGTACCATGTCATTATGGGTGCTGCAACCTCACTCAAACCATCTTGATTTCTCCTTCCAGACAAGTAGTTTAATCTGCACATGATATAACACTTCATACAACAAGACCACACCAATCACTTTGAGTTATGGACTTGAATGGTTGCTCTTGCTCTGACTAGAATGTACTGCTCTTACGACTCCACTGAATCTAAAACAGAGAGAAGACCAAATCAGCGAACTGAGAAGAGTCCTTAACTCAAAATGCTCAAAGGCAAAACATGAACGAGTCATAGATCCTGTAAGTGGCAAAATATAAGAGCGGTTGGTGCAACTTATGAGAAAGACGCCTGTAAGATTATACCAGGAGTTCAAAAGAACCACAGGGAATGCATTGTAATCTCTAACTGCCGATATTCATTTAGTTTAGTCTTTCCCTATTGGTAACATTGATCTCAACTGATTTGGGAAATGCAACAGCAGGAACTCGAATTATGTGTTTATCATCATAATCTTACAGTACAACTAGCAAACATAGCCAGAGAGAGCCAGGCAAACACAAAGAAATGAATCACATATTTAATTAAATCATACAAAATCAGTAGCTTGGTAATCGACAAACTAAAAATGTGTCCTCTGCAACAGAGATTCAGATGGGTGAAAAATCACAACTGACTCAAAAAAAAAGGCGGCCTTGACCGCCCCTCTAACTGATCTTGAAAGGCTGGTTTCAGATCAAATGGCTTCTGAGCACACGAAGTAATTTTTCTTGAATTCCAATTCCATTAAACTAATAATCAAGTTCACCTGTTCGATTTTGCTCACATCATATACAGGAGATGATTACTGTTACAATTCAGATGAATGATTCAGGCTCTAAATTGCAAGCATACCAGTTAAATGAATTCATTTCGACGTCATGAGAAATTTACAGATGAGTCGATAACCATGACAGGAACTTCCTTGTCCATATATCTATACCTAATAATAAAGGGAGGAAGGTTTCTTCCCCAAATTTTCGTCCGTTCAGGGTTTCTTGTCGTCCGTCGCTTTTTTTTCTTTTTTTTAAAACGTTTTTGTACGCCGTTCGTCTCCACGTCGGATTTGGGCTCTCGACGAAGAAAACAACTCGAGTTCGATCGGATATACACCTGGCTCGCTACATATACAGGTGACATCGTGGAGACGAGATCGACCAGATCGAAAACTACCCAATACCTGGTCTAACCCACGACCATCCAAGAGAGCCACAACGATGAACCGTCAGGTATGCCGATTTCGAGGGCTCACTGGAAGGCCATGGCCTTGGTGTACGTGAACACGTAGTTCTACATGTCCGACCTGCAACTGGAGGAGTTCGTCGTCGGTGTCTCCCTGCCGCTGTGTATTTTTGTTAGGAATACCTGCTCTATTTGTTCGTTGCGATGATGTGTGCCTTCCTTTTATGAGATGAGTTTCCTTCTGTCCGCCGGTATGATCTTCCTTTTATGAGATCGCACCATGAATTGATGATTGGATTGGTCCTCTCTTTCCCAATCGTGCCGACGCCACAAATCACCACGCTGCCGCAAGATTTCGTCTCTGCTCGATTCAATGTCGCGGAGGAATTCAGAAGGGTGATTTGGGCGTGTGGACGGAGGCGATCGAGGGGAGCAGCCATGAGCGAGGTATTCCAGGGCTATGAGCGCCAGTACTTTCGATGGAGAGAAGAAGAAACAGAGGCTCTCTGAGATACAATCCGGTATGCAGGCTACAAGAGAGGAACTAATTGAGTCTGGCATGGCTGACACGCTGCGGTGTATATCTACTGATCAGAGAGGAAGTTTGATGATGACAACTGAGTTACCAAATCAGTCTACTGACAGAATTAGCAACAGCCAAAGGACTATGCTGGAGACAGAAGATGTTGTTGTGTCAATTCTCCGGAACGTTGGAGACAAGAGATCTTGGTGTGTCAATTCTTCAGGACCTTCATCGACAGCGTCAATTCACTACTGCATGCCCACACTACCTTGAATGGGATTGATGATAACATTGGCAAGATTAAATAGGTGCTGGCTGCAATGTCAAAGAGGATGGACATGGCAGCTCTTTGTCTTGCCATACTTATCATACTTACTTTAAGCTCGCTCACTGAGCCAGAACAGTTCCTCCAAATCGTAAGTGGTTAGTAAATGTGGGATAACTGATAAGGTTGTCTGTACGTTTACATTGGACAACACAGGTTGTCCCTCCAAGTTCATTTGTTTCCCCAATCATGAACATTCCAGCAGTTCAATGTCGATTTTTTATAGAAAAGTACAAATTGAACTTGCGAAGATTGAAGATATCACATAATTTATTAACCCGACTAGAAGATGCAGCATCCCTATAGAGTTATAAACACCTGAAGCAAAACCTAAAATATTTTAAATGGTACAAGCCAAAAATAAAAGAGAAATATATAATGTTTGTGCGTTAGAATTACATATCATATTATTTTCTAGATTTGTCAGCGCATATAATAAATTATTTTAGAACCGTCGCAACGCACGGGCACTTTTGCTAGTATATATATATGAAAAGAATAGTGGTCACAATAAGTTGTGGTTAATTCGAATGAATTTAGGTGAGACAATTCAAATATAAACTGGATTAACTTATATCCCTTCCCTGTTAGCCTAAGCATAAAAACTCTCCAACAAAATAGTTGTTGTCATCTTGTTGGAGCCAGGGCAACACAGGATAAACCAAGGCAAATAAACTCTCCTCCAAATAGCTGTTTTCATCTTGTTGGAGCCAAGGCAACACAGGATATACCAAGGGAACACAATCAAATCAAAGGAAGAAGATATGAAGCTTTGTTTACAAGGTTCGGCAGTGTGCCTACATCCTTGAAAGCAAAATTTGGGGCGAGGGGTCCGCCCAGCGGCCTAGATATACTTCTTATTACGATTGTCCATGGTACATCACAAGGTAGCATTATATAAAAGGATAAAAATCCTGAGAACACTTACACAGCATAATTACACATCCTAGACAAGGCAACACTGTCCATTCATAGTTCTACCCGACGCATAAAGTCTCTATGGTGCGCAAGACCCTTTCATTTACTTATTTAGCAGTCCGGTTATCTTAAAATGGTAATGTATCATAACTATGGAGCAGGGAAGCAAATAATATCGCTACTGGGTTATACTATTTGCTTTCCCTCACAAACTCTGGAAAAACTAACACAATCATTTAACTAGGAATTACCTAGTATGTTACAATAATGAACTATCGTAGACAAGTTGTGTGATAACTATGCAGGTAGGAGATGATCAAAATGCATTAGAAAGTTTACCGCTTCATATTGCCTGTGACGACAGCGAAGGTGGGAAATTGGTATATATGCGCGCGCGCAGGATGTGATGCTTCAACCTGCATACGCTTTGAAGCTGCAAGTTCTCGACGTCCAGTGAGAAACATTCCAAGTCTGCCGTCTCTAACGATGAGCTGTTCTCGTCTTCTGATCTTAGTAGTAGCAAGTACCTCTCAGTTGCACCCCTCAAATAATACCGGTACCCAGGATCCAATGGGATTATTTTCTCCATCTGCCACTGGAGACCTTCGTTTTGCCTTATGGTATAATAGAGGTCAAATGTGCCACCAGCAATGTGTTCACGTACAGAAAACATCCCAGGCCTACCCTCCCCTGCATCCACAATGGCAATCGGTGGCCTTCGGCAGCCAGGTGGGAGGTCGGCAATGGAGAACTCCATCCTCTGGGTGTCGAGCATAAGAAACTTTTCTCTCCAATCCATCACCCAGTAGAAGCAGCCACAGGCGTATTGTCGGCCGAAGAATACAGGGCTCTTTGAGGACGCCGTCGCCACGCCGGCGCCCGCTAACAGATCACCCCAGCGCTGAGACGCAACGGCTCGCCATTGTCCGGTGCTCGAGGAGAAGACGAAGGCGACCAACTTGGTTTTGCACTGCGCCATCCAGATGACTCTGAATGACGTTTCTTCCGCCGGCTCCTCCTCCTCGCCGGGGGGGACGAGGAAAGGCTCGCACCAGCGCTGGAATTCCACGCGCAGCGGGTGCTCCACGGAAGCGGCTAGGTCGTCAGGGATCGGGGGAAGCTGAAGGCAGCGGCGGTGCAGAGGGTCGCACACCGCGAGCTCCGTGAAGACGGGGGACTCCTCGCCGTCCTCGTGGGTGCGGTCGAGGAGGACGCGGCCGTCGCGGACGTCCCGGACGATCCAGAGGTCGTGGGACGGGAGGAAGGAGAAGGAGAAGTCGGCGGCGAGGGAGATGGCGCGGGCGGCGGGCGCGGAAGGGTGGGGCGAGAGGGCCGGGTGGAAGCCTTTGTGGTTGAGGAAGCCGAGGAAGGGCGCGGCGTGGAGGGAGCGGAAGCGGCGGAGGAAGGAGCGGTCGGTGACGAGACGGCGGAAAGAGACACATGCGGCGGAGGCGCGAACGAGGTCCGCCGGGGTGGTCAGCAGGAGGAAGATCTCCGCCAGGAGGTCGTCCGTCACCGGCAGCGAGCTCATTTCCCCCATTTGTTGCTGTTGTGTTGCCAGATCGGAAGCTTCTCAACAGCAGCAAAATGGGCTGGCCGAATATCTCTTCTCCTTAAAAGAAAATTTGGTTCCTCAGTCTGTCACTACGTCATCCGTTTCGTCCACTATATTTTAAGTTTCCAATTCTATCCCCGTGAGTTGGTAACCATTACAACTTCTGCCACCGCCAAGTTTCGCTTCGTCTTTTGACCAAACGACACATAGATCGACGCCTTCAGCTTCTGCCACCGAGCTTCCCTCCACACCTGGCCACCTCCCTGCAACGGCGCCGCCAAGGCCGTCTCGGTGAAGACACGTCTGCTCCCCGTCGCCATGGATCCTGGCCGAGCTCCCTACCGCCATGGATCCTGGCCGAGCTTCCCATCGCCATAGATCCCAGCTCTCCGCCGCCATGGAACTTGTTCTAGGGTTCCAGTTACTCCCGCCGCCCTAGCTCAACAAATTTCGGACAAAGCGCACCAAAGAAGAGTGGGACGAACACAGCGTGCAACGCGGGGAAGAGGTTTTCCCTTCTTTACTCAATCTATCTATTGAATCCGGACGGATTTTTCTTTTAATGCAGTCTGTTGCCGTGTCGATCAGTGCGTCAATGCAAAATTCATCTCTACTATCTTAAAAGAAAATTTGGTTCCTCAGTCTGCCACTACGTCGTCTGTTTCGTCCACTATATTTTAAGTTTCCGATTCTATCCCCGTGAGTTGGTAACCATTACAACTTCTGCCACCTCCAAGTTTCGCTTCGTCTTTTGACCAAACGACACATAGATCGACGCCTTCAGCTTCTGCCACCGAGCTTCCCTCCCACACCTGGCCGCCTCCCTGCAACGGCGCCGCCAAGGCCGTCTCGGTGAAGACACGTCTGCTCCCCGTCGCCATGGATCCTGGCCGAGCTCCCCACCGCCATGGATCCTGGCCGAGCTCCCCATCGCCATAGATCCTAGCTCTCCGCCGCCATGGAACTTGTTCTAGGGTTCCAGTTACTCCCGCCGCCCTAGCTCAACAAATTTCGGACAGAGCGCACCAAAGAAGAGTGGGACGAACACAGCGTGCAACGCGGGAAGAGGTTTTCCCTTCTTTACTCAATCTATCTATTGAATCCGGACGGATTTTTCTTTTAATGCAGTCTGTTGCCGTGTCGATCAGTGCGTCAATGCAAAATTCATCTCTACTATCTTAAAAGAAAATTTGGTTCCTCAGTCTGCCACTACGTCGTCCGTTTCGTCCACTATATTTTAAGTTTGCGATTCTACCCCCGTGAGTTGGTAACCATTACAACTTCTGCCACCGCCAAGTTTCGCTTCGTCTTTTGACCAAACGACACATAGATCGACGCCTTCAGCTTCTGCCACCGAGCTTCCCTCCCACACCCGGCCGCCTCCCTGCAACGGCGCCGCCAAGGTCGTCCCGGTGAAGACACGTCTGCTCCCCGTCGCCATGGATCATGGCCGAGCTCCCCACCGCCATGGATCCTGGCCGAGCTCCCCATCGCCATAGATCCCAGCTCTCCGCCGCCATGGAACTTGTTCTAGGGTTCCAGTTACACCCGCCACCCTAGCTCAACAAATTTCGGACAGAGCGCACCAAAGAAGAGTGGGACGAACACAGCGTGCAACGCGGGGAAGAGGTTTTCCCTTCTTTACTCAATCTACTATTGAATCCGGACGGATTTTTCTTTTAATGCATTCTGTTGCCGTGTCGATCAGTGCGTCAATACAAAATTCAGTTCAAATGTTTACATCTTCTCGATGCATTTTAAAAGTAATGCAAGTATGCAACCTTACAATTTTATTTTACAGGCGATGTGCAGTCAGCTTCTCACGTGAAACCACTAAACAGAGAAATTGCCGGCGCGGACAGACCTATGACATTTATCTTTAAAGCACGGACGTGTGATTCATCCTCACGGAAGGTGAGCCCAAAAGTTGAAATTCTTCATGATTGGTGCATCATATGTGAAACCCCATTCACGCTCTGTACTTCAACTAATTCCCTGCTTTTGTATGTTGATGACTGGCTGGTAGTTCCACAAGGAACTTGGGGCGTCTTAGGAAGCAAACAGATGTAGAAAGTATTTTGCATAGCTGCTGCTTTGATCTGATAAGATTGAAATATTTTTGGACAGACCCATTTCAGAGTACTTACAGTGACAGTATGAAACATTGCTATGTGATCAAGTTTTAACATACAATGTTCAGTAAACCTGATATAACTAGGATGGCTAGAGAGAACATTTGTTATATTATTGTACTTTCAAATATTCAGGTATTACTTTGTCTTTCCTTCCAAAAGAAAACATATGTGTATGCTGAGCTGATTCTTATGTGTATATCTGGCATATAAGAGGAAAATCACTGATAAATTGCTGGGTGATGGTTTAGACAAGTTTGCGCATCACGAATCTCCCTCTCGATGCAGAGCGGGTCGCCGCTGCATCTTCAAGTTCTTCATCATCTCTATTCTGTACTCAAGTAAGGTCCAACTGCAATTAATTGCTCTAAGCTCTCTCTTTTTACCTTCATGCTATGGATTAGTGGAGAACAAATGATGACTGTTTATCAAAAAAAATCTCAATGTTAGGGAATGTCATCTAGGGCTAACAGTCAATCACCTGCTGCTGGTTCTGGGATTGGGTCTGGGAGTAACACACTAACACTATTGATGATTTAGCCTTGAAGATACTGAGAGGAATGCTTATGTAGCTTCAAGAACAGATGGACTATTTTATTGTAATTATTGTGTGCTTCGCTGCTGGACTATTTTATTATGTGCTTCATTGATTTTAATTGTTGTGTGCTTCGTTGCTTTGAACTAATTAGTCTCACTGGTTCAGTTACTGAAATAACGGAGGCCATATTTCTTCAAGTCTGGTAAGCTATTTTGTTGACTAACAGCGAGTACTTACTTTCCAAACATTCAGTGTGCTCTCTCATGCAATATGATATTTGCAATTGATTTGTAAGCTGACATTAGCAGCTAGGTGTTGAGAAACACGTACGTATGTGTTCCTTCTTCCATGCTTAATATAGAGTAAATGGCACTGGCGGTCACACAACTCGTCCGCTATGTGTACTTAAGTCACACAACTGGAGAACGTGATTTTTTAGTCACACAACTGGACTTTTGGTGCACGCAAGTGCACATAGCGGACGAGTTGTGTGACCGCCGGTGCCAAATCACGTAACCATCAGAAGCTGTCATAACCGCTCGGCTCTACGTTCTCAAGCATCAGCCACACCCAGCCATGCCAAGTTCACCGTGGCGTCGAGAGGCGACAGCGGCAGGAGTGCAAGATTCGAGCAGGCTACCAGTGCCATGGAGAGGAGCTTCATGAAGCATGGAGCGGGGCTCTTAACTGATGGTTTTGCATGCAAGTGCTCGGTCGATCGTAATCATCGAGCCCGTCAGTGTGCTATAGGCAGCATGGAAGGGCCGGAGTGATGGAGGCATGCAAAGAGGTTGATATGTCCATCGCATTACCCCTCTCTCTCTCTATATATATATATATATATATATATATATATATTACCTATAACTATATTAAGACTGACCAAATCGGAGCTCTCTCAGCGATCCACTGTAGCTAGCTAACTATATTACCTATAACTATATTAAGCTGTCATATTCAGAGGAAGTGCATTATGATTATATCAAAATATTCACCAGTTTATTTTGTGTTAGCATTTATTAAATTAAGTCCATAATTAGAGGAAATGAATGTGTATTTGCTCCAAATATCCAACTAATCAAGTATTTTTAAATTTGAGTAGAAACTTAGAGAGAATTTAGTCATATTACCTCTAATATGTTAACTAAATTGAAATGGCAAAATATGTTTTCTATTTTGCTATAAATATTTTATTTAACTTCGTAATCAGAGGAAGTACATTATGATTATATCAAAATATTCACCAATTTGAGCATTTATTAAATTTAATTGCATATTTGGAGAGAGTTTAGTTGTATTATCCTTAGATGTGAACCATTTTAAAATGATATAGTATGTTTGTATTTTGCCTTAAGTGTTTATTAAATTAAGTCCATAATTAGAGAAAATGAATTTGTATTTGCTACAAATATCCATCTAATCAAGCATTTTTAAATTTTAATCAGGACCTTCCTCTCGAGGAGACGTGGTCTGCGAGTTCCGAATGGTAATTTTACGTATACCCGGGGACTTTTTTGTAAAATGGCCAGACGGACCGTCAGATCCGGATTGGACGGCGCGGAGGCATGTGGATAATGTAGCGGGGCACAGTGATCGCGGGGTACTGTTACAGGAACAGTGAATCAATGTGGGAGCTCCATTTTGGTGCTCCTTAATATAGTTAGGTAATCACAAATTAAGGAGTTAGCGTAAACTCGAAACCGATTACGGTAATGGAACCTACTCGTCGACACGCATATATTTTCTGTATACAATTTTTGGAAAAGGTGGAGCTTTTTTTTGCACACAAAAAAAAGCCGCTACAGTACCCGCGGAACAGTACCTCGGTGGACTGTAGCTAGCTATAGTCGAGCGCTGAGAGAGCTCCCTGTATACAATTTTTGGAAAAGGTGGAGTTTTTTTGCCAAAAAAAAAGAAGAAAAGACGCTACAGTACCCACTGTCCTGTAGCAGGAACAGTACCTCGGGTACTGTAGCTAGCTACAGAGGATCGCTGAGAGAGCTCCGATTTGGTTAGTCTTAATATAGTTAGGTAATACGAGTGCGGCGTGACGCCGCACAACATTTACCTAGTTAATATGTTAAAGACTTGCAAATCACCCGCCTGAGAGCCACCCTCACACTGTAGAAGTCTATAGTGTTCTACAGTGCAGGGTGGGCCCCACATGAACAGTTTTTTCCTTTTTTTTTGCATTTTTTTACAAGACGCAGGAATCAGAGCTTCCACAGCGCGCGCAGTAGCTACAGTGTTAGGTACTGTTCACGTTTTTTCCCCTCCGATTCTCACTTTTGCAAAGTTTTTAATCTTTTCTTTTTCACGCTCACATTTTCGACACAACTTTTAAACCTTTTAGTCTCTTTTCCGCGCTCACACTTTTGACACAACTTTCAAACAAATTTTCCGGTAATAGTTACTTTAAAGTTAGGACAACGGAAATGTCGGCCTGAGAGCCCCCCGTGGTACTGTAGCACAGTAGCTAACACTTCTCTCTCCCGCGCGAGCCGAGCTCGCCGGCGATGCCGACGCGGCGCACCGCCGCTCCGCTCTTCCGCAGTCAAATCGACGGGCACGCCGGGATTCGCCGTCGCCTCTTCTCTCCCTCGCCGAAAGCCGCGTGCCGAAACGACGCGCCGTCGCCGGAATCGCCGCTGCCGTGCGACTGCTCCCTCCGCCGCGTCTGCACTCCACCACAGCCATTCCGGTGACGCAGAAGAGACGGCGCCGCCGTCCGCAGGAAGCCGGCGTCCTCGCCCTGCTCACTGCGCCATTGCTGACGTCGCAACGACGTCAGCGTGGGTCCGGCATGTCTTTTTTTCCTGCCAGATTCCCTAAAAAATATGCAGAAAAATAATAAAAATTCCAAAATCAGCAACTTTAAACTACACACCGAGAAAAAAAATTTATATATATAAAAAAAAAAGTTCTTTTGAATTTGAATAATTTAAAAAAACACAACAATTTTTTAATATAACCATTTCCATATTTAATTTTTTTATTAAAATATACCCATCCCAACAAATGTGAAAAACATATCAAAATAGCCACACAAAAAAAATGCTAGCTATTTACGACATAAGCTAAAATTCCAAATTCGAACATTCCAAAATCTTAAATGTCTTCCGAATCTAAGCAATTTACAAACATGAATAACAAATCAAAACTGAATAAATTCCAAATTTGACAGATTTTTGAAATCCAAAAAAAAAATTTTAAACGCAAACTTTTCTTTAATTTCACTAATTTTGAAATCCAAACAACTTCTAAACATGGACATTTCCAAATTTTCATTTCCACCACACGGGCGCGGCATGCTGACTACTCACTGCATACGATCAAATTTCAAATTTGGATATTTTAAACTTTAAAATGCCTTCCAAACCTGATTATTTTACAAACGAAAAAAGACATCGAATCTGAAAAAATTTCCAATTTGAACGAATTTTGAAATATGAGCAATTTTTTACCACAAGCTTTGTTTGTATTTGAACAATTTCCAAATCTACACACTTCTAAAACATGGACATTTTCCAAATTCCAATTTTACCGCTATAACACAGCAAATAAAATTGAATATTCCAAAATTTCAGCTGCCTTTGAAATCTAACATTTTTACTGACGTGAAAAAAAACAACTCTAAATAACTTTCCAATTAGACTAACTTTCAAATCTAAACAACTTTCAAACATAAGCTCTCTTTGCATTCCAACAATTCTCAAATCTACACAAATTTTAATTGTAGACATTTTCAAATTCTAATTTTACCACATGAGTGCGGCGTGACGTCGCACCAAATTTACCTAGTATATATATTATATATTAAGGAGCACCAAAATGGAGCTCCCACATTGATTCACTGTTCCTGCAACAGTACCGCGCGGTACTGTTGCTCGCTACAGGGGTGAACAGTACCGCGGGTACTGTAGCAGTGCGTTTATTTTTGTTAAAAAAATAACCCCGCTTTTTTCAAAAAATGTATACATGAAATATATGTGTGTCGACAAACAGGTTCTATTCCCGTGATCGGTTTCGAATTTTGTTCACTCTAGCTTCTTAATTTGTGATCCAAATTCGCAAAAACGTTCAACGAATTTTGTCAAATTCGTCACGCTCAGTCACCCGTTTGAATTTTCCTTTCACGAGTAGATGCATATCACCCTTCCAAACAATTTTCATGTTTTTGCCTTTTTATTTTGACGGACATATAGATATGCACTTCTATAATGCTCGCCGTTTTTTCGCAATAAAACCCTCACGTTTTCCAAAAATCATTAATCGGCCCTCCGGAATAAGACTTTTTGCATCAAAAATCTCCGCACGCCGCTTTTTGCAGAAAAGACCTCGCGTTTCCTACAAAACGCTCCTTACCTTTCCAACATTTTAGAAGTTTATATTTTTTCCCTCTTTATTCACAAATCACAATTTTCAACAATTTTCTTGTCCATATAAATGACAAAACATCCAAACCCCGCCTCCACGCGTGTCCCCCACGCCAACTGCGCGTCCCACATCGCCCTGCCGCGGGGCCGCCGTGGTCATCGCCGTCGTCGCCGTGGGAGGCCCGTCCACTGATGTCGTCACCCCGACGTCACAATGGGCCCCACATGGCATATTTTTATTCTTTTCGCAGATATTTCCATAAATTGATAAACTGCTGACAGATGGGTCCCACTTATTCAAACAATTTCCACAAAATGATTAATAATGCAAAATCAATATCTATAAATCTATGCAAAATCAATATCTATAAATCTATCCACCGGAAAAATACGAAAAAAAACATCAAAATGCTCGGGAAAAATGCTAATTACTTATGCTCATGTTTTTAACTAAGGGATTTTATTTCCCAACAAAATATGATGTGAGCTATTAATATATTGCATTAAAATAATAAGAATATTGCATCTGTAGTTATTAAGAATTTATGCGGATATACTTCAAAGAAGAGAGAAATGACAATTTTCCAGCTATGAAAGTTAAAAAATATCAGTTTTTTTTACCAAACTTTCGACAAAAATACAAATAATATACCAAATTTGCACAAAAATGAAATCTTTACAACTAACACATTTCTATTCATGATTAAACAACTTTAAATTGTTTCAATTAGAATAACTAATATAAACTTTTTACTATTAATTATGGAGCTTGTGGAAATGCAATTTTCTTTTAAAAAAATACAACAACTACAAATGTTTAGATTTCATGTCACTTCATATTGTGGCGTCAGAGCACACATAAATTTAGTTCTCAATTGCACTATTGCTATATACATCTAATCTTACTACATTCATATGATCATTTGTTTTTGTTTATTTCACAAAGATTCATGTTTTTATGTTCTATACTTCTATCCTTTTTCAGTAAAAATGACCATACACTCAGATAAATCTTTTTGTCACCACGGGTGCGGCGTGTCGCCGCACCACATTTACCTAGTGTTTATTCAATCTCATCAAAAACCTTTGGCCGAGAAACAAACTACATGGACAGGATGCTATATAAAGTTGACGTCAAGAAACTACATATAAGAACAATTTGCTTTATCCTAGAGAACTGGTTTTTTACAAGGAGCTACCCGCAAGAGCAGATACATGGCAGATTAGAAGAGCTTCGCAAGAGCCTTGTGTGAATTACATAATCGCTTCTGTTAGAATTTAGGCCCATTATGGGGCAAGCCAAATAGACAACTTCTGAAATCTCAAATTGCCCATGTGCATGGCAGGTTGTGGGGTGCTAATGTTTAGTCCCACATGGAAAGTTGAACGAGAGTTGCACCACCTTATAAGGTGGAATGTTGCGCTACTTGGAAACATGTGAGAATAGAAGACTCTCTCTCGCGCACTACTCCTCCGCCGCTCCCTCCTGTCGACACGTCGCGATCGCGTTTCGTGAATCGAGTCGCGTCAACTTTTGCGTATATTTGCTGTTCGAAAAAATCGAGTCGCTAGCGTACGCGTACAGCTTAGCCAGTTCGGGTTGCTCCCGAATCGTGGGCTGCTGTAACCGACTCGGACGTGTGTGACGTGGTCAGCCAAAGTTGTACCGTTAGGGTTTCCCGAGCCACACTATATATTTCCTTGCACTGCGTGCGCCGTCACATCACCGAACCAATCTAGGTTTTGCCACATCTCGTGCTTTGCGCCGCCACCGTAGTCTACTCCATCCCGAGCGCTGACGTGCACCGGCAAACGGGAGAGCAGGTCTACAGAACCAGTCGCCTTTGTGATCCTGTACGGGAGAGGGTGAATTAGCTTTTTGGGAAGCGCTTCGCGCGACTGCTCACCGCTTCCACCACGGGTCTAGTCTACAAGTTGGTGCTATGGATCGTCTCCGCAGATGTCGTGTTCTCCAACCAATCTTCACCAACGTCATCGTCAACAACATCACCACTGCTCTGGGTGCAGTGAACTTGTTAGGATTATGGATTGGGCCAAAGACATTTCATTGCGATGGAAAGAAATAATTATGTGTAAATTTTTGTACATTTTTTTAAAAGTTGTGCATGCTCAAGGGAACATTTAGATTTTAACCACATGCTAATAAGATGTCCTTCCTAGCATTCACTTTATGCTTTTGAAACGTCTTCGATTAGAAATATATGGTAATATATGTTAATTTGTGCACATGAAGGTTAAATATCCCGTTCAGAAATCACATGATGTACATGCCAAATCTTTGTCTCCGGAAAAGATACCTAAATTTGGAATTAGTGCACAATAACAATTTCATTGATGCATCAAGGTTTGTGTATCTTCCTTGAATCACCGATTTTTAAGGAGTTGCATGTCATGTGCTTAATTTGATGAAATCTATCGGCGAAATCTTTGGTGTCGCTGGTGTTGGTGCAGATGATCAAATGGGTGCCAATGATTTATCCATCTTCCTCTACTCCTCCACCCCGGAGGAAGGTAAATGATTCGGCGAAGTTGTGTGAGGTGGCAATGGTGACGCATATCTCTATTGGCGCATCATATAGTGTGGAGTGGACATGTTGAAATTGGCCGGTTTCTGTGACATGTTGTGGCTCTATTAACAAGAACTTACTTTTAAACTTCTAAAACGAAAATGCTTTGTCACCCGTTGCAACGCACGGGCATATTAACTAGTTCAGTTCAAACAATAAAAATGTCTAATTGTTCTTTACCGAGACCAAGTCTAATTTGTCTCTAATCTCAGTGGCCACAAGAAATATAAAAATGGTTACTGGGCGGGTGTCTCTTAGGGCAACTCTAGCAGTTACCGAATAAGGCCCTGGGCTCGGAAAATAACTGTTTTTTTACGGGTCCGGGGCAAAATTTCCGCCCGACCAGTCGCCGGATAAGCCCCCGTACCAGATTTTTTTGGGGGGGGGGGGGGGGGGGCAGGATATTTTCACGCCAGTGCGGAACTGCTTCCGTTTTGGAGGGTTCATTTTGCGCATCCCGCACTACTGCGCTGAACATTCAGCTCGACGTTCTCTTCCTCCCCGCGCCTCCCGCCGCCGCCGCTTCTCGCCGCCTCGCCTCGTCGCCTGCTTCCGCCCCTGTCTCCACCGCACCGTGGGAAAGGGTTCCCGGCCACTGGCGATTCGATTCCGCCCAATTCCGGACCCGGTTGAGCCGTGCCCCATTCGCACGGACGCGGCGGCCACCGCCACCATGGACGCGCGCGAGCCCTGTTCCCATCGGGAGCGGCAGATCCGGGCGGGTCTGACCAGCCTGGAGACACTCTCCTGCTCCCGCGGCTGTCCGGCCATCGTTTGCTCTGGGCTGCGGGTGAAGAATTGCCCTGTGGTGAAGACGGTGTGTTTTTCTCTCAATTCGTTGTCGATTCGGTAGTTTTAGGTTTATAAGTTAGTGGATTTTAGTTTAATTTAGGAAAAATATCTATTTGCTAGATGGATTGGAATTCTTCGTCGTCCTCCTCCTCTGACTCGGATGATTCCGAGATTGAGAACCTTCTTTTCGACGATGATATCGAGCACTTGCTCATAACTCGTCTCGTCGAGCAATACTAGAGCGGAGTCAAGAGGAAGAGGCAAGGCTCGACGGTCGGCCGGCTTTGCATTCCCCGCAACCGAGCGGTGGGAAGTGCGTTGCTCATGAAAGACTACTTCGCCGAGGTACCGACCTATCCGGCTCACCTTTTCCGTCGGCGCTACCATATGCGTAGATCGTTATTTGTCACCATTGTTGAAGCTTGCGAGCAAAATTGTCGATTCTTCCTTCAACGAAGAAATGCGGCTGGTTTGCTTAGTTTCACTTCATACCAAAAGATCTCGGTGGCTATGAGAGTGATAGCATACAGTGTGCCGGCTGATTACACTGACGAGTATCTTCGCATTGGCAAAGATACTACGATCAAAAGCGTGCGGATGTTTGCCAAAACAGTGATCAAGGTTTTTGGCAAAGAGTACCTCTGAAGTCCTAATGAAGAAGACACAAAAAGGGTGATGGCGGCAAATGAAGCAAGGGGGTGGCCGGGCATGCTTGGTAGTGTGGATTGCATGCATTGGAGGTGGAAGAATTGCCCGGTGGCTTGGCATGGTCAGTACACCGGTCATCACCGTGATCCTACCATAGTACTCGAAGCCGTTGCTTCGGAGGATCTTTGGATTTGGCATTGCTTCTTTGGTTTGTCGGATCTCTTAATGATATCAATGTGTTACAAAGATCACATCTATTTGCTCGGCTTGCTAGTGGAGATGCCCCGGCTTGCAACTACACCGTCAACAGGCATGAGTACACCATGGGGTACTATCTTGCCAACGGTATATATCCTTCTTGGTCAATATTTGTGCAAACCATTTCAAAACCGGTAAAAAAAAGGATTCCATCTTTGCCAAAGCTCAAGAAGCTTGCCGAAAAGATATTGAAAGCGCATTTGGTGTGCTGCAAGCTCGGTTTGCAATTATTCGAGGTCCGGCTCATTTTGGGATAAGAAAACCCTTCGTAATATCATGACGGCTTGTGTGATTTTACACAACATTTGTTGAAGATGAGAGGGGTTTAAATTTGGAATTAGATTATGATAACATTGGTAGCCGAGTGAAGCCCCAAAGGAACCCGAACCAGATCGAAGCTTTTCTTGAGACCTACCGGAAGATCGAGGACAAGGCCACACACATTCAGCTCCATAAAGATCTTGTTGAACATCAGTGGCAATTGTATGGGAAGAAGTAGATTCCCATTTATT
The DNA here is from genome assembly GCA_947311845.1 of Poa pratensis. Classification (NCBI taxonomy): domain Eukaryota; kingdom Viridiplantae; phylum Streptophyta; class Magnoliopsida; order Poales; family Poaceae; genus Poa; species Poa pratensis. The sequence goes on from CAMZMU010000102.1 coordinate 9,674,656, forward strand.
CATTTGAGATTGTTGTAATTCAAACCATTTATTTCCATTCGGACCATTTGTTATTATTTTAATTATTTGGATTTAAACATTTGTTGTAATATGGACGATTGTATTGTGTGATGTTAAAACATTTATTATATTGAGTTTGTATTGATGTTTGATGAAGATTATGTTGTTTAGAATCATGAATTTGATAGCAAACATGCAAAAATGGTTTTGCGGTACCGGTACCGGTACGCTGTGCAGAACAGATGTGGTAAACTCGTTTCCGGTATGAGTTTACCGGATATGTTCTGCCGCGGGCCGCGCGGTACCAGATAATATTATTCCGTTCAACCGGATAGCTTTTATCTGGTATGGAAATATCCGGTAACTGCTAGAGTTGCTCTTAAACTTGTATTACGGTGTACAAAGGTCAATTAGTCAGAATTTGCATAATCACCTGCCATGATGGAACGGTCTAACTTGTAATTTTGCAAGAAAAATCCTGAATCTAGATTAAAATTTGTCTTTTGGTTTAGGGTAAGCTGGGCCGAAATGAATTATCAAAACGGTCACTTGAGGCTCTTCGAGGAAGATGGGCAGCCTGACTATGGTAGATTCTTTTTCCTCGCCGCAATGTCGTTTTGCCGTTGTTGAGGTGAGTATAGGTAGGGTTTTGGGTTAGCGATGATCTCGGAACAAAAAGACGTCTACGTCCGATGAAGCTCGCACGAGGTTTGTTTGATGTTACCACAAGATTCGAGAGTCGCGATTGCAGCTTGTCTATCTGGATGTAGGCCTGCTTACCGATGGCTTTCTTAGGGATGTAAACGGATTGGATTGAATTTTGTCTCTACCATATCATTTACCACATTTTTTAATCAGAATCGAAACGAAGCAGATAATAACCCGATGTGAATTCCAAGGAGGATATACTTGGTCGCGGATTCGAGAACAAAAACGGAGCGGATTCGGAGGGGAAATGAAATTAATTGGATAGATACACATTGGTACATTGTCAAACCATACAACCAAAAATATTGTTAAATAACCTATTAACTAATAAAGTTGTACTCCATAGTCTTTACAATGATTATTTATGTGAGTTGTTATTCAACGGACGAACTCGACAACTTACTAACAAGAGGTGGGGTACAGTGCTAAACCAAATTCACTCAATTCTATCTCTCCAACCAAATGCATGAGTAGAACCATTCCATTCCAATTTTAGTTCCAACCAAACATAGAAATAGAACCAACCCATTCCTCTGGAATGTAACCATTACATTACATTCTATTTGGTTGTCAACCAAACACATCCTTACTCGCTCAACTTTCAAGTGCGAAATGTTCTTCTGTGAATTCTTCCATGAATTTGAAAGCAATGTCTCTCGAGCCTTCAAACGAACCCCACCCAGCGCCACACAAGCAATATTCGGTTGAGGTGAGGGTATCTCCAGCAGTTGGAACTCCCAAGAGCACCACCGAAACAAAAAAGTTGGTGTCTTGACGGGGGCAAATGTTTCATCCGGCTGGAAAGTTGGTGTCTTAGGGGGCAACTTTCCAGCCACACCCCACCCCAGCCAAAAGTTTGTGAGGGAAATGATTGAGTGGACCAAATAAGGGTGTGTTTAGTAGCCCGGGGCAGCTATCTACACTCATACAAGCTGACCCTAGCTAGGCTGAGCTCAGATTTTTCCATGTGTTTGGTAGCTCGTGTTTGTTGAGACATGTTCACTGCGTCCGTTGATTGGTGGGTTGTATGGGAGAAGAGAGGCTCAGGAGCTCCAAAATTTACACAAAAACCCCCTGAATAAAAAAATGAACCACAGCCAGGTCCAAGTATAAAAAATAAAAAGCGATCGGGTCCCTATCAACCGAAATAAAAAGCGATCAGGTCCTTACAAAAATGCAATCAGATCCCTTGCTGGCCGGGGCGGCGCATGCCGTGGTTAGGGCGAGCGTACACGACGGTGGGCCGGGCGTCGAGGAGGAGGTGGCTGTGCTCGTCCGTGCTCTCAGCGGCGGGGGCGGGCACGGCGGCGGAGGCTGGCGTCGAGGAGGAGGCGGCGAAGGCCGGAATCGAGGAGGTGGCTGATACGTCTAAAACGTATCTATAATTTTTGATGTTCCATGCCTGTTATATATTAAATACCACATGTTTTGTTTACACTTTATATCATTTTTATGCATTTTCTGGGACAAACCTAATAACAAGATGCCACAGTGCCAGTTCATGTTTTCTGCTGTTTTTTGCTCCAGAAATTCTCTTTGGGAAATATTCTCCAAAAGGCATGCCAATTTACGTGATTTATTTCTACACGGGAACGAAGACACTGCCCGAAGGAGAGGCCCAGGAGGCGGTGATACGTCTCCAACGTATCCATAATTTCTGATGTTCCATGCTTATATTATACCAATTGCTACATGTTTTATATACACTTCATATCACTTTTATGCATTTTCTGGGACTAACCTATTAACAAGATGCCACAGTGCCAGTTCCCAGTTTTCTGCTGTTTTTGGTTTCAGAAAACTACTTCTGCAAATATTCTCGGAATTGCACGAAACAAAAGGCCACGTCCCTATTTTTCCAACACGTACACGGAGTCCGAAGGATAGACGAAGTCCAGCCACGAGGTGGCCAAACCATAGGCCGGCGCGGCAGGGGGCCCCACCGCGCCGCCTAGTGGTTTGGGCCCCTCGGAGGTCCGCCGACATCGACCCTTCGCCTATATATTGCCTCAGACGCGAAAACCCTAAAACAAGAAGTCATATTTCCAGAAGAGTTCCGCAGCGCCGCCGCCATCGACGACAAGTTTCGGGGGACAGAAGTCTCTGTTCCGGCACGCTGCCGGGACGGGGAATTGCCCCCGGAGCCATCTCCATCAACTCCATCGCCATCTTCATCGCCGCTGCTGACTCCCATGATGAGGAGGGAGTAGTTCTTCCCCGAGGCTGAGGGCTCTACCGGTAGCTATGTGGTTTATCTCTCTCTCACATGATGTGATCTTTATGTGATCATGAGCTTTGTAATCTAGTTGAACAAGTAGATGTTACTCTTTATCTATTATGCCACTCTAGAGGTTACTTTAATATGAACTCCGGATTCACTCTCCACGGTGTGAAGGTGACAGTGTGCACATCGTGTGTGATTCCTTTATGACGTTGTCGGTGTTTGTTTACTCAGACTTTGAGGTGTGCTTTTGCAGCCCTACGCAATGAATGGTGTTCATTATCCAACAAGAGAGTGTTTGAGAGTAGCATTTATTTATTCAATTATGAGATCATTGTTGAGAGATCCACTAGTGAAAGTATGATCCCTAGGCCTTGTTTCTAAGCATTGAAACACCGTTTACAACAAGTTCTGCTACATGTTTGCTTGCTGCCATTTTATTCAGATTGCAATTACCACTTATAATCATCCCTATTACTTGTATTTCACTATCTCTTCGCCGAACTAGTGCACCTATACATCTGACAAGTGTATTGGTGTGTTGGGGACACAAGAGACTTCTTGTATCTTAATTGCAGGGTTGCTTGAGAGGGATATCTTTGACCTCTACCTCCCTGAGTTCGATAAACCTTGGGTGATTCACTTAAGGGAAACTTGCTGCTGTTCTACAAACCTCTGCTCTTGGAGGCCCAACACTGTCTACAAGAATAGAAGCGTGCGTAGACATCAAGCTATTTTCTGGCGCCGTTGCCGGGGAGGTAAGTGTTGGAAGGTATCTCCTTTAGATTCTGCAATTATTTCTTTTTGTTTCTTGTTTTTATTTTCACTAGTTAGGCTTAATGGAAAACAACAAAAAAATTAGAGATCTTATGAACTTTATATTGAATTAGGACATGATGCTTTTGAAGAGAAAATTAAAAAACCTATGGAGGCTTGTTTGCATAATAGTGGTAGTAATGTTATTAGTATAAATTCTTTGGACACCATTATTGCTAAGGCTGTGGAAAAGCCTAAGCTTGGGGAAGCTAGTTTATATGAAAATAATTTTTTTTGCTCCTCAGCTATGGAGGAATTATTTTGCCTTGATAATGCTTTGTCTCCAATATGTGATAATTCTAATGATGTTTGTGATATTCCAAATCCACCTGTTGAAAGTATTTCTTTTAAAATACCTATGAAAATTGTTGAAAGGGTTATGAATGATCAGTATGCAGGGGATGGATCAATCCATCCAAGTGCTCACTTGTCGAAACTTACAGAACTTTGTGAGTTATTTAAGGTTGCAGGTTTATCAAGAGAAAATGTCATGAGGAAACTATTTCCATTGTCACTTAAGGACAAAGCAAAGGAATGGTATAGGTGCTGGATGAACAACCTTCGAATTGGAAACAGCTTGAATCTCTCTTTTACTCTAAATTTTATCCTCTTCATGAAGTGCATCTAGATAGGAATTACATTTATAATTTTTACCCTCATGATGGAGAAAGCATTGCTCAAGCTTGGGGAAGGCTGAAAACATTAATACTCAAATGTCCTAACCATGAGCTTTCTGAGGAAATAATTGTTACTAATTTTTATGCAAGGCTTTCAGGTCATTACAAGGATTATGTAGATGCATGTTCACATGGTTCTTTCACAAGCAAGAAGGTTGAAGCTAGATGGGATCTTCTTGAAAGAATTCAAAACAATGCTGAGGATTGGGAGAATGACAAAGGTAAAGAATCAGGTATAAACTATGAATATGATTGCATTAAGTCTTTCGTTGAAACTGCTAGTTTTCAAGAGCTTAGTGCTAAATATGGTCTTGATTCTCAAATTATTGTTGATTGTTTTAGAACCTTTGCTTCTCATATTAATGTTCCTAAAGAAAATTGGGACGTGTATCATGAACCTTTCAAAGACACTTGCATGGAAAATGAAATTGTTGTTAATGATTGCAATAAACATGCTCAAACTTCTGAAAATACTATTTCTTATAAGCATGTTAATTTTTGTGGAATGCATAGACCTTGTGGAATTAATCAAATCGAAGATGAATATTGTATCCATCATAGGAATGAAAAAACTAGAACATGGTACAAGGCTCTAAGAGATCTTGGTGAAAAAGTTTGTGACCTCCATCCTTTTATTTGTGAACTTTGCTATGAAGTGGGTCATTTTAATTTTCAATGTTCAGGTCATGATAATAGCCTTTCGAATCCAATTACTGCAAATTTGTATTGTGATAACATGATCACTCCTAATCAACATGATGAACTTACATTATTTTTGGGGTGTGAAGAGTTATCAAGAAAAACTTCCTTGTTAGATATGAGTGATCTTGATATGAATAGTGTGTTGCATGGATGTTATCTCTATTGTGTTAATAATTGCCATGCTAACACCTACATACAAAATATTATAAAGGATGAGACTTTACCAAAGTATGACAGGACTAATATGTGTTTTGTTCTCATTAATGAAAGAGAGGAGTCCCCCCAAGTTTCTTCCATTGTCTCTAATACTAAACCAGGTTATGTGGAGGAGCTTCCTTTCAAACCTCTCCCTCCTAAAGATAAAAAGAAGAGGGGAAAGAAGAAGAAGAAGAAGAAGAAGAAGAGGAGTAAAAGGAAGAGGAAACGGTATCTTCTCCCAAACTTGTTGCTCCTGTTACAATTGATACTTATAATTCTGAATTCGATGATTCTGAACTTGATGATGAACCTATGCCTGTTACTTATATTAGTGATCATGATTGGGAAAATGAAACTACTTTTGATATTGAAAATCTTTGGGGTACCAATTCTGAAAATGATGATATTAATGATTGCCATACTATTAGTACTATCCATGTTTCTTCCAATGATGATATGAAAAGCTCTAAGCTTGGGGATGAGGTGTTTGAAAATCCTTTTGCTAGTAATAATTATATATATGAGACCTCTTCTCCTAGTGATGTGTTTGAAAATCTTTTGCTATTGCTGATTATATGCTTGATACATCTCCTTCTATTAAAAATAATGATATGTTTACGAATGAACACAGTTTGGAAGATGACTATTCTATTGCTTATGATGATACTATGCCTCCAGTCTTTGATAATTATTATAAAGAATACTATGACATAGGTTATAATTACAGTCATCCTCATGAAACTTGTCATAGTTATGGAAGATTACCCAAAACCATCCCTTTAATATACAACTTGTCTATCATGTTCGAGTTCTTTATGATGATCCTGCCCCCATTGTTATTAATGAGAAGAACTTTTCTTATGTGGAAAATAAGATACTTTTGTGCATATGGATCATGGTAAGAATGTTTCATGTGATGGTTATATTGTGGATTTTATCAATGATGCTACTGAAAGTTTTTATGAGAGAGGGAGACATGGATTCATATATCTCAATAATATCAAGTCTCCTCTCTTTTTGTTGAAATTTTTGAAGTTGCACTTGTTTTGTCTTTCTATGCTAGTAGCTTCATGCATCAATAATTTGTTTTCTTACAAGATTTCTTTGCATAGGAAGTGGGTTAGACTTAAATGTGTTTGGTATTTGCTTTTTGATGCTCTCTTATATTCAACTCTTATACATATGAGAGCATATCAAAATTTCATGCCTAGCTAAAAGGCTTTAAAGAAAAGCGCTTATGGGAGACAACCCATTGTTTTTATTTCTGTTATTTTTTTTTTTTGAGTCAAGGAGCTTGTTACTTCTGTAGCAACTCCTTTGTATCTTTATTTTATTGCATTGTTGTGCCAAGTAAAGTCTTTATTGAAAGTTGATGCAAGATTTGGATTTCTGCGCAGAGACAGATTTTTAGCTGTCACGAATTTGAGCTTTTCTCCCTGTAGAAAATTCAAAAATTCGAAAAATCACGCATCTTCCTGAGATATGTACGCAACTTTCATTATTTGGGCCAGATCCATCTGAGCAACTTAAGTGCCTCGAAAAAATTCGTCTTCACAGACTGTTCTGTTTTTGACAGATTCTGCCTTTTGTTTTGCATTCGCTCTTTTACGATGTTTGTGTGGATTTGCTCCACAAAGCAGTGGCTGTAGCTAATGTCCAGAAGCTTTGGGATTGATTGTATCATTACAGAATATGAGAATTTTTGATTATGCACTAACCCTCTAATGAGAACTGTCTTGAGTTTGGTGTGAAGGAAGTTTTCAAGGATCAAGCGAGAAGGGTGATATTATGTGATCAAGAAGAGTGAAAAGCCTAAGCTTGGGGATGCCCCCGTGGTTCATCCCAGCCATATTCAAGAGACTCAAGCGTCTAAGCTTGGGGATGCCCAAGGCATCCCCTTCTTCATCAACAACTTATCAGGTCATCTCTAGTGAAACTATATTTTAATTCTTTCACATCTTATGCGCTTTACTTGGAGCGTCTGTGTGCTTTTATTTTTGTTTTGTTTGAATAAATTCGGATCCTAGCAATCCTTGTGTGGGAGAGAGACACGCTCCGCTTTTTCATGTGAATACTCATGTTCTTCACTTATATTTGTTGAGTATTCTTAACTAGCTACTGCAGTGCTTTTAGCTCCTGTTTTTCATGCATCTCTTCGAGCTGTTAGCACTTGTTTTAAATACTCTCTTGCTGCATTATATTATCATTTGGAGAGTTTATGTTTAAATAAATTGATTGGTGTTTGTTTGGAAGAAAGAAAATGCTACATGTGGTAGTTGGTATTGGAAAAGACATATGCATTCTTGTAGATCATTGTCTTGTTTCGATTTGATACTTTGCAATTGTTTTGAGCTCTCAAGTAGATCATGTTTAAGCTCTTGCATCATGTAGTTAAAGCCTAGTAGTGGAGAACTACCGTAGAGCTTGTTGAGACTTGGGATGCATATTTGTTCTCTCTAAGGTCTAGATATTTTCTGGTAAAATGTTTGAGCAACAAGGAAGACAGTGTAGAGTCTTATAATACTTGCAATATGTTTTTATTTGTCTTGCTGTACCGGTTTATACTTGTGTTTGCTTCAAACAACCTTGCTAGCCTAAACTCTGTACTGAGAGGGAATGCTTCTCGTGCATCCAAACCTTGAGCCAAAACCCATGCCATTTGTGTCCACCATACCTACCTACTATGTGGTATTTCCTGCCATTCCAAGTAAATACTTCATGTGCTACCTTTAAACTATTCAAAACTTTATTACTCCTTATTTGTGTCAATGTTTTATAGCTCATGAGGAAGTATGTGGTGTTTTATCTTTCAATCTTGTCATTTACTTCTGACAGACTTTCACCAATGGACTAGTGGCATATACATCCGCTTATCCAATAATTTGCAAAAAGAGCTGGCAACGGGGTGCCCAGCCCCAATTAATTACAACTTTCATTAATAATTCTCTTCACATGTTTTGCCCTGATTTATCAGTAAGCAACTTAATTTTGCAATAGACACTCCTCCATGGTATGTGAATGTTGGAAGGCACCCGAGGATTCGGTTAGCCATGGCTTGTGTAAGCAAAGGTTGGGAGGAGTGTCAACTATAAAGAAACTAAAATACATGTGTAAACAAAAGAGAAGAGGGATGATCTACCTTGCTGGTAGAGATAACGTCCTTCATGGGAGCCGCTCTTGAAAGTCTGGTTGACAAGGGGGTTAGAGTGCCCACTACCATTCGTTGACAACAACAAACACCTCTCAAATACTTATTTTGTGCTCTCTATATGCTTTCGAAAACTTAAAAAGCTCTAGCACATGATTTAATCCCTGCTTCCCTCTGCGAAGGGCCTATCTTTTACTTTATGTTGAGTCAGTTTACCTACTCCTTTCTATCTTAGAAGCAAACACTTGTGTCAACTTTGTGTGCATTGATTCTTACATGTTTACTTATTGCACTTGTTATATTGCTTTATGTTGACAACTATCCATGAGATATACATGTTACAAGTTGAAAGCAAATGCTGAAACTTAATCATCCTTTGTGTTGCTTCAATGCCTTTTACTTTGAATCTATTGCTTTATGAGTTACCTCTTATGCAAAACTTTTTGATGCTTGTCTTGAAAGTACTATTCATGAAAAGTTTTTGCTTATATGATTCATTGTTTACTCTTTATCTACCTGTTAGCAAACTATAGACCATTGCTTTGAGTCACTTCATTCATGACATGAGCCTTGCAATATATGATCAAGATTGTGTGAAAGCATGTCTCCTCAGAAATTATTTGTTGTTATCGTTTTACCTACTCGAGGACGAGTAGAACTAAGCTTGGGGATGCTTGATACGTCTCCAACGTATCCATAATTTCTGAGGTTCCATGCTTATGTTATACCAATTGCTACATGTTTTATATACACTTCATATCACTTTTATGCATTTTCTGGGACTAACCTATTAACAAGACGCCACAGTGCCAGTTCCCTGTTTTCTGCTGTTTTTGGTTTCAGAAAACTACTTCTGCAAATATTCTTGGAATTGCACGAAACAAAAGGCCACGTCCCTATTTTTCCAACACGTACACGGAGTCCGAAGGAGAGACGAAGTCGAGCCACGAGGTGGCCAAACCATAGCCGGTGCGGCAGGGGGGCCCACCGCGCCGCCTAGTGGTTTGGGCCCCTCGAGGTCCGCCGACATCGCCCCTTCGCCTATATATTGCCTCAGACGCGAAAACCCTAAAACAAGAAGTCATATTTCCAGAAGAGTTCCGCAGCGCCGCCGCCATCGACGACAAGTTTCGGGGGACAGAAGTCTCTGTTCCGGCACGCTGTCGGGACGGGGAATTGCCCCGGAGCCATCTCCATCAACTCATCGCCATCTTCATCGCCGCTGCTGACTCCCATGATGAGGAGGGAGTAGTTCTCCCCCGAGGCTGAGGGCTCTACCGGTAGCTATGTGGTTTATCTCTCTCTCCTATGATGTGATCTTTATGTGATCATGGCTTTGTAATCTAGTTGAACAAGTAGATGTTACTCTTTATCTATTATGCCACTCTAGAGGTTACTTTAATATGAACTCTGGATTCACTCTCCACGGTGTGAAGGTGACAGTGTGCACATCGTGTGTGATTCCTTTATGATGTTGTCGGTGTTTGTTTACTCAGACTTTGAGGTGTGCTTTTGCAGCCCTACGCAATGAATGGTGTTCATTATCCAACAAGAGAGTGTTTGAGAGTAGCATTTATTTATTCAATTATGAGATCATTGTTGAGAGATACCACTAGTGAAAGTATGATCCCTAGGCCTTGTTTCTAAGCATTGAAACACCGTTTACAACAAGTTCTGCTACATGTTTGCTTGCTGCCATTTTTATTCCAGATTGCAATTACCACTTATAATCATCCCTATTACTTGTATTTCACTATCTCTTCGCCGAACTAGTGCACCTATACATCTGACAAGTGTATTGGGTGTGTTGGGGACACAAGAGACTTCTTGTATCTTAATTGCAGGGTTGCTTGAGAGGGAGATCTTTGACCTCTACCTCCCTGAGTTCGATAAACCTTGGGTGATTTACTTAAGGAAAACTTGCTGCTGTTCTACAAACCTCTGCTCTTGGAGGCCCAACACTGTCTACAGGAATAGAAGTGTGCGTAGACATCAGGCGGCCCAGGTGGGGAGGCGACCCCACGGCGCGGCCAGGGTGGGCCCCGCGTCGCCACCTCGCCTGGCCCACCTGGTGGTCCCCTGGCGCTGCCCTTTCGCCCATAAATTACATCTATTCGGGAAACCCTAAACACCTGATCAGAAATCCACGAAAAGTTCTGTAGCCGCCGTCATCGTCAAACCTAGTTCGGGAGGGTTCTAGAGTTCTTCCCGGTACCTTGCCGGAGGGGAAATCATCACCGAGGGCTCTTCATCACCATGCCTGCCTCCGGGGTGATGCGTGAGTAGTTCTTCACGGGACTACGGGTCCATAGCAGTAGCTAGTTGGCAGTCTCTCCACCTTGTGCTATCATGTTTAGATCTTGAGAGCTGCCTAACATGATCAAGATCATCTTTATGTAATGCTACATGTTGTGTTTGCTGGGATCCGATGAATTGTGAAGTTATGATCAAGTTTGTTCATCTATTTATATACATGTTTTTATCTATGTTCCTGCATGCTCTCCGTTGTTAGTAGATGCTTTGGCCAAGTAGATGCTACTGACTCCAAGAGGAGGTATTTATGCTAGATAGTGGGTTCATGCCTCTGGTAGCCTGGGCTCGAGATGACAGAAACGACTAAGGCTGTAGATGTGATGTTGCCACTAGGGAGAAAACAACTTTGCTTGTGTCTATGTGTCATATGCATTGTTTACATTACACACTTTGCTTAATGCTTTTATCTGTTGCTTGCAACTTAATACTCATGGGAGACAAGGATGTTATCCCGGGGTGGATTATTAGTCATAGATGCAGCTAATAAGCGGTCTATGTATATTGATGTAATGCCCAATAGATCTAACAATGAACATGTTCTTGTCATATATTGCATTGTCATGCTTTTTGCACTTGTCAATTGCCCAGCTGTAATTTGTTTACCCAGCATGTTGGTTATCTATTTTATGGAGAGACACCACTAGTGAACTGTGGACCCCGGTCCTTTATTCCACACTGATAAAAACACCGTTTCCACCACGCTCTGCATTTATTTACTCGTTGTTCCTTTTTGCACTCATCATCATTTTCCACACCATACGTTTAAGCCTTTGTATTCAGCAAGCCGGGGAGATTGACAACCTTCTTGTTTCGTTGGGGCAAAGTACTTTGATTGTGTTGTGTGCAGGTCCACGTCACACGCCATATTTTTCTTACGCTATTGACACCGTGTTGAAGCTCTTCCAATTCCTACTGGTTCGATAACCTTGGTAGATTTCAAGGGAAAATTGCTGCTGCACTACTTCATACCTTCCTCTTGGGGTCTCCCAACAAACGTGTGTTTCCACATCATCAAGCATATTTTCTGGCGCCGTTGCCGGGGAATTGGAAGCTACAGCAAGGGGAGTTACACGCCACAAATCTCATTACTTTGTTTTTGTCTTGCTTGCTTTATTTTTATTTTATCTTGTTTGCACTAAAAATCAAAAACTACAAAAACAAATCAGCTTTTATCCTGTTTCGGTTTATCTAGTCTTTATTCCCTGCTTTGTCGTTATGTCTGGCTCTACTCCTTATATTATGACACCTGAAGTTGAAGTTCGTTCTTTTAAACAAAAAGGTGGAGAAAGTTTAAAAGATGCTTGGTATAGAATTAGTGATGCTCTTTATGGATCCACTAAGAAGTACTCAAATGTTATTTTACTTAGAAACTTCTATGTTGGCATCACAAGCTGGTATAGGTATGTTTTAGAGACTTTAACAAGAGGAAAAAATTTAGGCACTCCCGCGGGAGAAGCATGCAACGTTATTGAAAGTCTTGTTGGAACTCCACCTGTTAATGTTACTAAAACTAAAATTACTCTGGAAAATGTCATGGAAAAATTGGATTGTATAATTAAAAATTTGCCAAGCATTGATAAGGTAAATGAAATAGATAAAAAAATCCTTGACAACACTGCCAAGTTTAATGTTTCTTTAAGGAATACTAATAGAAGAATTAATATGTTAGAAAGTAATAAAAGCAAGGAGGATCAAACTCTGAGAACTGAAAAACTTGACGAAGCAATTGCTACCTTGGGTAACACCTTTTCTTCTTTAAACTCAAAACAAGAGGTTCCAGTAGAAAACGGATCGCATGTACCAAAAGGTTCTAAATCTGGACGTTTACAATTTGACATATGGGAGTCTGAGAAAGTTGATACGTCCATTTTGCATCACTATTTTATATCATAATTTACTGCTATTCATTGATATATTTCATATTTGGATGATATACTTATGTTATTTTATCTTGTTTTGCATGTTTGATGATTATTGGAGAATTAACTGCCGGAGTCAGGATTCAGCTGGAAAAAGCATTGTCAAGACACCCTATTTCTGAAGATCAACAATTCACGGAAAATATACAGATGTTCCTATTTTGTCAGATGCCGGAGCCAGCCAAAAGGGGAGGCTGAGATGGGCCGCGAGGGGCCCACACCACCCCACTGCGCGGGTTCCCCCTCTGCCGCGCCGGGCATGGTGTGGCCACCCTGGCCCACCTCTGGCACTCCCCCTTCGCGTATTTCATCCCCCAGAAACCCTAAGACGCGAAGAGCCATCGAGGAAATATTTCGCCGCCTCCACGAGGCGGAAACCACAGAGAGAGAAAAGCTCTCCGGCAGGGAGAAATCTGCCGGGGAAATTCCTTCCCGGAGGGGGAAATCATCGCCATCATCATCATCATCACGCTGGACTTCATCGGGATCATCATCATCATCATCTCCACCACCATCACCATCATCTCCACCGCTCCACTCCGTTCCGCTGTAACATCTAGGGTTATACTTTGTGTAGTTCATAGGGGAAACTTTCCCGGTGTTGATTACTACTTGTGGTTGATGCTATTAAGTTTTATCGGTGAATTGAAGTATATGTCCAGATTGTTATTCATCATTATATCACCTCTGATCATGATCCATATGATGTCTTGTGAGTAGTTCGTTCAGTTCTTGAGGACATGGGAGAAGTCATGCTGTTAGTAGTGGAACTATGTTGAGTAATATTTAATGGTTTGATATTTAAGTTGTGGTGTTATTCTTCTAGTGGTGTCGTGTGAACGTCGACTACATGACACTTCACCTTTATGGGCCTAGAGGAATGCATTGTGTATTCGGCTACTAATTGTGGGGTTGCCGGAGTGACAGAAACCTAAACCCCGTTAGTAAACCGGTGCATGAGGGAGTGTAGGATCTCAGAGTTTAAGGCTGTGGTTAGATTTATCTTAATTACTTCCTTGTAACGCGGATGCTTGCAAGGGGTTTAATCACAAGTATGTATTAGTCCAAGTTAGGGCAGTGCATTAGCATAGGTTCACCCACACAACACTTATCAAAACAATAAAGATTAATCAGCTGTAGGAAGCGAAAGCACTTGACGAAATTCCCGTGTGTCCTCAAGAACATTTTGCCATCATAAGTAAACCAACCGGCTTATCCTTTGCTCTAAAAAGGATTGGGCCACTTGCTGCAATTATTATTACTGTCTTTTATTTACGTATTTTATTTATCTGCAATATCAAAAACCCCTAAAAACTTGTCTGCTAGTATTTACAGTGATTCCTTGATCAAAACTACTTGTCAACACCTTCTGCTCCTCGTTGGGTTCGACACTCTTATTTATCGAAAGTACTACGATACACCCCCTATACTTGTGGGTCATCAAGACTATTTTCTGGCGCCGTTGCCGGGGAGTGAAGTGCTATTGGTAAGTGGAATTGGTAAGGGAAACCTTTACTGTAAGTGCTGTTTTTATTTCTGCTTGCTGCTTTATTTTATTATGGAGAGATCTCCATTCGAATCCCTATTTGGGAATACTACTGCCACTGCTAAGGTAGTAGATGAACCGCCGCCTGCTGAATTAGATCCATTTAAAATACCTATGAAAATTGTTGAACGTGTTATGGATAACCGCTATGTTGGAGATGGAACCATCCATCCTGGTGATCATTTACTATTTATACATGAATTATGCGAGTTGTTCAAGTGTGCAGGTATTTCAATGGAAAAAGTCAAGAGGAAGTTATTCTCTATATCATTGAAGGGCCGAGCTGCGGAATGGTATAAGATGCTGAAGAATGGCCGATCTATTGGCTGGGAGGAAATTGTACCTCTCTTTTATTCTAAATTCTATCCTCCTAGTGAGATTCATCAAGATCGAAATCGCATATATAATTTTTGGCCTCATGATGGAGAGAGTATTGCCCAAGCGTGGGGGAGATTGAAGTCACTAATGCTCAAATGTCCCATTCATGAGCTCCCAAGTAATATTGTTATCAATAATTTTTATGCAAGGCTTTCTCTTCATGATAAGGATTTATTGGATGCCTCTTGTTCTGGATCATTTACACGTACTGAAGAAGAAGTTAAATGGGACCTTCTTGACCGTATTCAGGAAAATACTGAAGGATGGGAGAACGACAAAGGTAGAAAGTCAGGTATAAATTATGATTATGAATGCATTAAATCTTTTATGGAGACTGATGATTTCCGTAATGTTAGTGCTGTTTACTGTCTTGATTCTCAAGTTGTTGCAAATTATTACAAAGCTTTTGCCTCTTATCTTGATGTGCCTAAGAAGGATTTGAATAAATATCATGAACCTTATAAAGATAAAACCAATTCGGCCATTGGCAGAAGTATTGAAGTTCATACTGTTGATCACATTTTGCCAGAACCTTATATTGAAAAAATACCTTTTCCTGTTAAAGTCAAGCAACATTCTCTGATAGCTAGTGTGGTTAATAAAAGTGCCAAGAAACCTTTAGAGCCTGATGAACAAATAACTGTTGAACCTGAAGTAGCAATTATAAAGGATTTGGTAACTGAAAATGTAGATGGAGAACATATTATCTTTTGTGAAGATGCTTCTAATATTGTTTCGCATCCTGGTAAATCTAGGAAAACAAGTGTTCCTGTGCTTTCAGTGAAGATAGGAGAACATTGCTATTATGGTTTATGTGATATTGGTGCAAGTTCTAGTGCTATTCCTTTTGAACTTTATAAAGAAATTATGCATGAAATTAGTCCCTGTGAACTTGAGGATATTGATGTGGTTATTCAACTTGCCAATAGGGAAACTATCTCTCCCATTGGTATTGTGAGAGATGTTGAGGTTTTATGCGGTAAAACTAAATATCCTACTGATTTTCTAGTACTTGGTTCTAAAGCTAGTAAAACTTGTCCTATTATTTTCGGTAGACCTTTCTTGAATACATGTGGTGCTATTATAGATTGTAAGAAAGAGAAAATTTACACTAAATTTAATGGAGAATCTTATGAGTTTAATTTCTCTAAGTTTGGTAAGAAACTTTATGAAACTGATTTGCCTAATGAGGACCGAAAATTGAACAACTTGCTGCTATTGCTATTGCTCCTAACAATGCCTTGCAGCAATTTATGGAGGAACACGAAAGTGAGGTTTTATGGAGGAAAGGAATGAAATTGACAATATCTTTCTTCATCAACCACCATTACTTAAGCATAATTTGCCGGTGGAAGATTTGGGTACCCCTGCACCTCCTAAAGAAGATCCTGTTTTTGATTTAAAACCTTTGCCTGATAATCTTAAATATGCTCACATTGATGATAAGAAAACATATCCTGTTATTATTAGTTCTAAACTTTCAGGTACTGAAGAGGCAAGGTTATTGGAAGTATTGAGGAAACACCGAGGGGCTATCGGATATACTTGGATGATTTAAAAGGGATTTCTCCTACTATATGTCAACACGCCATCAACATGGAAGATGATGCAAAACCTGTTGTGGAGCACCAGCGTCGTTAATCCCTAAAATGAAGGAAGTGGTAAGAAATGAGGTATTAAAACTCCTCGATGCTGGTATAATTTATCCTATTGCTGATAGTAAATGGGTAAGTCCTGTGCATTGTGTTCCTAAGAAAGGAGGAGTTACTGTTGTGCCAAATGAAAATGATGAACTTATTCCTCAAAGAGTAGTTGTTGGATATAGGATGTGCATTGATTTTCGAAAGGTTAATAAAGTTACTAAGAAAGATCACTATCCTTTACCTTTTATTGATCAAATGTTAGAAAGGTTGTCTAAGAAAACTCATTTTTGCTTTCTTGATGGTTATTCTGGATTTTCACAAATTGCTGTTAGAGCGAGAGATCAAGAGAAAACTACTTTTACTTGTCCTTATGGAACTTATGCTTATAGGCGTATGCCTTTTGGTTTGTGTAATGCTCCTGCTACATTTCAAAGATGCATGTCTGCTATTTTTCATGGTTTTTGTGAAAAAAATGTGGAAGTATTCATGGACGATTTTTCCGTCTATGGAACTTCTTTTGATAACTGCTTGCAAAACCTTGATAAAGTTTTGCAGAGATGTGAGGAAACTAATCTTGTTCTTAATTGGGAGAAATGTCACTTTATGGTTAATGAAGGGATTGTTCTTGGACATAAAATTTCTGAAAGAGGTATTGAAGTGGACAGAGCTAAAGTTGAAGCAATTGAGAAAATGCCCTGTCCCAGGGATGTTAAAGGTATTCGTAGTATTCTCGGTCATGCCGGTTTCTATAGAAGGTTTATTAAAGATTTCTCTAAAATTTCAAAACCTCTTACTAATCTTCTCCAAAAAGATGTACCTTTTGTTTTTGATGATGATTGTAAAGAAGCTTTTGAGTCTCTAAAAAAGGCTTTAACCACTGCTCCTGTTGTTCAACCTCCTGATTGGACTTTACCTTTCGAAATTATGTGTGATGCTAGTGATTTTGCTGTAGGTGCTGTTCTTGGACAGCGAGTAGATAAGAAGTTGAATGTTATTCATTATGCTAGTAAGACTCTTGATGCTGCTCAAAAGAATTATGCCACTACTGAAAAAGAGTTTTTAGCAGTAGTTTTTGCTTGTGATAAGTTTAGACCCTATATTGTTGATTCGAAAGTTATTATCCATACCGATCATGCTGCTATTAGATACCTTATGGAAAAGAAAGATGCTAAGCCTAGACTTATAAGATGGGTGCTTTTATTACAAGAGTTTGATTTGCATATTGTAGATAGGAAAGGTGCTGAAAATCCTGTCGCTGATAATTTGTCTAGATTGGAAAACATTTCTTATGATCCTGTTCCTGTTAACGATAGTTTTCCAAATGAACAATTGGCTGTGATAAAGGTAAGCTCGCGAGAAAGTCCTTGGTATGCTGACTATGCTAACTTTATTGTTGCCAAGTATTTGCCTCCAACCTTTACAGCTCAGCAAAGAAGGAAATTCTTTTATGACTTGAGGCATTATTTTTGGGATGACCCACACTTATATAAAGAAGGAGTGGATGGTATAATGCGAAGATGTGTTCCAGAATTTGAGCAAAAAGAAATATTGAGGAAATGCCATGGAAGTGCTTATGGAGGACATCATGCTGGAGATAGAACTGCACAAAAGGTTTTACAATCAGGTTTTTATTGGCCTACTCTTTTTAAAGATGCAAGAAAATTTATTTTATCATGCGATGAATGTCAAAGAGTTGGTAATATAACTAGACGCAATGAAATGCCTATGAATTATTCTCTTGTTATTGAACCTTTTGACTGTTGGGGATTTGACTTTATGGGTCCTTTTCCTCCTTCTGATGGTTATACTCATATACTTGTTGCTGTTGATTATGTTACTAAATGGGTAGAAGCTATACCAACATCTAGTGCTGATGGTGAGACATCATTAAAAATGCTTAAAGATATTATTTTTCCAAGGTTTGGTGTGCCTAGATATCTCATGACTGATGGTGGTTCTCATTTTATCCATGGTGCTTTTAGAAAAACCCTTGCTAAATATGATGTTAATCATAGAATTTCTTCACCTTATCATCCTCAAACAAGTGGTCAAGTAGAATTATCAAATAGAGAGATTAAATCTATTTTGCAGAAGACTGTTAATAAATCTAGAAAGAATTGGGCTAGGAAGCTTAATGATGCTTTGTGGGCTTATAGAACTGCTTATAAAAATCCTATGGGTATGTCTCCTTATAAAATGGTTTACGGAAAAGCTTGTCATTTACCTCTAGAATTAGAACATAAAGCTTATTGGGCCGTAAAAGAACTTAATAGAGATTTTAAACTTGCCGGTAAAAAAGGTTACTTGACTTGAGTTCCTTAGATGAATGGAGAAGTGAAGCTTATGAAAATGCTAGACTTTTTAAAGAGAAAGTGAAACAATGGCATGATAGGAGAATCCTAAAGAGAGAGTTTAATGTTGGTGAGAAAGTTCTATTGTATAGGTCTCGTCTCAGATTTTTTGCAGGTAAATTACTTTCGAAATGGGAAGGACCTTATGTTGTTTCAGAGGTTTACCGTTCAGGTGCAATCAAAATTACTTCGCTTGATGGTGACAAATCTCAAGTGGTTAATGGTCAAAGACTCAAGCATTATATTTCTGGGGATTCTTATAACGAAGACGTTGATATTATTCAAGTAGTGACTCCGGAAGATTTTATTAAAAGTCAATTCAGAAAACTGCAGAGTCTGTTTTCGAATAGGTAACAGTTTTGGTAAGAAAAAGTTCGCGTTTAACTTCCCAACTTATGTTTTTGTTGTTTTATTAAATATGGAAAATTACGAGCCGAAAACGGGGAGGAAACGGTGCCCGAGGGCACCACACCACCCCACGGCGCGGGCCCACCCTTGGCCGCGCCGGGCATGGTGTGGGTGCCTCGGAGCCCGTCTCCAGCCCGGTTTCGACCTGGACTTTCCTTTTGTTATGAAACTTTTTGCTATATAATCCCCCGGATCCCCCGAGGTCCGTATATCGTTTTCTCGTCGTGTTTTGTTTTCGAGCTGTTTCTGCCAGGAATTGTTTCCAGATTTAGAAGCATCATGGTCTCCAACAACAACAAGGGCAAGGAGGCTCTGAAGATGATCTCAAGGATCCCAAGCTGGAGGAGGAAGTCAAGAGTGAAGCTGAAGATGAAGTAGAAGAAGACCCGCACTCGTACCCCGCGCCACCATTGCAAGTATCGGAGTGGTGGCAAATCCATTCAAGAGGAATGCGCGGATGAGCACAGGGGGAAGGTTCCGCGTCATTGCTTAGCTCCAAGAACATCTTCTCCAGGCACCAATAACCCTTTCCACACTTTAATCCATAAATATCAGTTTGAAAGAGTTCCTGAGGCAGAACTACCCACTAGTTGGAATATAGATCGTTCTAACAATGCAGGAAAAGGAAGCTCTCAGTCTGATGAGAAGTGGGGAAACAATTCCAAGAGCTGGGACTCACAGTCTGATAGGTTCATGAACCGTATTGAACACAACACGGAGTTGATTCGTGCTCTCACTTACAAGATTGACGAGTTGAAGGAGTTGGTTGAGAAGCTTATTAGGGATTCACCATCACCACCGAAGGAGTAATTCATCATTGGTATTGGCATCCCCTCAGCTTGTTCCAAGCTTGGGGGGAGTGCCGCGGTATCATCACCATTATCTTTTACCTTTTACTTTTCAGTCGAGTCATATCATGAGTAGAGAAGTTATCATATAGGATGGTTTGCAGTGTGGAAGTATCTCTCCTTAGTTGGTTATCTATGTATCCCTTGGTGTGAGTTGCCGTTATTGGAATATTAATGAGAAGTTTTATCATTTACTTTCTGCACACTTTATTTTACTTTGCAAATTTCTGTCATATGAATGATCTTGTTGTTAGTATTGGCATCACTTTGGGAGCATCAAGTAAATCTATTTGGTTTTGGCAAACTTAGCATTGGTCAGTAGCAACAATACTTTGAGGCTTAAGTAGAAAAGAGGGGATTGCATGTAGATACATTATCTCATTATCTTTCTTTCTTGTTGGCTCATGAGCTTAGTATTCTCAAGTTAAAATTATTTGTGTTTACAAGGAAGATTGCATGATTGTTTCTATTACATTTATATTTGTTTGTATCCCTCCACTCTTATGCTTGCTACCCAGCCTTGCTAGCCAAAAACCTGTACTGAGAGGGAATGCTTCTCGTGCATCCAAACCTTGAGCCAAAACCCATGCCATTTGTGTCCACCATAACTACCTATATGTGGTATTTCCTTGCCACTCCAAGTAAATACTTCATGTGCTACCTTTAAACTATTCAAAAGCTACTACTCCTTATTTGTGTCACTGTTTACTAGCTCATGAGGACGGGGTGGATGTCTTTATGTCAACTGTCAAACAGACTTTACCACCGGACTAGCGGCATATACATCCGCTTATCCATTAATTTTGCAAAAAGAGCTGGCAAATGGGGTGCCCAGTCCCAATTAATTACAACTTTAACCGCTTAATTCTCTTCACATTTTTGCCCTGATTTATCAGTCAAGCAATGACAAACAGTGAAATATCTGCATGTGTAAACAAAAGAGAAGAGGGATGATCTGCCTTGCTGGTAGAAATAACGTCCTTCATGGGAGCCGCTCTTAAAAGTCTGGTTGGCAGGGGTCATATTGTACTTTCCATTTTCTGATTCGTTGACAATTCTCATACACCACTCAAAACTTATATTTTTATTCTCTATATGATTTCAAAAACTTAAAAAGCTCTAGCACATGATTTAATCCCTGCTTCCCTCTGCGAAGGGCCTTTCTTTTACTTTTATGTTGAGTCAGTAAACCTATTCCCTTCTTTCTTAAGCAAGCATTTGAGTTGTTGTGATTCAACCATCTATATATTAATATTATCAATCATGTTTGTTATCCTTCCTTGTTTTGCACAAGTCTTTTATCTGAAGGAATATAACTTTGAAAGTTATCAATGACTGTAAAGAAATTGTGATAATTGAGCATGTAAGTTCTGCAATATAGCTCCGATATAAGGACTCTACTCGAAAGATAAGTACAATCTGTTAATTGTTCTCTGACCAAGAACGAAGTTTGCCATCACCAAACTATGATTTTCTTTATGCACCTTTATTGTGATTTCCATTACTCGTTCAAGATAAGTTATATGAGGGGAAGTTGCTGTCTAAAATGATTTGTGTATTAATACATGTTGATGCTTCTTGTCCGTATTCTTTATTATCGACGCTTCACTCCATAAACCTGTGGTCTTGTTTACTGAGTTCAGCTTTCGCTTGGGGACAAGCGAGGTCTAAGCTTGGGGGGAGTTGATACGTCCATTTTGCATCACTATTTTATATCATAATTTACTGCTATTCATTGATATATTTCATATTTGGATGATATACTTATGTTATTTTATCTTGTTTTGCATGTTTGATGATTATTGGAGAATTAACTGCCGGAGTCAGGATTCAGCTGGAAAAAGCATCGTCAAGACACCCTATTTCTGAAGATCAACAATTCACGGAAAATATACAGATGTTCCTATTTTGTCAGATGCCGGAGCCAGCCAAAAGGGGAGGCTGAGATGGGCCACGAGGGGCCCACACCACCCCACGGCGCGGGCCCCCTCTGCCGCGCCGGGCATGGTGTGGCCACCCTGGCCCACCTCTGGCTCCCCCTTCGCGTATTTCATCCCCCAGAAACCCTAAGACGCGAGAGCCATCGAGGAAATATTCCGCCGCCTCCACGAGGCGGAAACCACAGAGAGAGAAAAGCTCTCCGCAGGAGAAATCTGCCGGGGAAATTCCTTCCCGGAGGAGGAAATCATCGCCATCGTCATCGTCATCACGCCGGACTTCATCGGGATCATCATCATCATCACCTCCACCGCCATCATCATCATCTCCACCGCTCCACTCGTTCCGCTGTAACATCTAGGGTTATACTTTGTGTAGTTCATAGGGGAAACTTTCCCGGTGTTGATTACTACTTGTGGTTGATGCTATTAAGTTTTATCGGTGAATTGAAGTATATGTCCAGATTGTTATTCATCATTATATCACCTCTGATCATGATCCATATGATGTCTTGTGAGTAGTTCGTTCAGTTCTTGAGGACATGGGGAAGTCATGCTGTTAGTAGTGGAACTATGTTGAGTAATATTTAATGGTTTGATATTTAAGTTGTGGTGTTATTCTTCTAGTGGTGTCGTGTGAACGTCGACTACATGACACTTCACCTTTATGGGCCTAGAGGAATGCATTGTGTATTCGGCTACTAATTGTGGGGTTGCCGGAGTGACAGAAACCTAAACCCCCGTTAGTAAACCGGTGCATGAGGGAGTGTAGGATCTCAGAGTTTAAGGTTGTGGTTAGATTTATCTTAATTACTTCCTTGTAACGCGGATGCTTGCAAGGGGTTTAATCACAAGTATGTATTAGTCCAAGTTAGGGCAGTGCATTAGCATAGGTTCACCCACACAACACTTATCAAAACAATAAAGATTAATCAGCTGTAGGAAGCGAAAGCACTTGACGAAATTCCCGTGTGTCCTCAAGAACATTTTGCCATCATAAGTAAACCAACCGGCTTATCCTTTGCTCTAAAAAGGATTGGGCCACTTGCTGCAATTATTATTACTGTCTTTTATTTACACGTATTTTATTTATCTGCAATATCAAAAACCCCTAAAAACTTGTCTGCTAGTATTTACAGTGATTCCTTAATCAAAACTACTTGTCAACACCTTCTGCTCCTCGTTGGGTTCGACACTCTTATTTATCGAAAGTACTACGATACACCCCCTATACTTGTGGGTCATCAGAAAGTCTTTAGGAAATTTGCTCTTGAATCATGTTCAGACCCTTTAGATACACCTTTTTGCACTTTTGAAGAAGTTCCTTATGCTTTTGATACTTCTACTCCTGAAAATACTTGATTCTTGCTTTTTGCCTAGCTAAAAGGTGTTAAAGAAAAGCGCTTTTGGAGACAAACCAATTTTATTTTCTGTTATTTTTCATTTTCTTGAGTCAAGGATGTTGCTTACTTCTGTAACAACTCCTTTGTATCCTTTTTGTTTTGTTTTTGTGCCAAGAAAAGCCTCTAATGCAAGAAAGTGTTAAAGTTTGGTTTGCTGTCCAGAAACAGATTTTTGTTCTTTACTGTACGAAAATCCAAAACATCATGGAAGGTGATCTTAATATGCCAATTTTTAACAGAAGCCTGAGCTTTATATCTATCTTTCGTTAGTTAACCGTTTTTGATTTGAACAACGGAAGTACCTCTGAAAAATTCGTCTTTACGAACTGTTCTGGTTTTGACAGATTCTGTTTTGTTTTGCATTGTCTCTTTTGCAAGTATTGATTTACGTTCTTCGGTGGAGATTAGGATCATGCTTAGTAACAGTAGCTAATGTTTAAAATGAAATTGTGTGATGTGTCTTTATAAAACCAAGTGAGCTTATGATTTGATGCACTAATCCCGCTAATGAAGTCTACGAGTTGTCTTTGTGTGAAGGAAGTTTTCAAGTATTAGGAGAGGAGGATGATAGAAGAAGATCAAGAAGAGAGAAAAGCTTAAGCTTGGGGAAGCTCCCATGGACCTTCCCTGCATATATCAAGAAGATTCAAGCGTCTAATCTTGGGGATGCCCAAGGCATCCCCTTCTTCATCAACAAATTATCAGGTCATCTCTAGTAAGACTATATTTTTATTGCTTCACATGTTGTGTGTTGTTCTTGGAGCGTATGTGTGCTTTTATTTTATGTTATGTTTTTGTTTTGTTTTCTGATCATAACTAAGTTGGACCCTACATACTTGTTGTCGGCCCAGTGAAAACCGGGGTATCATGGGCAGGCCTGCCACAGCCCTCAAACGCTCCGCAGGAAATTCTACTAAGGACTAGGCTTTCAGCCTGACGAGCCTCGCGAGGCATTTTCCCTCGCGAGGGTTTCTTGCTCGACTGAGCACTTTGCTAAGGACCAGACGATCGGCCTGGGAGGCCTCGAGAGGAACCTCTGCCTCGGGAAGGCCTCTCCTAGAAGATCTTCAGGCCCTGGCGCGTCTCCGCGCCACCCTCGGGAGGTTTTCCCTCGCGAGAAGTCAACGGCTACAAAACCTCGGCGAGGCTTCAGGCCCTCGCGGGGTTCCTTCAAGTGGAAGCAAGCTCCTGCACCGCTGCAGAGCGCACATGGGCTCTGCGCCCGCCGCAGAGTGACGCGCGCGCCTGCGCGTGATGACGAAGACGCCGCAGTTGCCATTCTCGTGTATAAAGTGGTCAAAGGAGCTGCGGCAAGCAAAGCGGACTCCAAGACTTGCCAAATTGGTGATAAAGCGGCCGGCCGCCGCTACGCTCCAACTGCGACGTCACCGTGGGGCACGCCCCAAAGCTCTGCAGCGCCAGCCCACCGTCCTGGTTGGACGGTGGCTTTTTCTGCCAAGACGACGTGCTCTCTGCCATGGACCGCGTCCATGGACGCCCCCGACGCTGTGCGCTGTGCTCCAACTCGGCGGCATTGTGGTATCCCTTCCCGCCGGAGATTTTCGGGGAAGAGGACCAAGCCCAGTATATAAGGAGCCAGTGTACGACCTAGGAGGGGGATCCCGCATTCACCAACTCATTCCACAACCAAGGAGCTACGTCTGAGAAGAAGACGGAGCTCATTCCACCATAGTCCACCATAGCCATAGCTGTGCCCTCGGCAAGCACCTTGTACTGTGAACCTCTCCAAGCAGTGCAATACATCTTAGCAGGACGTAGGGCTTTTACACCTCACGGTGGGCCTGAACCTGGGTAGCGGCTCGTGTTCCTCTCTGTCGTGATGTTCCTCACCGAGCTCGACGAGCACCGTCGCCGAGGTTGTTGAGGATTTGTTTGACGTTGTGTTCAGCCCCTTACTCGTTTCCTGGCTTTGAGAGACACCCCTAGTTCCTGGGACTAGTCTCCGACATTTGGCGCGCCAGGTAGGGGGCTGAGGCGCGTCTTCAACTTCTTCAACCTCTCCGCGCCATGACTGACACGCGAGCTGCGCGCTTGCGCGACGGACGTCCGGCAGGGCCAACACCGAGCCCGCCGCCAACCACAACCCGCGTGGTCGCCCACGCGCCAACCGCGCTTCAGAGCGCAACGCCGAGCCGCGCGTCGAGCATCCTGAGGATGACGGCGGCAACGGCAGCGGCAACGACGGCGGCATCGACGGCGAGGACGAGGGAGCTTCCTCCTGCACCCATCCAGGCGCGAGAGCGCCTCCACGATGGGCCGAGCGCGCCCAGTCCAGCCACCGCGCTACTGATGGCGCAAGAGCTGCTGCGCTACCGTCCCACGCAGGCGGGCCACGACAACTGGCTTGGGCGTCTCGAGGAGCTCATCAACGCCGCCGCCGTTCCTGCCGCCACCACTGCAGCACCAGCGCCCTCTCGCTCGCTGGTGCGCCACTCCGGACGCGAGGGGAACATAGCGCACGGCGCTCCTCCTCCCCCTCCGCCTCCGCCACCTCCTCCAGCTGCAGCTCCGGCAGCAAACCACCGCGCCGCGTCGCACGCATCCTCGCCGCACGACTGCCAGATTGTGCAGCGGACTCCGGCGGATGCCCGCGTGGAGATCGAGCGCCAGAGGGACCGCCACAACCGCGTCGTGCAGGAGATTGCCGCTGCAGGTCGCCAGAACCGCGGCGTACTCGCTGGTGGCGCCGTGACATACGCCACGGGCTGCACCGCCTTCACCCGCAACCTGCGCCGCGTCGTCTGGCCCGTGAAGTTCAAGCCAGACCTCCCTCCGCTACGACGGCAGGACCAACCCTCTGGAGTTCCTGCAGCTCTACACCGTCTCCATCCAGGCTGCGGAGGCGACGACAAGGTGATGGCCAACTGGCTCTCCATGGCGCTCAAGGACTCCGCGCTCTCGTGGCTCATGAACCTCCCCGAGAACACCATCGACACGTGGGAGGACCTCTGCAAGGTCTTCGTCGCCAACTTCAAGGGCACCTACGACGCGCGCTCACCTACAACGACCTTCGCGCGGTGCGCCAGAAGCCTGACGAGACCCTCCGCAGATACATCCAGCGCTTCAGCCAGGTCCGCAACAAGATTCCGAACATCCCGGACTCGCACGTCATCTCCGCCTTCAGGGAGGGCGTCACGAACCACAGGATGCTCGAGAAGCTCGGCATCCACGACACCCTCTCCTCTGTGGTGAAGCTCTTTGATCTGGCTGACAAGTGCGCCAAGGCTGAAGAGGGCCTCCTCTTCGTCAAGAAGGAAGTGGAGGATGACCCTCCTGAGGGGTCCAGGAGCAAGAAGAAGCCTGCCGAGAAGCGCAAGACCACCGCCATCCTCGCGGCAGAGCCTGACGCAAAGCAGCCTCGCGAGGCCTCTCCGGCGGCTGAAGAGAAAAAGGCGGACAATCGCCCATACTGCATCTACCACAACAGGCACAACCACGCACTGAGACTGCTGGGAGCTCAAGCAGCTCAGCAAGGAGCGCGAGAAGAACCAGGGCCGCGGCGGCCGCGGCGGAGGCCGTGGTGGCCGCGGAGGTGGACGCCACAACTTCCAGCACAGGGCTCGGGGGAACAACGCTGGGCAAAACGGCAACCTCCCCGACGAGAACCCTGGGGGCTACCAGGCCCCTCAGGGGGCAATAGCCTGCATCCTCGGCGGGTCCCAGGCGCCCAAGTCCAACAACCACTTCAAGCAATTCTCTCGCGAGGTCAGCGCAGCGCTTCCAGGGCTTGAGGCTTCCCAGCCCCTCAAGTGGTCGCAGTACACCATCGCCTTCGACTCCAAGGACCACCCCAAGTCGACCAAGGCTGTAGGCACCATCCCTCTGGTGTGCACCCCATCATCAACAACATCGCCGTCGCCAAGACACTCATAGATGGGGGTGCGGGCTTGAACGTCATCTCTGTCGAGACCTTCGAGCAGCTTCAAGTGCCCTACGAGTGGCTATGCCCTCTAGGCCCTTCACGGGGTGACAAGTGGCTCCACCACACCTCTGGGGCAGGTGAGGCTCGCGGTCACCTTCGGCACGCCGCAGAACTACCGCACCGAGCAGATCGACTTCGACGTCGCACACATTGGCCTGCCCTACAACGCCATCCTCGGCTACCCCGCCCTCGCGAAGTTCATGGCCGTCACTCACCATGCGTACAACATCGTCAAGCTTCCAGGCAGCGGCGGCACCATCGCCATCCACGGTCAAGTCCAGGACGCAATGCGCTCTGTCGAGACCGCCTACAAGGCCGCTGCCGTGGCATTCCCCGCTGATGAGGACATGGAGCCCCTCGAGAGGCCCGCGAAGAAGAAGCAGCTGTTCTCACAGGAGCAGGCAGCCACGAAGAAGGTGTCATGGACGCCAGCGGCTCGGGGGCTAGCGTCACCATAGGCGCTGGCTTGCCTCCCAAATAGGAAAGCGCGCTCGTCGCCTTCCTCAGGGCAAACTCTGACATGTTCGCATGGACACCGTCAGAGATGTCCGGAGTACCGAGGGAGGTGATCGAGCACCACTTAGCCGTGTGTCCAAACGCACGCCCCGTGAAGCAGAAAGCACGGCGCCAGGCGCCAGAGAAGCAAGAGTTCATCATCAAGGAAGTAGAGAAGTTGAAAGAAGCACACATCATCAGGAAGTTCCACACCCCACATGGCTCTCCAACACGGTGGTCGTTCCCAAGCACACCGGGGGCGGCAGGCTCTGCATCGACTACACCGACCTCAACAAGGCCTGCCCCAAGGACCCGTACCCCATGCCTCGGATAGACCAGATCGTGGACTCCACCGCCGGCTGCGACCTCCTCTGTTTTCTGGATGCCTTCTCAGGCTACCACCAGATCAAGATGGCGAAGGAGGATGAGGAGAAGACAGCATTCCTCACCCCTTGTGGTGTGTATTGCTACGTCTGCATGCCCTTTGGCTGAAGAACGCCGGCGCCACCTTCCAGAGGCTCATGAGGAAGGCCTTGGGGGCTCAGATGGGAAGAAACGCAGAAGCCTACGTCGACGACATCGTGGTCAAGACTCGCGAAGAGCACACCCTCATGGAGGACCTCGAGGAGACCTTTGCCAGCCTGCGCAAAGTAAACATCAAGCTGAACCCCGCCAAGTGCGTCTTCGGGGTACCGTCAGGCAAACTCCTCGGGTTCCTAGTGTCTCACCGCGGCATAGAAGCGAATCCTGACAAGATCAAAGCCATAGAAGAGATGCAGCCACCTCGTCGCCTCAAGGACATGCAGCGCCTCGCGGGATGCATGGCCAGCCTCGGCCGTTTCATCTCCAAGTTCGGCGAGAGGGCGCTGCCATTTTTCAAGCTCATGAAGCGGTCTGGCACGTTCAAGTGGACGCCTGAGGCGGACAAGGCATTTGAAGACCTGAAGAAGTACTTGGCTAGCCCACCTGTCATGGTTGCCCCAAGGCCTGGCGAGCATCTGAAGCTGTACCTATCAGCCACTCCACAAACAGTGAGCGCAGCCTTGGTGGCAGAAAGGGAAGAGCCAGTCCTCGCCAAGAAGGACACCGCCACGCCAAGCCCAGATCCCCCCGACAAGGAAACATCCTCTTCAGGCCCTGAGCCCCATGCCGAGCCCGCACAACCAGAAGGCACCCTCGTCGAGGGTCCACCTCAAGAGAGGCTCGACAAGGCTCCCGAGGAGCCCAGCGCTGCGTCACCATCGACAACCCTCGTCGAGCATCCCGTCTACTTCGTCAGCACTGTGCTGCGAGATGCTCGCGAGCGGTACACTATGCAGCAGAAGCTCCTCCTCGCGCTCCTCATCGCTTCCAGGAAGCTGCGCCACTACTTCCAGGGCCACCCCATCACGGTGGTCACATCATTCCCTCTGGAGCAGATCCTGCGCAATCCAAACGCCACTGACGCGTCGCAGGGTGGAACATTGAGCTGCAACCTTTTGGCCTGCGCTTCGACACCACCAGGGTCATCAAGGGGAGAGCATTGGCTGACTTCGTCGCCGAGTGGACAGACACCAGCAAGAAGAGCCTCATGAGGCAGAAACCACGCCAGCTGGAGACACGTGCCAAGCCACTGGACCATGCACTTCGACGGAGCATTCGCATGCCAGAACGCTGGGGCTGGCGTCGTCCTGACCTCACCCAAGGGCGACAAGCTCTACTACGCCGTCCAGCTGTGCTTCACGACAGACAAGGTCTCCAACAACATCGCCGAGTACGAGGGCCTCCTCGCCGGGCTCAGAGCCGCAATCGCCCTCGGCATCAAGCGCTTACTCATCAAGGGCGACTCCCAGCTCCTCGTCAACTTCTCCAACAAGAGCTACACCTAAGGACGGCCACATGGCCGCTTACCTCGAGGAGGTCCGCAAGCTCGAGAAACACTTCAAGGGGATGGAGCTCAGGCACATCCCACGAAGGGAGAACCAGGAGGCCGACGACATCGCCAGGCGAGCATCACGCAGAGAAGCCCAGCAGGCGGGCGTGTTCGAGGAGAGACTCACCAGGCATCGGTGAAACAGCCAAAAGAAGCGGTCGAGATGAACACGGACGAAGAGCTCCCACCACCACCAACATCTGGAGCGCCGAGCTGCGGTCCACCCACAGGGGAACGCCTGCTGCTGGCCATGACGCACAAGAGACGGGCTGGATCGATGAGCTCAAGGAGTACCTCAGGGACGGAGTCCTCCCTGAAGAGGACGCAGAAGCAGAGAGAGTTGCTCGCCAGGCCAAGTCATACTGCCTTCACGAGGGAGACCTGTACCGCAAGCGTCCAAATGGAGTTGCACTAAAATGCGTCCCCCCTGAAGAAGGCCGCCAGCTGATCAAGGACATACACAGTGGAGAATGTGGCCACCACTCGTCATCACGCACCCTTGCAGGGAAAGTCTTCAGGAGTGGTTCTATTGGCCCTCAGTGCTTCAAGATGCAACCACCGTTGTCCAGGCTTGCGAGGCATGCCAGTTCCACGCCAAGCAAGTCCACCAGCCCGCACTGGGGCTCCAGACCATCCCTCTCTCCTGGCCCTTTGCGGTCTGGGGGCTGGACATCCTGGGACCTTTCCCACGCTCCAGCGGGGGCTACCGCTACCTCTACGTCGCCATCGACAAGTTCACCAAATGGGCGGAGGTTGAAGCGGTGCGCACCATCCCGGCGAGATCAGCGGTGAAATTCATCAGAGGCCTGGCCTGTCGCTTCGGCGTGCCAAATCGCATCATCACCGACAACGGCTCACAGTTCACCAGCGGCATCTTCAGGGCCTACTGCGAGAGTCTTGGCACACGGCTCTGCTTCGCCTCGGTGGCTCATCCACGAAGCAACGGGCAGGCTGAGCGGGCGAACGCAGAAGTGCTCAAGGCCTCAAGACAAGAAGCTTCAATCGCCTCAAGGCCCACGGCAAGAACTGGATCGAAGAGCTCCCCTCCGTGCTCTGGTCCATCCGCACCACCGCCACGAAGCCCACTGGAGAAACGCCGTTCGCTCTCGTCTATGGCGCTGAAGCAGTCCTCCCCACCGAGATCAAGCATGGGTCCCCACGGATCCTTGCTTTCAACGAGGACAACCAAGAGGAGCTCCACAACGACGACTTGCTGCTGCTCGATGGACTACGCCGCCGTGCCGCCCTCCGAGCGGCAAGTACCAGCAAGACCTGCGCCGCTACCACAGCCGCCACATACGGCCGCGCACCCTCGAGACAGGCGATCTCGTCCTCAGGAGGATCCTCTCCAGAGAGGCCTCCACAAGCTCTCACCCATGTGGGAAGGCCCCTACAGGGTCGCGCACATCGCCAGGCCCGGCGCGGTACGGCTCGAGACGGAAGACGGCGATCCGATCAAAAATCCATGGAACATCGAGCACCTACGCAAGTTCTACCCGTGATCACGTCGCGGCAGGCATTTTTTGTCTCAAGAGGGAAGCACGCGTCTTCACCTCCCAGCTTCACCAAGCTTTCCCTTCACGAGGGCCATCTCCACTGAGAGTTTCCTACAACGCGTCGCCACGGGCCGCGGGAAGCCTCAGCCACTCCATGTGGAACCCCATGCCCAGACATGGCGGACTTTGTCTTGGCCTCGCCAAGTGTAATGAACAATTTCAGGTCATCATGAACCTATTGCGCTTCGGCGCCGTTATGTAATATTGCTTGGTGAGTTTGTTTTCTTACATTTCATTCGCGCTCACATTTTTCCCCATGCGCACCTCGCGAGCGGGGGCTGAGCACGGTGCCTGTGTCTCGGGAGCATCCCAGCAGCATCGTAAAATCCAAAGGATCCGAGCTCTAACTCGTGGCTCTCCGCCCACGACCGTTATCTCACCAAAGAGCTCTGACTCGTGGGTTAGCTCCCATGCACGTCACCTCACCAAGGACCTTGGTGCTTATTCTCCTCGTGAGATACCCATGAGGAAATCTATGAGCGCGCATGAGTTGTACAACTATGCTTTGCTTGTGGGTTCGCCTCTCTCTCCAACGCAGGGAACAAGACGCCTTGCAGGGCTCCAAAAGCTCCAAACCAGCCTCAGGCAGCCTCGAGAGGGAGAACACCTCACCAGGAACACAACACCCTCTACAAAGCAGGCGTCTCGCCAGAGCTAAGTCCAGAACTTACGCCTCATGAGCTCTTTTTCCCTCTCGCTGGTTTTGTCGCCCCTCGAGCCTCTCTTTTCTCTCTTACGCCTCATGGGCTGCTTGCACGTCAAAGGGGAGCCCCTGAGCATCGCGCCTCGAGGGCTCTTACCTCTCTAAGCCTTACGCACCCCCCGGCCTTGTCGAGCCCTGACTCCGGCATACCGAAGCGGCGGTGCTATTTGCGCTAAGAGCAGGGTCCTAACGACGTAGAGCGAAAAAGACATGAGGGAACAGATAAAAGGCCTCCCGAGGGGCACTCACACTTGCACAAAATAAAAGTGTCTTTACAAACCAGCACAAATAAAAGCAACAAGTCTTAAGATAACTGTGCCCTTGGCACATCTCTCTACAGGGGCAACCTAAGCAGCGGGGTTGTCGTCGTCGCCGTCGACGTCCTCGTCATCCACCTCCTCAGCGCCAGCCTCGTCGTCGCTCTCCTCGACCTCGACCCTCTTGAAGCGTTGAGTGTACTTCTCCACGTCGTCCCACACCGAGGCGTCCAGCTTCGAGGCGAGTTCCTTCTCCAGAGGCTCCATCACAGACGCGAAGTCGAAGCCGGGGTGGAGGTGTGCAAGGTTGGCGAAGACTTGGCCGACCGCGACGCCAAGGAGCTCGCGGCTCTCGGTGTCGACCAGGTCGTCGAGGTTCGTCACGACCTCTTCAAGCTTGGTGAGAAGCTGCTCGAAGAAGCCAGGTAGGTGGCGACGTCGGAGTTCCCCTCGACAGAGAGCCTGGGGGCTTCGGTCCCCAGGCGGCCCGCAACGGCCCCGCACGCCTCACCAAGGAAGCAAACATGCGCTCCCGCTGGCGCGACAAGACCTGCGCAGTCAGAGCGCTCCGCCGAGCTTCCTCGACGAGCTCCACAACAGGCCCCACCTGCTGCTGCATCTCGTTCATGTCCTGCGTCAAGGAGGCAAGGTCCTGCTCCGCGTGCTTCCGAGCCTCCACAGCGTCATGAAGGCGGGAGTCAAATCGCTTCTTCTGAGCCTCAAGCTCCCTGATGCGAGCCTCAAGCTCGTTGCGTCTCTTCGTGAAGCGCGCCTCCTGCTTCTTGGCCTTCTCCGCGAAATCCTTCCTGCAATTGTCGCGGAAGAGCTGCTCCTTGGTCGCGGACTCCTCCGCCATCTGCTCCTCCTTCTTGCGGAGGTTCTCGTTGGTCAGCGCGAGGCGCTTCTGGTAGAACGCCTCGTCTTGAGTAACTTTGCTCTCGCGAGACTCCAGGTGCTCCCGCTGCGCAGATTGATCCTTCTCGATCTGTTCGACCTGTTCCTCGCGCTTGCGTAGCTCGGTCTCGCGGGCATCAAGTTCTGCCCGCGCTGCACCATCTGGTTTCGCGGACGCGCAGGTCCTCGCGGAGCTTCTCCAGGCCTTGCCGCACGGTCTCCGACTCGGCGATGATCCCCGCCTCGCGGTCCAGAAGCTCCTTGTGCTTGGTGGAGACCGCCGCCTCGCGCGCCGCCAGCTCCTGATGCTTGGCCTCGTCTCCGCCTCGAGAGCCTCGCGCCTAGCACTCAGGTCCGCAAGGGTCTCCTCGACCTCGCGGACCACGCTGATGCGGATCTCTTCAGCAGAGCGCAGCGCCGCCTCGCGTTGCGCCTGGGCTGCCTCGTCCTTCCGGCGGCAGCGCTCCACGGTCTCCTGGAGGCAAGCCCAGCCCCGCGCAAGCTCGGCGACCTCCTCCGCCCTGGCGGTCTTCCTCAGCGAGCTGGGCCTCGAGCCCATCGAGCACCTCCCTCGCCGAGCGAAGGACGCCTCTCGGCGAGCTGCGACAGGGCGCCGACCCAGCAAGGCTAGGGCCCACGATTCTCCAGAGGGCCTGGAAGCGCCAGCGCCTGCCGAGGACTCCGGGGCATCGCGCCTTGGGCTCTGGGTGTCCTCGAGGCGCGCCTGGGGGCTCTGCTGGGAGCCTCCCCCTTCTTCCATGCAAGGGGCCTTCTGGGGGCTCTGGCGAGAGCCCCCCTCGCCTTCTGCGCTGGGAGCCTTCTGGGGGCTCGAGGCGCCCCCACCATCAGCTCCACCATCTTTCTGCCCCTGGGGAGCACTCTCCTCTTCCCAGGAGCAGGGTTGGCCTTCTCTGCTGAGGCCGTCCCCGCGGCAGCCTCAGCCCCCGTAGGCCCTCCAAGGCCCGAGCTCGGTGGAGGCGACGGCACGTGGTGTCCTCCATTCGACGTCAGCGTGCGTCTCTGCAGACGCAGCTGTCTCCGCCGCGCCCTCCTTCGCCGGCGGCGTGGTCCTTGCCGCATCCTTCTCCGGCGTCTTCTCTTGCCGCGGAGAAGCGTCAGGCCGCGAAGGCGGCGGCGTCGTCACCTCAGCCTCCTCCTCCTCCTCCTCGTGGCGCTCCTCCGCCCCAGGAGGTGGCGTCGCAGCCTCGGGAGAGGAAGCGGTGGCCTCGGGGTGCACCTCTTCAGTCGTAGGCGTCGCGGACGCCGCGGCAGAGCCGGAGATCTCTCCAAGTCTCCGGAGCCTCCGCCTCTTTGGCTCCTCAGGCGCCTGGAGAGGAAAAGACTCAAAACCCTCGAGAGGCCTACACAAGAACAACATCAAACAGGAAAGGGAGTACAAAAACTTACGCCGCGGTGTCGACCCACTTCCTCTTCTTCCGCCGCGCGGGCGGAGCACTGGGCTCCGCGCTCGTCCGTGCCTCTGTTTCCTCCCGGGCTCCGGCGTTCCTGTCGTGGATCGCCTTGGAGCGGGGCTCGCAGTGGCCCGACGAAGCATCGTCATCGTCGCTCTCCTCCTCCCCCTCGACACGCTTCGAGGGGGCAACCACGAACTCGTCGCCGCTGCCCGAGGAGATCTCATGGATCTCAGCCTCAGGCGCCGCACTCTTCGAGGCGCTCGAGTTCTCCGCCGAGGAAGCCGGTTGCGCCCGCATCAGACTCCGCGGGCGTCTCCGTCGTCTCCTCGTCGCCCTCAACTGGCGCCCCCTGCGCCGCAGACTCCGGGTCCTCGCGAGGCCCAACGTGCCCCTTAGGCACCAGGCCCCACTGGTCGAACTTCGGCATCGTCTGCACATGCGAGACGCGACGCCCGAGATCGATCCGATGGAGCGGCACAGTCTGGTCGGTGGCGCAGGGATGTCTGGAGACGTGAAGAGGGTCTCCATGAGGGCGTGCAACTCCTCCTTCGTGTAGAGGGTAGCGCTCAGGCGCATCTTGTCCCTCTGGTTGGAGTACAGCCACATCGCGTCCGCGTGCTCTGGAGCGGAGCAATGCGGCGCCTCACGAAGTCCTTGGCCACCATCTGCCCGGTGAGGCCGGCCTCGCGGAGGTCCCTCAAGCGCCTCACCACAGGGCCAAGCGTCGCGCCCTTGAGCCCCTTGGAGGACCAGCTCGCCCTCTTCGTCGGAGGCGCTTCAGGCAGCTCGAAGAAGGCGCTCTGGCTCCCGAACTGCATGAGGAACCAGCGCTTGCGGAAGTCCTCCACCTTCTTCGTCACGCTGGTCACGATGTTCTCGCCGTTCCGCGCGATGGGGATGTAGACGCCCTTCATGCCGTCGGTGATGCGGAAGGACACGCACCCCGACCGCTCCTTGTTCGCCGTGAACCGGAGCACGTAGAAGCTGCGGAAGAGGTCCACCGAAGGCGGAATGCCGATGTACGCCTCGCAGAGGTAGGCGAAGATGGCGAGGACGAGGATGGAGTTGGGGTGGAGATGAAGAACCTGGATCTGGTAGCGCTCCAGGACCGCCAGGAAGAAATCGGAGAAGGGAGGAACGAGCCCGGCGAAGAGAGTGTGCATGAAGATGGGGTAGAAGCTGCCGTGGGAGTTGCCCGCACGCTTGAGCACCGTGGCGCCGTGCTCGTTGGTCTTCGAGGCCGCCATGTGACGCACCTTGTCCAGCTGCGCCTCCGTCTCGAAGCGAGAGCCGCTCAGAGCCGGCTCGAAGTCACCGTCCCGCTGCATCTCAGCAGGCTCGCCGCCCTGCACCACTGCCTTGCCCTTCGTAACAGCGGTGGCCTTCTTGGGCGCCATTGCAGCAAGGTCGCGAAGGAGGAGTTCGGGGATTGAGCGCTGGGAAGAAGGAGGCGAAAGGGGAACGAGTGGAGTAATGGCCGCCTGCGCCGAGCTCTTCGCCTTATATCGGCTCATCGAGCCGTTACCGGGACGTGGCGGGACCCACCACCATGCCCGTTACTTCAGAGGAGATCGTGGGATCGTGTCCGGCCGTGACGCTCCACGTGTCTCGGGCTTCGCAGGCTTCTTTGGGCCCACGGCGATTCGCCTCCGCCTGAGGAGCTCCAGCGTGCCCATCGCGGGCCCGGGGGCTACTGTCGGCCCTGTGAAAACCGGGGTATCATGGGCCGGCCTGCCACAGCCCTCAAACGCTCCGCAGAAAATTCTACTAAGGACCAGGCTTTCAGCCTGACGAGCCTCGCGAGACATTTTCCCTCGTGAGGGTTTCTGTGCTCGACTGAGCACTTCTGCTAAGGACCAGACGATCGGCCTGGGAGGCCTCGAGAGGAACCTCTGCCTCGGGAAGGCCTCTTCTAGAAGATCTTCAGGCCCTGGCGCGTCTTCGCGCCACCCTCGGGAGGTTTTCCCTCGCGGGAAGTCAACGGCTACAAAACCTCGACGAGGCTTCAGGCCCTCGCGGGGTTCCTTCAAGTGGAAGCAAGCTCCTGCACCGCTGCAGAGCGCACATGGGCTCTGCGCCCGCCGCAGAGTGACGCGCGCGCCTGCGCGCGATGACGAAGACGCCGCAGTTGCCATTCTCGTGTATAAAGTGGTCAAAGGAGCTGCGGCAAGCAAAGCGGACTCCAAGACTTGCCAAATTGGTGATAAAGCGGCCGGCCGCCGCTACGCTCCAACGCGACGTCACCGTGGGGCACGCCCCAAAGCTCTGCAGCGCCAGCCCACCGTCCTGGTTGGACGGTGGCTTTTTCTGCCAAGACGACGTGCTCTCTTCCATGGACCGCATCCATGGACGCCCCCGACGCTGTGCGCTGTGCTCCAACTCGGCGGCATTGTGGTATCCCTTCCCGCCGGATATTTTCGAGGAAGAGGACCAAGCCCAGTATATAAGGAGCCAGTGTACGACTTAGGAGGGGATCCCGCATTCGCCAACTCATTCCACAACCAAGGAGCTACGTCTGAGGAAGAAGACGAAGCTCATTCCACCATAGTCCACCATAGCCATAGATGTGCCCTCGGCAAGCACCTTTGTACTGTGAACCTCTCCAAGCAGTGCAATACATCTTAGCAGGACGTAGAGCTTTTACACCTCACGGTGGGCCTGAACCTGGGTAGCGGCTCGTGTTTCCTCTCTGTCGTGATGTTCCTCACCGAGCTCGACGAGCACCGTCGCCGAGGTTGTTGAGGATTTGTTGACATTGTGTTCAGCCCCTTACTCGTTTCCTGGCTTTTGAGAGACACCCCTAGTTCCTGGGACTAGTCTCCGACACTTGTGTGGGAGAGAGACACGCTCCGCTTTTTCTTAGAATACTCTTGTTCTTCACTTATATCCTATTGAGTATTCTGTTTATGTTCTTTTAGCTTCTAGCTCTCGTTTTTCATGTACCTCTTGTTCAGAGCTATTAGTTCTTTTGTAGAAAGTACTCTCTTGCTTCACTTATATTTGTTTGGAGAGTTGTTTAAATAAGTTGATTGGCGTCTGGTTGGAACAGAAAATACTAAGTGTGTGGTAGTTGTATAACTGAAAACTTGCATAGTCTTGTAGATCATTGAACTTTGATAACTTGATTCTTTGTAAATGTTTTGAGGTATTAAGGAATTAGATGTTAATGCTTGCTGGTTACTTAAGTTAAAATTTATTAGTGGTTGTGTTATTAAAGCTTGCACCATACTACAAACTCTACTAAAACTGTTGAAGGTGTAGTTGGTCTTGATAGTTGTTCTTGCCTGAAAAATAATTCGTAACAACATAGTTGTGTGCTAAGGTCGAGGGATCTAACGGGGTACTTGTGCCGCCATGAATGGCCCTCCATGGATTAAATTTAATCATGCTCTTAATGTTGAACCTGCTAGTCGTTTGCAATAAGCTTGTGAGTTCTTTTTTACTAATGTTGAGCTATGGTTTTTGGCACTTCCACCATCCAAATTTGCTAGCCTCTTTGGTGTTGTGCGTTGCCCTCTTCTCACATTGAGAGTTGGTGCATACTTCGCCAGTACATCCAAATCCCGTGGGAGAACTTTCTCTTGTTCTCCTACACATAAGCCCATACATCTTCCTCAAAACAGCCACCATACCTACCTCACAGCATTTCCATAGCTGTTCCGAGATATATTGCCATGCAACTTCCATCTTACATTACATGACTTGTTGTCATTCATCATTGTTATATATTGCTTTGCATGATTCTATACAGCTGATGTGTGGTTTTACCCATGTTACGCTAGATCATTGCACATCCTGCTACACTAGCAGAGGCACTCAGTTTAATACATCATGTTTTGTTCATTATGAGTTATTTGTACCAAAAAGTGTATTGTCATATGGCTGTTGCCCCTACAGTGAGGGAGAGAAAAGTGAAAAGAGCGAGGCCATCGAAAAGAGAAACAGAAAAGAAAAAAATAGAAAAAGAAAAAAGGAGAAATGAAGAAATAAAAGAGAGGGGGAAACATTACTATCCTTTATCCACACTTGTGCTCATGTTTAGCACCAGCAGTTTCATAGTCATCATTTGTGCTCATGTTTAGCACATATACTCCATGTGAGAGAGTTTTCATGTTTTACTAGTATAACTATGTGGGGAATTTTCGTTATAGAATTTGGGTTGTATATTCTAATGATGAGCCTCCTCAAAAGTGCTCTAGGTCTTCGTGAGCAACCAAGTTGGATACACCCCCACTAGTTCCATTGGAGAGCTTTCATACACTTATAGCTCTATGTGCATCCGTTGCATGGCAATCACTGCTCCTTGCATAGCTTCGATTATAAGACTTCCTCTTGTCTAATGATCACTTATAGCTTTGTGAGACTTTCTTCCTTTGGCCTTCCAAACCCCCATTATTATTCTCTTTGCCATAACATCCTGGTGCCAAAACCAAATGCTTATGATCACCGGTTGAGTAGAACTTCGAAACAGTTGATTCATGACGTTCATGTTTGCTTTTACTTGACTAGATCCTTTCTGTGTTGTGAAAAACTGCTTGATGCTTGAGTAGAAGGATGGAACTCCTACACTGAATACTTAAATCATCTATAATGAACTTTGTACGGTTTCATGTCTTTAGAGCATCATCCATGAAAGATTTTGACTTGTTTAACTGTCTTGCTTTATCATCTGTTGTTTAATATCAATTATAGACATTTACTTTGAATGATTTGATCTCAGTTCACATGCTGTACATTACTATTTGATCAAGTTTATGTTGGTAGCATGTCACTTCAAAAATTATCTTTGTTATCGTTTACCTACTCGAGGACAAGTAGGAACTAAGCTTGGGGATGCTTGATACGTCTAAAACGTATCTATAATTTTTGATGTTTCATGCTTGTTATATATTAAATACCACATGTTTTATTTACAGTTTATATCATTTTTATGCATTTTCTGGGACTAACCTATTAAAAAGATGCCACAGTGCCAGTTCCTGTTTTCTGCTGTCTTTTTGTTCCAGAAATTCTCTTCGGGAAATATTCTCCAAAAGGCATGCAAATTTACGTGATTTATTTCTACACGGGAACGAAGACACTGCCCAAAGGAGAGGCCCAGGAGGCGGCCCAGGTGGGGAGGTGACCCCACGGCGTGGCCAGGGTGGGCCCCGCGCCGCCACCTCGCCTGGCCCACCTGGTGGTCCCCTGGCGCCGCCCTTTCGCCTATAAATTACATCTATTCGGGAAACCCTAAACACCCGATCAGAAATCCACGAAAAGTTCTGTAGCCGCCGTCATCGTCAAACCTAGTTCGGGAGGGTTCTAGAGTTCTTCCCGTCACCTTGCCGGAGGGGAAATCATCACCGGAGGGCTCTTCATCACCATGCCTGCCTTCGGAGTGATGCGTGAATAGTTCTTCACGGGACTACGGGTCCATAGCAGTAGCTAGTTGGTATTCTCTCCACTTTGTGCTATCATGTTTAGATCTTGTGAGCTGTCTAACATGATCAAGATCATCTTTATGTAATGCTACATGTTGTATTTGCTGGGTGATACGTCCAAAACGTATCTATAATTTTTTATGTTACATGCCTGTTATATATTAAATACCACATGTTTTATTTACACTTTATATCATTTTTATACATTTTCTGGGACTAACCTATTAACAAGATGCCACAGTGCCAGTTCCTGTTTTCTGCTGTCTTTTTGTTTCAGAAATTCTCTTCTGGAAATATTCTCCAAAAGGCACGCCAATTTACCTGATTTATTTCTGCACGGGAACGAAGCGCCAGTCCGAAGGAGAAGCCCAGGAGAGGAGGCGGGCCCACGGCGCGGCCAGGGGTGGCCCCGCGCCGCCACCCGCCTGGCCCACCTGGTGCCCCCTGGCGCCCCTCTTTCGCCAATAAATTACATCTATTCGGGAAACCCTAAATACCCGATCAGAAATCCACGAAAAGTTCCGTCGCCGCCATCGTCATCAACCCTAGTTCGGGAGGGTTCTGGAGTTCTTCCCGGCACCCCGCCAGAGGAGAAATCATCACCGGAGCGCTCTTCATCACCATGCCTGCCTCCAGAGTGATGCGTGAGTAGTTCTTCACGGGACTACGGGTCCATAGCAGTAGCTAGTTGGCAGTCTCTCCACCTTGTGCTATCATGTTTAGATCTTGTGAGCTGCCTAACATGATCAAGATCATCTTTATGTAATGCTATATGTTGTGTTTGCTGGGATCCGATGAATTGTGAAGTTATGATCATGTTTGTTCATCTATTTATATCCATGTTTTATCTATGTTCCTGCATGCTCTCCGTTGTTAGTAGATGCTTTGGCCAAGTAGATGCTACTGACTCCAAGAGGGGGTATTTATGCTAGATAGTGGGTTCATGCCTCTGGTAGCCTGGGCTCGAGATGACTGAAACGACTAAGGCTGTAGATGTGATGTTGCCACTAGGGAGAAAACAACTTTGCTTGTGTCTATGTGTCATATGCATTGTTTACATTACACACTTTGCTTAATGCTTTTATCAGTTGCTTGCAACTTAATACTCACGGGAGACACGGATGCTATTCCGGGGGCGTATTATTATTCATAGATGCAACTAGTAAGCGGTCTACGTATATTGATGTAATGCCCAATAGATCTAACAATGAACATGTTCTTGTCATATATTGCATTGTCATCCTTTTCTACATTGTCAATTGCCCAGCTGTAATTTATTTACCCAGCATGTTAGTTATCTGTTTTATGGAGAGACACCACTAGTGAACTGTGGACCCCGTCCTTTATTCCACACTGATAAAAACACCGTTTCCACCACGCTCTGCATTTATTTACTCGTTGTTCCTTTTTGCACTCATCATCATTTTCCACACCACACATTTAATCCTTTGTATTCAGCAAGCCGGGAGATTGACAAGCTTCCTGTTTCGTTGGGGCAAAGTACTTTGATTGTGTTGTGTGCAGGCCCACGTCACACGCCATATTTTCTGACGTTGCTAACACCGTGTTGAAGCTCTTCCAATTCCTACTGGTTCGATAACCTTGTAGATTTCAAGGGAAAATTGCTACTGCACTACTTCATACCTTCCTCCTGGGGTCTCCCAACGAACGTGTGTTTCCACGTCATCAGTGGCGGCTGTGCTGGATGAGGTGGCTTGCTCGTCCATGCTCGCCGTGGCGGCGGTGCTCCTTTGTGCTGGGCGGGCGCGGCGGTGCTCGTCCGTGCTCGACGAGGTGGCGGCGGTGCGAGAGGAGCAGGTGGCGGCGGTGGCCGACATCAACGAGGAGGCGGCGGAGGCCGGCGGTGCGAGAGGAGGAGGTGGCGGCGGTGTGAGAGGGGTGGAGTGCGAGAGCAGGTTGGGGGGCAAATGAGCGTGGGGCGGTTTGACCCCTGTTGGTTTCGGCCAGGTGCGTGGCGCGCGGGGGGATATTTCGGGCGAGCTCAGCCCTGCCGAGCAGCAAAGCTCGATCTGAGCTTCTCTACCGGGCAGGGCTGAGAGCCATTTCGAGGCGAAGTGGGCAGGGGCGCACACGCACGACACAGGTTACCAAACACGAAAAAATGGGGTGAGGGGAGATTTTCTAAGCTCAGCCGGGCTACCAAACACGCCCTAAAAAGACACGTGGGGAGACACGATTCGCCAAAACTTCCACCGGCACCCCCAAGAGCCCCCAGCGCGCCGGGTTTCGCCTGGATTTGCTGGCGATATTTGACGTCTTGGGGCGCTAGGGTGTGACTAGTACATTTTCCGACGAAAAGCATCACCGAGTCTAAAATCAAACCTAAATCGAGATGCCCTGATAATCGGGCGGACAGGGATCGAATCCGATGGCTATCAGTTTAACCTGACAGAAAAACGACACTGCAGGCTGCAGCACATGAATGATGAAAACGAGACAATTGCTAAAGAGAAAGCTGCTATAATTGAAATAAGGGGTTATTTATTTTGTGCCCCTGGTTCCTTAGTTGTGCTCAGTTTTCCCCACTCTTCTAACTCGTGCTCACTTCTCCCCACGCCCTTGTCTGAAACTTTCACAAATGGTCAAACTGGGCGTTTGCCGTCGGGTCAATGTATTGACCGTTCACTGCTGACTAGTGGGGTCGTGTATGGCTGGGTCCTCGTTTGACCATTGCGTGCTGACGAGTGGGGTCGTGTATGGCTGGCTCCTCGTTTGACCGTTGCGTGCTGGCGAGTGGGACCGTCGTTTGACACGTCGGAGGGGCTTGTCTGAATCTCACTGAAACCTGAATCACTCCCGCACCGCCCGCCACCTCCGCCGCCGCTCCGCCCCCTCCGCCGCCGTCGTGCGCCTCCTCCACCCTCTAACCCTACTCCGTTTGCCGCTTCTACGCCGCTTCTCCACTGCATCTACCCCACCTACCCAGCTCGGATTAGCTAGCAATGTCGACGGAGAACACCCTCGGGCCCATCGACTGTGGAGACGATTGGGTCGAATCAAATGGGGATACTTCATGGATTCCAACTGGGTAAGCATCCTTTACGCTCGAATTGATGATTAAGCTCGTAAATTAGCCCGTACTTGACCAATAATCACTTGAATCGTTCCAAATTTTGCTGAATTTTCTTCCGGCCTAACTGCACCCTTTTATTTTTCAACGGATAGGATTGATCCTGCGCAAGCTTTTCGGCTGGCAGTTAGAATGGAAATTAGTGAGCTGCGCGGTACAAAATCGCATCTGCTAACTGGATTTTACTATGCGAAGGTGGTAGAAACAAGCAACTCATTTAAATCTTTTCGCGATGCTCTCATTTCTGAGTATGGTTGGAGCCCCGCCGATACTGTTGATCTGAGCTATTTTAACAGCAACGAGCAAAAATTTGTCCCACTAACTTGCGATGAGCATCTGGGATTGCTATTTTCTTTGAATGCTGACAGCCGTTTCGGTAAAATTCGTATCGATGTGCTTCAGCCACGCAAAAAACTGGTGCAGGGGAAGGGGGTTCAGAAATCATCTGTCTCTGCTAATAGCTAGCGCTCGGCACTCCTTTTAGGTCGAGACCAAGTAAACCTAGTGGTTCTGAAAGCCACTACATGTCTGCGGCCGGTTCTGCTGCTGATTCTACTGCCGCTTCTCATGTCCCTTCTGCAGTCGCTGTAGAAGTAGATGCAGAACATGATGAGCCAGTGCCTCGACTTGATGATGAGGACGAGATGATGTACCCTGAACTAGTAGATAGAGCCAGTCAGCAAGCAATGGAAGATGAATACATGGAGGAGCCCATCAGCCGTGCTAGGTTCAATGACACTGACGATGAAGAGAAGG
Organism: Poa pratensis; assembly: GCA_947311845.1. Taxonomy (NCBI): domain Eukaryota; kingdom Viridiplantae; phylum Streptophyta; class Magnoliopsida; order Poales; family Poaceae; genus Poa; species Poa pratensis. The sequence goes on from CAMZMU010000102.1 coordinate 9,718,317, forward strand.
AGGAGAACATTGACAACTTAATTATCGATGAATACGATAGGGAGGACATGCCAACAATTGAATGGGACAGGGAAAATCCTCAGCTTAGTGAAGGCACCATATTCCAATCAATGGTGGGCTGTCGGAATGCAGTGACTACATACTGCATTCTAACTGAAAATACATATAAGAATGATAGGAGTGAGCCAGGAAGGTTCAGAGTTCATTGACCATATGGTAGGTGTAGGTGGAGGATGCATGCATCCCGTATGCTCAAGAGAAAATTGATTCAGGTACTTCATGTTGATTCATTCTATTTTCAGATCATTGAGTGATGTTTATCTATTGTTTTTGACATCATTTTTTATTTTATTTCAGATAAAGAAATCCCCACACAAGCACACCTGTCCACCTGGAGGAGGGGGGAGGCCAAAACCAAGCTAGCAAAAACTAGGTGGGTGGCAGATGCAATACTGGATTGGCTGAGAGAATCACCTGACATTGGTCCAATAGCACTCCATGTGAAGCTTTTTGAGAAATACAAGATAAAAATACCTTACATGAGGATTTTCTATGCTAGGGTAATGGCTCTTGACAGGATTAATGGTCACTGGAATGAGAGTTTTTAGTTGCTTTGCACCTTCAAGTCTGAAGTGGAGATGGCTAGTCGAGGGAGTGTTGTAGAGATTGACAAGCACATAGTTCAATACAAAATAAGAGGGAAGTCATTTGAGAAGGAATACTTCAGGAGGGCTTTTGTTTGTTTCAAGGCTTGCTGGCAGGGGTTTCTGGATGGTTGCAGGCCCTATTTGACTGGAAGATGGAGAAGACAACTAGTATCAGCTTCTGCAGTGGATGGACACAACTGGCTATTCCCAGTTGCTTTTGGTGTGGTGGAGGCGGAGTCCGAGGAAAGTTGGGTCTGGTTTCTGCAGCAGTTGCGCAACATTATAGGCACACCCCCAAGTTTAGCTATATACACAGATGCTTGCAAGGGTTTAGAGAGTGCAGTAGAAATTGTATTCCCTGGAGTGGAGCACAGGAAATGTATGCGACATCTAGCACAGAATTTTAAAAAGAAGTTCAAAGGAAAAGTTTATGATGAGAACCTATGGCCAGCAGCATACACATGCAACGAGAGGAAGCATGAGCACCATTTGAGAGTGTTGTATGCTCACAATCCTTTGGTGAAGGAGTACATGGATGCACATCATGGAAGGTGTGGTCTAGAAGCAAATTCAACGAAATCTGCAAAGTAGATTATGTGACCAACAATCTTGCAGAATGCTTTAATGCCAAGTTCAAGTCGGTGAAAGATCTTTTGTTGTGGCAAGGATTTGACAAGATTAGGCAGATGATCATGATAAAGATGGCTCTTCGCAAAAGAATTGCAGAAACACAATATGTTGGCCATCTTATGCTTCCATCACTGATAAAGGCATTGCATTTGAAGGCAAGAGGACTGAAGATGAGATGCATTCGATCGTCGACACACATTGCTGAGGTAACATACACTGACAATAAAAATAGGCCTTGGAGGTATCAAGTGAACCTAGAAACTAGGGAATGCAGTTGTAGGCAATGGCAGATCCGTGGAAAGCCATGTATGCATGCCCGACATCTCATGGCTGTTATTGGGGGTGAAGATGGTGAATGTGGCACCCCGATCCAGAGGATCGGATTACCCCATATACCAGTCCCAGAAACACTGGATATATGATAACTTGATACACAGAGACATAACCAAATATTATTATGGTTCCGAAGGGTACAGCATTACAACAAGGGTGAGGCTTCAACGGTCGCGCAACAGGCGCACACAACGGTATGTACATTATTCTTCTAAAGGAAGAGCCTCGATCAGAGAGTGGCAGCGGATACGTCGAGATGGCAGCGGAAACGTAGACGGTAGCGTGGCAACAGCGGGCTTTACTTCACAGGGTTCTGCCTGGAATACGGGTTCCTAGTTCTCGTACAGCGGGTACTCAGCGACGGGAGTAGCGGGTTCTGGCCACATGAAAAGCCAGGTGAGTACATGGAATGTACTCGCAAGACATTAGCCCAAAAACAAACAAGGTCTACCTATATGCATGGCATAAGTTCGGAAGGTAGCATGGCATCAGTTTGGGTTTAGAAGTGCGAGTCCAACTTAAACGGTTTGACATAACTTACCTACTTACCTTTGTAGGGGAGTTTCGTTGTTGCTAGAATGAGATCACGTTTCTCATCCAACAACATTTAGGCTTTCAAGCCTCTAGCCAACTCTGGCTTAAGTCTAGCCAGCTATGGCATTCACTCAAGCCAACTCTGGCTGTCATACCAGCCAACTCTGGCAATCGTTTCCAGCCAACTCTGGCTTTAGGGTTGGGTTCACATTCATTATTTCTCCATATTCGACAGGACTGACTCATAGCGTGACTTGACCCAAACAACGTCCCATAACCCAGGGACAAGGCTAGATATCCAGATTTACACTCTCGAGAGGTTGCAACTTTTATCCACACGCTGAAGTCTAAGCTTGTACCACCGGTACCGAAGTACTAGAACCAACCATGGCGGACAGTACAAACCCATACTTTCACAACCGTTTACTCTACCAAGACTCCCTGTTGGGATATACCTACTAGGGGTATCACCAGCATGGATCAATCCGGCTAGTCCAGGTGGCCCGCAGTGGTGGTGAAGGCTTTGCCTACCGGGCGGCCCAGATAGCTGACGACCAAGGAAGGCGGATGCCGGCAAGGAGGAGGCCCAAGACTGAAGCCCATGAAGCCACCAAGACCAAGATGGAAGGCGGCATACTTGCCGGCTAGGTTTAGGACTCCGTATACTTGCTGGATACGTAATCACCTTGTAACCCTAGGTCCAGCCGCCTATATAAGCTGGACCTCGGGACGCCTTTAGGGCATCGAATCATACACCCAACTCATTGTAACCTGTTCACGGCGATATTGCCTTATAGTGAGTTATAGCAGCACGTAGGGCACCGCCACCGCCGTGGTGCCTGAAGCTGGGTAAACCGCCGTGTACAATCCCGACCTTGACGACGTCCACCTTCTTGCCCTACGTTCACCCTCGGCTAGCAGGACCCCGTCTCCTATCCAAGATGCCGATACGACGACAGTTGGCGCCCACCGTGGGGCCTAAGGCGTCAGGCGTCACGTTCCAGGCGGGAACTCTTGGCGGCATCGGCGAAACAATCGCCGTCGGCCGCGCTGTTCGCTACGGCGACAACCACTACATCAGCTGCGACGAGTCCTACATCCCCGCAGACGACTACATTGTCGGATGCGGAGTTGTGCCGTTTGGCGGCGTCGATGTGTTCATCGGCTACACTTCTGAGGCGTATGGGTTGCCGCGAATTTATTCGCCATCCCACCCCCCTACAATCAAGACGGATCTGAGTTTGCCTCCTCTGAGGAGTCCGCAGATTCAGATCTACACTTTGTCGGCATGACGGGACTGGGATCAGACTCCCAGCCCAACAGTCAAGATCCCGAATCTATTCTTCCTGCACTCCAGGATGATGCGATGTCGGATGCCGGATCCAGATCTACCGTTCACGTCAACGTAGATTCTGATTCCGAAGAAGATTCTGCCAGCATGTTTGAGCAACGGGTCAAGCAGTGTTTTGTTACACCTGATCCTCCGCCATCTGAGGCGGCTACGGGCTCTTCCGTCAACATGCAGCAGGTTTTTGTGGCGGATGTCACCGGTGCAGCTCAGAGAAGGCGGCAACTGACGCCGCCAACCTGGGGACCCCGGCAACCGATCCACAGTTTCCAGAGCCTCCTGGGGCTCCAAAGAAGAAAATTCTGGAGAAGGGCGAGCCCAGCAAGATAGGAAGCATGGCGGCTCTGGCGGAAGTTCTTCACACGCCGGTAAACGACAAAACCAATCCGGCTGATTTGGAGAAACTTCGGAACACCTTGGTGGAGCAAACTGAGTACCTCAAAAGCAAGCAAGCAGAGGTCCAGAGCCTCCTCGACGAAGCCAAGGAGGAAAACGCCAAGATAACTGCCAAGTGCGACCCCAAGCGCAATCTTTTCACCACCACCCCATTGCCCAAGCCGGCAGGACAAGTGGCGGAGAAGAAGGTAGGAAAGGCAGGGATCATGACACCTTCAAATCCCCTGCCCAAAAGCTTGGTTTCGAGTGGGCTACAGCGCCGCAGCGTAAGGACAAGAACGGGGACGTCATCCTCGCAACCCTGTCCTCAACACTGCAGCCGCCTTGGACATCCTCAACAATGATGACTATGACAAGGACGAGAAGATCTACTACGCATCGATCCTTGCTCACAAAGCTCTAGAGCAGCAGGCCCGTGCTGATTCTCGCGCCGACATGGCGGACGCAAGGGGAGGAAAGTTGGAATCAAAATCCAACGCTTGCAAAGCTGCGGCCGGTGGCAACCCAGAAGATCCGTCCGGCTCCAGTAGCCACGGAAAAGGGAAGGACAAGGAGAAAGACCCACGCAAATCACCACCTCCCAAAGGCAGCGTGAGGCATCCAGGACCGGCAACAGGCGCAAGGCCTCACCTCCCCGCCTAGGCGGGATGAAGGCGGAAGCAGGGGCAGCAAGCAGCCGCCAAGGAGTGGCGGCAACCGCGACGATGCCCCGCCGCCAAGAAGAAGCAGGGACCGCACACAGTCCCCACCACCAGTGCCCAGGCACGAAGGCGGAAGCCGGGGACACAACAATGAGCCTAGGCACAGCCGGGCAGCGCAGGACGAGCCCATGCATAGATCTGGCAAACAGCTCAGTCCGCAAGACGCGAGACATCGTCTCAATGACATCAAGGCTGGAAAGCAAGATGCCTATCTAGGACCTGAGTGCTTTGGCCCAGCCATCCGCAACGTTCAAGTACCCAGAGACATGACATCAGTGTCAAAAACTCATCAAAGGTACAATGGAGCGGACAAGCCAAACTCATGGTTGTCGGACTACGCGCTGGCAGTTGAAATTGCCGGAGGCAATGGCCTCGTCGCTGCACGCTTCCTTCCCCTCATGCTGGAGGGGACAGCCCGAAGCTGGATCGAAAACTTGCCGGAGAAAAGCATTCATAGTGGCATGACATGGAAAAGGTGTTCACGCAGCACTTCCAAGGCACGTACAAGCGACCCAATACATACACAGATTTGGTTCGTTGCGTGCAAAAGCCAGATGAAACAGCTACAAGCTTCTTGGCAAGGTGGATTCAAACAAAGGCAAGCTGCGAGAACGTAGACGACAATCAAGCAATCCATGCCTTCACCACGGCCTCCTGAAGGGCTCAAGTCTCAGACATAAGCTCGTACGCATGCAAGTCAAGGATCTCGGAGTCATGCTCGAAGTAGCAGCCATGTACGCACAGGCGGATGATGATGCACGCGATGGAGATGGCGCACATGATATGGCGCCAAACAGGCGAGCAAGTCACAAACGCAAGGCTCCCCAGGATGACAAAGCCGGACCATCAAACGAGGTCGCCGCCGCCTTCGAAGGCAAAGGCGGCAACCGCAAGTGGAAAGGAAAGGGTAAAGATGGCGGCTCCAGCAAGCAGCGCCTGACATACGATCAGGCGAAAGCCTTGCCTGCCCAATCCACGCGTCCTTAGGCAAAGTCAACCACACATTAGGGGAATGCCGGTTCATGGAGGACTTCAAGAAGGACCCCGAGGTTGGCTGGAAATCAAAAAAGAGCAAAAAGGCTGAGAAGACAAAGAAGGAAGACGATGATGGGGCATGTCCATGTCGAGGATGAGGAACCCAAGCTGATGCGCAAAGAAAGGAAATATCCCAAGGTACATGGCCAATTGGTGTGCTTCCTGGGCACTCCTTCGGCAAAAGAAGAAAAGGCGGAGATGCGCGAGCTAAACGCCACAGTACCAGACGTTCCCCAGTATCTAGACTGGTCAGAGGAGCCAATAACTTGGGATAGAGATGATCATCCAGATCACGTTCCTCACCCCGGCAAATACGCCCTTGTCGTCGACCCAATTGTCGATAACTTCAGGCTCACCAAGGTGTTGATGGATGGCGGCAGCAGCCTCAACATCATCTACGCGGACACTCTGAAGCGCATGAACTTGTCGGAAAGCCAGCTTGACTATAGCAAGTCAAGTTTCATGGCATTGTTCCGGGAAAGCAAGCCAAGTCAATGGGAAGCATCAGATTGGAGGTTACTTTTGGGCCTGAGACAAACTACCGCTCGGAGTATCTCAGGTTCGAAGTAGTCCCCTTCAAAAGTGCCTACCACGCCATTTTTGGACGGCCAGCTTTCGCCAAATTCATGGCTCGCCCGTGTTACATATACAGCAAGCTGAAGATGCCGGGACCCAATGGTACAATTACCATCAGTGGCAACTTCAAGAAAGCAAAGGAGTGTGAGCGTGGCAACGCCGCCTTCGCTGAGGCAGTCCTCCACGCAGAGGAGTTAGCCATGTTGAAGAAAGAGCTCGATACATCACAGTTGCCGGAGCATGTAAAGACCGCTGAGCAAAAGAACACTTTCAAGGCGTCCGAAGACACAAAGAAGGCGGATCTGGTCCCAGGTGACAGCTCCAAGCAAGTCACCATAGGGGCTGGCTTGGACGACAAATAGGAAAGCGCGCTCGTCAGGTTCCTCCGTGAGAATCAGGACATCTTTGCATGGTCATCAGCTGACATGCCAGGTGTCCCGAGGGAACTTGCCGAGCACTCTCTTAACGTCTACGAAGGAGCCAAACCAGTGAAGCAAGGAATAAGCGCTACGGTGAGAAGAAGCGGACAGCAATAGGGAAGGAGATCATCAAGTTGCAAGAAGCCAAGTTCATTAGGGAGGTAGTACACACTGATTGGTTGGCAAATCCTGTAATGGTTCCAAAACCTAATAAGGAAATGAGAATGTGCATTGATTATACCGGTTTGAACAAGTGCTGTCCTAAGGACCACTTTGCTTTGCCTCGTATAGATCAGGTCATAGACTCCACAGCCGGCTCCGAGCTGCTGTGCTTTTTGGATGCGTACTCCGGGTACCACCAAATCAAAATGCGAGAATCCGACCAAATCAAAACAGCGTTCACTACCCCCTGGGACCTTCTGCTACATCACGATGCCCTTCGGTCTAAAAAATGCCGGCGCAACGTATCAGCGGTGTATGCAAAGATGCCTTCACGAGCAAATTGGCCGCAATGTTCACGTCTATGTTGACGACATTGCCGTCATGTCAAGAAAGAAGGCAGATTTGCTTGACGATTTGAGAGAAACCTTTGATAGCCTCCGGGTATATAGGATGAAACTCAACCCGAAAAAATGCGTCTTCGGGGTTCCTGCCGGCAAATTGCTTGGCTTTATCGTTTCCGAACGAGGGATAGAAGTGAATCCAGAAAAAATCAAAGCGATCCTCAACATATCCAGGCCCAAGGACCTGAAGGACGTGCAGCGACTTGCCGGCTCGGCGGCTGCCGTCAGTCGTTTCATTAGCCGTCTTGGTGAGAAGGCACTGCCTCTCTACCGGCTTCTGAAGAAATCCGACAACTTCGAGTGGACAGACGAAGCAGACGCCGCCTTGCAGCAACTCAAGGACGCGTTAACGTCTGCTCCAATTTTGGCAGCTCCTCGTTCGCAGGAACCAATGCTGCTCTATATTGCCGCAACTAACTTGGTTGTTAGCGTGGTACTGGTTGTGGAACGCAAGACGGAAATTTCAGACTTGCCGGAACAACGTCCGGTTTACTTCATCAGTGAAGTATTTTCCGCCTCAAAACAGCGTTATCCGCATTACCAGAAATTGGTCTACGGTGTTTTTACGCCGCCAGGAAGTTAAGGCACTATTTCCAGGAACATTCAATAACGTGGTGAGCAAGGCACCTCTGGGGGATATCATCAATAATACAGATGCAACAGGCCGCGTTGCCAAATGGGGCATTGAACTTGCCGCCTTCGACATCTGTATAAGCCCAGAACGGCCATTAAGTCTCAAGCCTTAGCAGATTTGTAGCTGATTGGACGGAGGCCATGGACGAAGTACCTCTCCCTGAAGATGCATACTGGATCATGCACTTTGATGGATCAAAAATGCTCAGGGCTCGGGGGCTGGCATTGTTTTAAGAAACCCTCAAGGAGACAAGCTTAGTTATGTGTTACAAATTCACTTCAAGGCAACTAATAATGTTGCTGAATACGAAGCTCTCCTTCATGGTTTACACATTGCCAAGGAACTTGGCGTCCAGCGTGTCCTCTGCTACGGAGATTCAGATTTGGTGGCGCAACAGATACGTGGTACTTGGGACACAAAGAGCGAACAATGGCGGCATATCGAGCTACCGTTGACGAATTCGCCAAGTGTTTTCTAGGCTACGAGGTCCGCCACATCCCAAGAGCTCAAAATGAGGCGGCAGATACACTTGCCAGAATGGGTCTGAACGCAAAAAGGTACCAAAAGATGTTTTCCTGGAACACCTACACAAGCCGTCAATTAAAGGAGCAGACCTCCTTGACCCAGAATCGGCAGAACCAGTTGATAGTGCTAGCTATGCCGTCTACTTGGTAAAGCCGGATTGGACGACGCCATATTTGGACTTCCTGATCAATCAGGAGTTACCGGATGATGAGGTTTTGAAAAGGCAAATAATAAGAAGAGCCAAGGCATTTACAATAATCAAAGGTGAATTGTACAAGCGTAGCACCACTGGTGTTTACCAACGCTGCATTTCGCCCGAAGAAGGCAGAGAACTGTTGGATGAGATACATGCCGGCGTATGTGGACATCATGCTTCCTCACGCGCCCTTGTTTCAAAAGCCTTCCGACAAGGTTTCTATTGGTTGACAGCCAAGCAAGATGCAGAAGACATTGTTAAAATGCAGGGGCTGCCAACTTTATGCCAGACAATCACACATGCCGGCTCAAGAGCTTAAAACAATACCCATCACATGGCCTTTCGCAGTCTGGGGCTTGGACATGGTTGGTCCGTTTAAAACGGCGCCTGGTGGCTACACACATTTACTTGTGGCTGTAGACAAGTTTACCAAATGGGTTGAAGCTAAGCCTATCAAAAAGCTAGACGGCGCCACAGCCGCAAACTTTCTGTGGGGAATAATCTCTCGGTTCGGGGTGCCTCATAGCATTATCACCGACAATGGCACTAACTTGTCGCAAGGCGAAGTCGAGGAATACTGTTATAAGCATGGTATCCGCCTAGATCTAGCCTCAGTAGCGCATCCGCAGGCAAACGGTCAAGTAGAGCGTACAAATGGTTTAGTCTACAAGGAATCAAACCACGTCTCGAAGTACCATTGCACAGAGCGGCTGGGGCTTGGGTGGATGAATTGCAGTCTGTCCTTTGGAGTTTACGCACAACTCCAAACAGATCAACCAAGTTTACTCCTTTCTTCTTAGTCTATGGCGCAGAAGCAGTGTTGCCAACCGACATGATGTACGATTCTCCCAGAATCAAGCCTACGTCCAGGAGACGCAGAAGATGCAAGACAGGATGGCCTTGACCTACTTGATGAAGAACGAGATGTTGCCCTTGCGCGATCCGCCATCTATCAGCAAAGTTTGAGGCGTTATCACAGCAGAAGGGTGAGGCAACGAAGTTTTAGAGTGGTGACCTGGTTCTCCGCCTAATCCAAGATAGAAAGGGCTTGCATAAGTTATCCCCGCCTTGGGAAGGACCTTTTGTGGTCAGTAAGGTGTTGCTCAATGGTTCTTATTACTTGGTCGATGCACGAGACGGATACAAGAAGAAGCGAGGTCGCAAGCGCAAAAGGAAGGTTGACGACAAGTACGAAGAAACCAAGCGACCCTGGAACATTGAGCAGCTACGTCCTTTTTACACTTAGCAATTTCCACATTGTAATAAGTACTATATGATTATGAAATAAAAGTCTGTGGTTTGCTCATTCAGTTTTGGGATCATGCCATCTTTTGTCTTTTCTCGCAATCATATATCTGTTGTCATAAAAGTTACCAAACAAAATAAGTTTTGCTCCGTGCTAAGGTCCAAACTTTTTGACATTTGCCGTCTGCCGGCTAAAAACGCAAACAATCTTTGCACCGCCTAATATGCTTATCTGTCTGTTTGTGTGTGGGTCGCCTAGTAGTATGTCGTTGGCACCAACATGCTGGCTTTGGTCTCTGAGTCTAAATTAGTTGGTATTGCACCTGGTTGGCTCAGCTAAAGTAACTAAGATGAGGTTCCGCCAACATATGAAAAAGCTAAACATGCAGGCGAGATACATATTAAGGCGGGCCACTTAAGTAAGCCTACCGCCAAGTGTAGCATAAAAGTTGGCCCATAAATATTTACAACCCAAAATAAAGTTTTATGCGTTAACAGATTAACGCAGTGTTTTGTGCTGCCTTTGCAGGAGGAGTCTAAGGGATTGCCGCCTTGGTAGAGCTGGTGGAGAGATCCTGGGGGCTGACGCCGGCATTCTTGGGGCTGGCTCCGCCATCCTTGGGGCTGCGCTTGTCGGCTCCGGCTTCGCCTTCTTCGCCGGAAGCTTCAGGATCCGCCAAGGAGGGATCGGCTACGGCAACATGCGGGTCCGGGTGTTCCTTGTAGAACTTGCGGATGTCAACCATGTTGGCAACCCGGGTCGCATAGCCGCGAACAGACCGCAGCACGTCCTGCATCACGATGGCTTGGTTGTTTTCGTCTTCGGTGGGGAAGTACTCGGTGACTTGATGAATATCAGCCTCCGGGTACCACGCCGCCGTCATTGCCAATGCCAACTTGGCGCCGCCTCGTGCTGCTGAGCGTAGCGTGTGTCGTGTTCGCTGCCGCCTTCTCCAGCAGGTCCGGCAGAGCATCGAAGATGACGGGATCGCCGTCTTCCCCAGGGTAGAACTTGGCGGCAAATGCTTTGCCTGCGCCGACAATCTGGTTGACGATTTCGCCAACTTTCAAGATTCGGCAAGGCGCGGCGTTGTAGCCAGGTCATCTCCCAAGCTAGCCGGCACTGCACAAACACAAAGTTACACACTGCAGCTTCAAGTTTCAAGAAAGCAAGGTGACAAAATGAAGGATTGGAGCATACCCAAGACATGGTCGTGGATGGCGTTGACCTCATCCAGATGGTTCTCAAGCGTTTCTTGGCTAGCTGGACCGCCTTTGACAGTTGGTCCTGCTGCTCCTTGGCGTTCTTGTTCACCTGGTCAAGGTTGTTGCTCATGGCCTCAAGTTGTCCAGTCAACTTGCTAACTTCGGCAGCATGGCCAACGCACGCTCATCCAGCTCCTTGGCGTGATCCGCCTTCAGTTTGGTCACCAGCCCGGCAAGATCTGCAGCTTCGTTCATCAAAGCTTGCATGTCAGTGGAGTTCTTGAGAATATCTTGCGCAGTGTTTAGTAATTCTACAAATAAAAAGAAAAGACGACTAAAATACTTGTCGGAAAAGGAAAAGAAGTCGGACGAAAAGAAGGCAAAGAAAGCTTTGTCACCTTCATCCTTCTTGCGAGCTTCTTCCAAGCTCGCAATTTGGGCGTTCTTCAACTCCACGTCCTGCTGCAGTTCCTGGCATTCCTTTTTTTCTTCTCTTGAGCACGAAATAGCTCAAGATTGGAAGCAAGAACGGCCTGCATGCACGAAAACAACATTATGGTTAGCACTATTTAGTCAACGAGACCACTTTGCCGGCTAAATTTTTAGCCGCCAAAGTGCTCGGGGGCTGGGACCATAGGCTATTTTACCTCAAGTTGTCCGTGCAGGGGTCGTGGAGTTCGTCCATGTGCGCGTACCAGTTGCGGGTACCGTCACGCATGGTCTTCAGTGTTTGCCGGGGGTCTTGCAACCCTTTGCCAGATTGGGAGCCAGGATGGGAGGACGATCCGCCTTGTTCGGCCGCCATCTGGTCATCCATCTCCTGCTTCATGGCAATAAATCGAGCGGCATCACTAGCCGAAGCTTCAGCCGTCTTGGAAAAAGTTAGCCGGCAACTGATTTCTTGCCCGCCATCTTCTCCGTAGCCGCCTCTGCGGTACCAGCAGCTGTGTACGTTCCCTGGCATACAACCACGGGAACGCCAACTGTGGGCGTTGTCGGCGCAGCAGCTGGAGAAGCGTGGTGGCTTGCCCCTGCCGGCAGCAATCTTCAAGTTGGAGCGGAGCTTGGGCATGGCAGGCTTGCCCTGTAAGCAGAAACATGCAAGTTTGTCAGCACAAACATATCAAAATAGCTAAGTCAGGGAAAGCCAAAGTTTGCTACCGCTTGAAGGGACATTCCCCACGGTCTCATCCTCTGCATCGACAGAGGTGGCCGCCTTCTTCCTCTTCTCCAAATCCTTGGTGGAGGAGCTCAGCTTGCGCTTCTTCGATTTGCTGGCACCTGTCGTACCAGTTTGGAGCCAACTCTTCCTCCCCAAGGTTTGCAGCTGAAAAGGAAACAAGACAATATTAATCAGTACCTAGTGGGCAAGGATGTTAGTGAAATAACAAAGTAGCTTTGACTTACCGCTGGGGCTGGGTTGTCATGGTGAACATGGCGACGCCTTCAGCCGCCTTCACCGACAGAGGCTTGATAAGCTCTCTAAGCCGGTATTCCAAGGCATCCTGATCAAGGGTGCTGTTGCCGGCGTCGTCCGCCTTGTACTCGCACATCTTCAGTGGGCGATGGCGGAGTGGCATATCTTCCTCGACACCCAGCAGATGACGGTGTCAACTCCGTCAAGTCGTGGAGCCAACATCGTCTTCGTCAAGAACTCGATCCGCCTAACGGCAATCGAAGTTCCGCCGACAAGCTGCTGAGCGGCACCTTTGCCGTCCAGCAGCCTTGTGGGTTGGCGGACCGTTGACGAAGGCCGGCATCCCTTGTGTGCTGCCAGGTGTCGGGATGTCCTTGCAGTAGAAGAAAGTGCTGGTCCAGTGCTTCACCGACTCGATGTATGGTATTTTGGGTACCAGTCGGGTTGGCGGCAGTTGAACGTGACACTACCGCAGGTTGCTAGGTGGCCGCCTGGTATGGTTTGCCGGCGGCACAGGAAGCAGTACTTGAACAGCTCTATGGACGCAGCTATGCCTAAGTACCCTTCGCACAAAGCCTGGAAGCCGGCTAGCACTAGAATACTATTGGGCGCTATGTTGTGTGGCTGCAGCCCATAAAAACTAAGCACCGCCAAGAAGAAGGCGGAAAGCGGCAGAGACATACCGCGAAGGCTGTGCGACGCCAACATGACGCGCTCGCCGTCTTGGGGGTCAGGCACCGCCTCGTCGCCTGGAACCTCCAGGAGCATTCCGTCTTTGGCGGAATGTATCCGCCTTCCTCCAGCTCCTTCAGATATGCTGACGTCATAACTGACGGCAGCCAGTACCTGGAACCCAGGTCTCCAGCCTCTTCCTCTTCCTCGGCGTCATCTCTCGTCGGCGGCAGATTCCGCCGCGGCCTCAGAGCTGGTCGCCGCGAGGGATGGGAGGGGAAAGGTTGGAGCGGCGGTTGCAGGCGCCGCCGGAGCTGGGGAAGAAGTAGAAACCCCGCCCGTGGCCACGGTGGCCACGGGAGAGGTCATCGATGCGCCTACGGGCACCGCCGCCGCCGCTGGGACAGATCCAGATCCGGCGGGGGTCGCAGAAGCCGCAGCCAGTGCCGCCGTCGCCGCCGCATCCTGCTGAGTGCTCGCCATTTGGGGGAGAGGCCGCTCGTGCTCGCCGGAGTTGAGTACGGGAGGAGATGAGCTCGGGAAGGTGAGGAGGCCACGGTGGGTGCGAATGAAGAAGTGCATCGATGTGCCCTTTGGGGTATTTATCCCCACGCGCCAAGATCCGTGCCCGAGATTGGGGGGACGCGAGATTTCCGCCACGTGCCCACGATTTGCACGTCGTGGCAACGGTGTCTGCGGCCTCGCTCCGATTTCTGTGCGTAGTGGAGAAACCATCATGACGCATGCCCAAGTCCAAACTGTCGTGGACTGCATGGCGTCATCCGTCAACATTTGACAGGTCCAGTCAATTGACAAGACTGGTGCCAGGAAGATTCCTGACAATGGTCAGGCCGTCTTTCCCATGATGGCGGCAAATTGTCCGACTACTTTAGGCGGACCGCCGCTTACTTTCAACTTTGGAATGCTTCAAGCTCTTCAGACGCTTACAAGACAAGGCGGACGTTGCCGACAAAAGAAGACGGCGCCTGAAGAACTCGAACCCTCCCAGGGGCTAATGTTGGGGATATACCTACTAGGGGTATCACCAGCATGGATCAATCCGGCTAGTCCAGGGTGGCCCGCAGTGGTGGTGAAGGCTTTGCCTACCGGGCGGCCCAGATAGCTGACGACCAAGGAAGGCGGATGCCGGCAAGGAGGAGGCCCAAGACTGAAGCCCATGAAGCCACCAAGACCAAGATGGAAGGCGGCATACTTGCCGGCTAGGCTTAGGACTCCGTATACTTGCTGGATACGTAATCACCTTGTAACCCTAGGTCCAGCCGCCTATATAAGCTGGACCACGGGACGCCTTTAGGGCATCGAATCATACACCCAACTCATTGTAACCTGTTCACGGCGATATTGCCTTATAGTGAGTTATAGCAGCACGTAGGGCACCGCCACCGCCGTGGTGCCTGAAGCTGGGTAAACCGCCGTGTACAATCCCGACCTTGATGACGTCCACCTTCTTGCCCTACGTTCACCCTCGGCTAGCAGGACCCCGTCTCCTATCCAAGATGCCGATATGACGACACTCCCTGTATAGCCACCGACACAACTCTATGTCTTATGAAGAAGTGAATCCGGCACGTCCCCAACCCATGAGCGACGCCTAGCTCCGGAACCTTCGCAAGACTAGCCCCGACCAACTCTGGTAACCGACTAGACTTGCCAAAAAGGGTGGCATCAAAGGAGGCTGATAAAATACCCGGCCATGGTCCGCCCATATGAACGACGCATGGTTGTGCTGGCTGTGTTTGGTGAGTGGCACTATGTGACCCAATCTAGTCGAGGGAGGTGATTATCTTCTTAGTCAACTTTAATTTCCAGTTTCCAACAAGACACAAGCAACACAAGGTAACCACATAGTAATATCAGCAGTAAATAAGCATATCCACCTGCATGTACCAAAGTCCAAGCATAGCAAAAATAAAACGTCAACCGGAAGACTACGGCGGCGAACCCGCCGATCAGCGCCTTCTCGTTCGACAAAATAAAAGAAACGTCAACCGGATGACTGTGGCAGCGATTCCGCTGGCAAGCGCCTTCTCGTTCGACAAAATAAAAGAAACGTCAACAGGATGACTGTGGCAGCGATTCCGCTGGCAAGCGCCTTCTCGTTTGACAACAATAAAAGAAACGTCAACCGGATGACTGTGGCAGCGATTCCGCTGGCAAGCGCCTTCTCGTTTGACAAAATAAAAGGGTGTTGCGATGATCCACAGATATATATATAGGTGCGGCAATATTAAAATGCAACATGGCATATGAGATGCAACAGATATCGATTCAGACAGTCAAGCAAATTTTCTAAAGTTCGACCGAGCTTGAGATCGGGTTAACGGCTTGCCTTCAGCAGTGGGGTAGGGTTCGGGTTCAACTTCAACTTCGTTGGAGAAGTTTGAATCTATTTAAAGAATGAAACTGTATTAAAAACCCTTCCTACAGCATCGAATAAACGACCAAGCAAATGAATCCCAAATGAAATACTTTTGATGTCATTAGACAGACATTTTTAAAACAAAGCTATCAAAAAAAGATTCATATTTTTTTTATAATTTCTGAGAGAGTTATGGATTTTTAAAGTTCTGCCATTTATTAAAACAGAAAATGGAAAAAACCCTAAAATTTTAAAAATCTGACAGTGGGTCCCACTGTGCACAGTGTTTCGAAACGTTATCCTCTGGAAAAAGAAAAATCGTACTGTTCATCGCCGGCGAACTCACCGGCGAGGATTTCCCGGCGACTGGGGGCAGGGGAGGCGAGGGAGATGGTGCGGGAGGGCTCGGGGAGGCATTGCGCAGCTCGTCGGCGAACTTGCGCTTGCCGGGGAGGTCGGGGGTGGGCAGAGCTTGCACGGCAGCGGCTCCGGCGATCTGTCGACGATGGATTCGACGATTCCGGCCACGGCTTGCTCCGGCGAGGGTGGCTACGGGCTCTCCATGGTCTAGTGGGGCTGCGGGTGGAGGGAATCGAGCAGGGGAGCTTCTACGGCGACGAAATCGAGTGAGGGCCGTGCGGCGGCGTCGAGCTCAAATCCGGCGCTCCGGCGATCTAGGGGCTTGGCTACTGCGGTGGGGGAGGCTAGGGAGCTCGAGGGAGGTGGGATGGTGGTCTACGGTGGCCGGGGAGGGCTATATATAGCGAATCGAAGTGGCGCCAATTATCGGTGCTCCGGTGGTGGGCGGCACTGCTCGCCATTGCTGTGCTGAGCGGCGCGTCGTGGCGCTGGTGGCGGCTGCGGGCGTCCTAGGGCATTTACGAGCACACAGGCGGAAGAGGGAAGGCAGGGGAGGGCAGTGGCGTCGATGCTGTGCACGGCAGTGGTGCCACTGCTCCGGCGGCGCGTCGTGGAGCTTCTCCGACGCTTGTGGAGGAGGCTTGGGGAGCGACGCGTGCAGGCACGAGGTGGAGGAGGCGGTGTGGAGCAAGGGGGGCACGGGAAGGCAGGGGGGTGCGGCACGGCGGCGTTGACACCTGGCGGCGACAGTGGCGTGCGGCGCGTCTTCTAGCGTGCGGGAGGTTGCGGCGGAGGGGTTGCCGGCGTCGTGGGGCGGCTGGAGGAGCATGGGGGAGGTGGAGGTGGCCGGGGAGGGCTCGGGGAGCGGCTGGGGGCCGTGGCGTTGCCGTCGAACACCTGGCGGCGCACTGGCGTGGTGATGCCACTGGTGCTCACCGCCAGGGGCATGCCGACAGCGGTATTGTGCCATAACTCGTGAACCAGTGATCCAAATGAGGTGTGGTTTGTTTCTGCGTGCGCCAAATGGAATGCTCTCCAACTTATCTGACTAAAGTTTGGTCCAATTCGGAAGTTGGGCTATAGGAATTTTTAGAAAAACACTTCTGGTCAAAAGGGAAAATGTGGATTTGATAAAGTAATTGAAATGTAAAAGGGTTCAAACAATTCCCTGAGGTGTGTGCACTCCTAGGGGTTGTGTTTAGGGTCTTGGATCACCAAGGAGAAAACATTTGCTTTGTACTTGGAAAATAAAGATGAAAATAGACGGAAACTAAAGTGGGGAGTTACTCCAAAATTTTGTAAACAAGATATCAAATGTTTTTGCATATTTGGGCTATATATTGCCTAGGGTCATCCCCTAATTTTTGCAGAATTTTAGGAAAGATATTTAGGGTACTTCCTTTGTGAAGTCACAATAAAGGAATTTTGGTAATTAAAATAAAGGAAAATATAGAAATAACATTTTTGGGTGAAATGAGCCAACAACATGTTTACCAAGTGGGAGAGAATTCAAAACATAAGATCCCAAACTTGGACAAGGTTTCGTAAATGGTCGAGAATTTTTAAAAGGGTTGCCAAACCGAGGGAAATTTTAATTCCAAATCACAAGAATGAGTTTTTGAAAGAAATTTTTTGAAAGGCCAAATTTCAGGATGTTACAGTGAAGTTGATCAGTATTGCTCTGAGTATTTCTCTGTTGCCAAATTTATGGCTGCTTATGCTGACAATGTTCCTGCACTCTTGGGACAAGACCAATGGAACATAGTAGATCCAGGGTTCAAACTGCATTCTCCTGTACTGACTAGACCACCAGGAAGACCAAGAAAGAACAGGATATGACAAGGTGAAGAAGGTCGTGTACCAAAACAGAGGAAGTGCAGAAAATGTGGAATTCTAGGGCACATTGGTAGGCTTTGTACCAATCCAGTGGATGCATCATTTGGCGAAGAGGACCGATGGACAGCAGCAAATGCTGAGGAGAATGCAGCAGCAATGGAGGATGAAGAAAATACAGAGGAGAATGCACCAGCAAATGCTTGGTATGTGTGACTTCCTTTTATGAATTTGTTCTGTTTTTTGCTTTGGGTTTCCATTTGCTATTGCTGTAGACTTATAATCTTATTTCTGTTTGACCTAGCTCTATGATAAAAAGAGGCAAAGGAAAGAAAAGGCCTAGAGAGGAGAATGCAGCAGCAATTAAACCATCATCTGATGAAGAATTTGAAGCTATGGCTTATGAGGGTTTTCAAGCTATAATAGATGAGGAAGTAATTGTTCCTATCGTTCCTTTAAAGATTGTTGAACCCACAACTGACCATCAACTGGTCATCAAGTGCTCGGTGAGTGGTACTTCTCCGTCAGCAACTCCACCGCCACAACCCCAGGTGAAGAACAAAAGGAGCATGATCCCTCCTCGGAATGTGCCAGCTAGGGATACCCGGAGCAAAACTGTTAGGCCATCTGCGAACACAAGGAGCAAGTCAAAGATTTGAATTTGTACTATGAATGTGAGTCGATGAATTTGAACTTTATGGATCCTTTGTACTATGGTGTGTGTTTCTCAATTTGTACTACTGTGAAAACTTGTGAGTTGTAATAATGTTGTTTGTACTTTCGTATCAAGAATTGCAGAAACAACATTTTGAATTTGAAGTCAAAATTTGAATTTGAAATCAAATTTTGAATTTGAACCAATATTTGAAGTTGAACCAGCATTTGAACTCCATTGCTCTTGCTATGAAGCTTAAACAACATTTGAACTCCATTGCTCTTGGTATGAAGTTGAACCAACATCCGAATGAGAAATGGGCTACAAATGAGCTTCGAAGCTAGGTAAAACAGCCCCATTTGTAATCAAGTTTTTTTCGACCTTGCCTAAATGATCCCAAAATATTTTTATATCAAACTATTCCATATATATAGTTTCCTAACGAAGTCTCACTATTTATTGAATTAATCTTCATATTATTACATTTTTTTTGAAAAAATATGCTATTAATTGAAAATCATGAAATAACACGTTTTAAATATGAAAATGAAAAAGTAACTTCAGAACCTTCTTATTCACTCCAAAATGAAGTTTGGTGATTTTTTTTATTTTTTTGAATTTTATCAAAACCTAAACCCTCTCTCACTCTCCTACGAACTCTTTACACCTTCGTACGTGATAGCTCATTTGTGTGAAGCTTTTTTCATGAAAATGTCCCTACACCAAGTTTATATTTTTTTCTCATAACCATGTCACATATGACGGCACTGTGCACAAGTTTTCTAATATTTGATTTGTTTTTAATTACTTATGCTCATTTGAACTTGATTTCGATGGCTCACTTCTGAAAATGGTTTTTCAAGAAAATGTCCCTATACCGAGTTTATATTTATTTTTTTGGAAACTATGTCTTATAAACCGACGAACTACGCTGGATTTCAATTTTTGTGATTTTTTTGAATTAGTTATGGTCATTTGAAATTTGGTCAAACCCTAATAACCCCGTTGACTGACTCAAAACCCCGGAGCATCTCTCCAAACCCTAGTGTCGAACGTCAGCCGATACCCTAGCGCCAAACTCCACCCGTCAAATATGGCCTTGTAGAAGGAATTCCACGGGCAGGCATGCGCGCCGTCGCCGCGCCGTTGGATCGCACGGACGGTTCCGATCAGGTTTCGAAGGGCGATCCGCGCGACGCTGGTTCTGCATCCTGATTGGCCGCAAGGGATTTTTGATGATTTGCCCCACTTTACATCTGAAATTTGATTATTTGCCACATGACCACCACATGTCAGTGAAACGGGATGCTGCAAATAATCAAACTGCAAAATAAAATGTGGCAAATCGTCAAATCTCCCCCTTCTCCACCTGACAGACAGGCACAGAGCAGCCCGTGCTCGCCCAGTTGATTTCCCCATCTTCTTCTGCTTCTTCCTCTCTGGCGATAGAGCAGCCATTCTTTTGCTTCTTCCTCTCCGGCGATATGTTGAGCTTCTCGTCAGCCTCCCGCCCCACGTGGCCGGTGTATGGTCCAGTGCCGATGCATCGATGCCCTAACTACCCAGGCATTGCGCCACCGAAGCGGTTGACTTCGAAGGAGGAGAAGAATGGGAAATTTGGGCGCGAGTTCGTCAAATGCGAGAGCAAGCCGGAGGGGTAGGTTAGATCTGAGTTCTTCTCACATCCTTTTTCTCTAATTTCTATTAATTTCTGTCAGATTTGGGATTTAGGGTTCATGATTTCGTTTTCAGATCGTGAAGAAATGTAACCATTTTGACTGGATGGATGACTACATCAAGAGGCTTCAAGGGGAGGGCTTGATGGATTGGAGGGGGGACGCAACCCGCGAGCTCAATCTGCCGTCGGCCGTGGAGAATTTGATCTGTGACAGTGTCGCTCCGACGGTGGGGGATGCGGAACTGAAGGGGGAATTGAAGAAGATGAACAAGAACTTGAGGCGGATGACTGAATTGAAGAAGCAATCTAATCTGATAGCTTTAGGATTTTATGTTGGTATACTTGCTCTAGGATTTTTTACTTAATGGTCATCACTCGTTAGAGATGTTTGTAGTGTGTTGTTGCTACTGTTTAGCTTAATCCATGTCATGGAACCATAATGCGATGGATTTCAGTGTGTATCTCAAATGCGAGAGCAAACCCTGCATCTCTCTCGATCTCTGAATCTATGCAGTTTAGTGTCAGTTTTCGACACTTTCAGTTTCGTCAGAAGACAACTACAAGTTATCGTTTTTTTCAGTTAGTTTGTTAGCTAACCTCGAGTGTTGGATCATACCCTAGCTCGTCACATGACAGTAAGCAGTGCTTGTGCAGCACAAATACCTCGAGTTCATCTCTTCTCTCTCGCACTTGCCAAAGTTTTCTTCCCGGGTTCGTCAATTACACCGACTGCTAGAAAAAAAACCTAGTTTGCGGGCCAAAGAGAATCAAGCTGTGATAGGCCCACAAAGGATAAATGAGGCCCAGAAACAAGCGAGCGATGGCTCTGTTTCTTTTTTTTTGAACGGTTGCTTTGTTCTTTTTTGTTTCTGATTGATTTTCTTTCTACGATTCAAAAGCTTTCATTAGTTTGATTGCCCAAGCTCTTCTATTTCCTCGAAGATTTTTTCTTTTTGGCTTTCATTTATGGGTCCCTTCATATATTTGATTTCCCTTCACCGTATGTGCTTTTTAAACGGCATCTCTTTTTTTGCTCGTTGACAACCTAGTATAAGCCGTGCATAATATGTTATTTTTTCTTTTTTACTAGTTGTCAAACTAGTAAAATACAAGGCCTCCCAAAATAATCCCATACAAATAAGGACGTATTTAAAATATAAGTTTTGTTAATTGTTTTAGTTCATAAATATGTTTTGATTATGTGTGCTTCTCTCAACAAACACCGAGCAATCCCCTAACTTCTTTTGACAAAGTACATAGCCGTGCAAGTGCAACACACGTCTCATTTTTAGTTAGTTTGGTTAGTTTTCCCCACGTCAATTAGCCGTGCCTAAACTTGGGACAAACAAAATACAAATATAAAAACACATGAATAAAATAAAAATATAACACACCATTAATATAACACCCATAACTTAGATAAATAAAGCGAAATACAAGTTCTTACATATAACACAACACAGATAGATAGAAACCTAGATAGAACTCGCCTCATGGGCAACACACACCAAACTCACACGACATATAGATAGGGTAGGGCAACACCGGCTTGGCCTTCACCGCCGTCTTCACTCCTCCTCCAGGCCGTTCTCGCCGAGGTAGTACGGGAGGCTGTGCATGCGGTTGGTAGCGGGGAAGACGCTCTCGAAATCGGTGAAGATGTTGTAGGTGGTGAATGCGATGAACTCGCACCCACACCAAAACACCTGGCCGAGCAGGTAGTAGGCATCGAACCTGTTGGTGAAGAGGGCGACGAGCCCTATCGGTGTAGCCCTAGAGTGGGGACGCTGTTCCACGAGGCGGAACATGATCGGCGAGCCCTCCGGGAGGTGGTGAAAGCCTGCACGAAGGAACCCCTCGGCAAGCTCACGAGGACCCCTCCAGCGTGAGATTGCCCACATGCGGAGCGAGGTCACGACGACGACGCCGGCGGGGTACCGCCTCTCCGGCACGGTGGGCGGCACGTGGAAAGTCGGCCCGTTGAACTGCATCTTCGCGTCGCTGCGTGTTTGCTTTGACTTTTGGTGAAGAAGAGAAGGGAGGAGGCGCAGATGGAGGTGTAGAGGAAGAGGCAACGAGGGGTGGTTTCAATAGTCGGGGGAGAGGAAGAGGAGGTAGACGGAAACGCCGTATTTCACACTGGATCGAGGCATGGTGTCGATCTGTATGTTTAGCCTAGGCCTTTTTTGACCGATTACGCACTGAATCAATGCGTGAAACGATCTGTGACCACGCGTGAAACAACGCGGCAACTGAATCAAGCAGGCATCTGCGTGCATGGCGGCGACAGCCTGCGTAGCGACTGAATCGAGCAGCAGGGAAGCAGCCGTGCGTCCGGATTCATGTGTGGTGGCACGCATGCATGCGAGCAGGTCAACTCTGCGCTCTTCCCATGCATAGCAGGCTGAATCGATGCCAAAGCCGCGCATGCATAAAAGGCTCATCGAGCTACACAATCCGACACGTCCACAGCAGGCTGAATTTATTTATCAAGAAGCGGGCCTGTTCTACAACGTGAAAGCCAAGCATGGCCCAACGAACAAAGCTGAAGAAACGAAGCCCCACCAGCGACACAATCGACGTGGCCCCACTCGTCAGTAAATGGTCAAACAGCTGACCCGACGGCAACGTCCGTTTCGACCATTCGTGAGGGTATCAAGCAAGTGAGTGGGGAAAAGTGAGCACAAGTTTAAAAAGTGGGGAAAACTGCGCACAACTAAGGAATCAGGGGCACAGGAGTAATAATCCCCATCTATGTTGGAACAAGAGGAGGTTCACTGGATGCAGAGATCAAGGGCTAATTGCAGCAAAAGGGGGATAGAAACACGTCATTCTTCCACAGTTTCGCTTCAGCTCGGCGTAAGAAGAACTTCATTAAAAAACTCCGTAACGATGCTGGTTCCTGGGTGGAAGGTACAAACCTGTTAAAACCTTTGGTATTCGATTATTTCTCTAATCTTTTTATCTCTGAAGTCAATGCAGTCGACCCGGCGATGTTGGAAAAGATTTTTCCAAAGGTTACTGATAACATGAATGAAAAACTGCTTGCTCCATTTACTGCTGATGAAGGAAGGCTGCTTTTAGCATCGGTGATTATAAAGCTCCTGGTCCGGATGGACTTCATGCAATCTTTTATAAAAAAATTTGGAACATCTGTGGCGAGGAGATTACCCAGGAAGTACTGCAATCCTTGAACTCAGGAATCATACCGGATGGGTGGAATGACACTACGGTAGTTCTTATCCCAAAGATTGATACTCATGAATTGGTTACTCAGTATAGACCGATAAGCCTTTGCAATGTTATTTATAAAATTATCTCTAAGATGCTTGCACTTAGGCTGAAAAGTATATTGCCTGATGTTATTTCTCCGATGCAAAGTGCTTTTGTTCCAGGGCGTCTTATCACAGACAACGTCTTGGTGGCCTATGAAAGTATACACTCTATCAAAAATAAAAGGAGTGGTGCTAATGGCTCCTGTGCAGTAAAACTAGATATGCATAAGGCCTATGACCGGGTAGAGTGGATATTTCTGGAAAATATGATGCGCAAGCTTGGGTTTGCGGAGAGGTGGATTTCTATTATGATGGCATGTGTCACCTCGGTAAGATATCAAGTAAGGTTTAATTCAGATGAGACAGATATGTTTACTCCGACAAGAGGGCTTCGTCAAGGGGACCCCCTTTCACCATATCTTTTCTTGTTATGTGCGGAAGGTCTTTCCAGTTTATTGTTGTATGAAGAAGAAGTTGGTGGCATAGATGGGTTAAGGGTGTGCAGAAATGCACCGTCAGTCTCACATCTCCTTTTTGCTGATGATTCCCTAATTCTCATGAAAGCTTATATGACTAATGCAACTTCCTTACAACAAGTTCTGGACACTTATTGCGCTAGCTCAGGACAATTGCTGAGCTTGGCTAAGTCTAGTATCTTCTTTTCTCCAAATACTAATGCACTGATTAGAGCAGAAATTTGTGAGTCTCTACACATTGAGACTGAAGCTATTTCGGATAAATACCTTGGGCTCCCGGCGCTAGTGGGACCTGACAGGAGTGATTGCTTTGAGCATTTTATTGAAAGAATTAATCAACATATCAATGGTTGGAAGGAGAAACATCTATCTATTGGTGGGAAGGAGATCCTTCTCAAGGCTGTGGCACAAGCTATTCCTGTTTACACCATGTCTGTCTTCCTAATTCCAAAGGGCGTGTGTAAGGGATGATGGATGCTATAGCTAAATTCTGGTGGGGTGGTGATGACAATAGCAACAAGATGCACTGGTATGCTTGGTGGAAACTATGCTATCCTAAAAGTGAAGGAGGTATGGGCTTCAGTGATTTCCACTCTTTTAATCTAGCCATGTTGGCAAAGCAAGGCTGGAGGCTGATTAACGATCCAGAATCTATGTGTGCTCGTGTTCTACGGGCGAAATACTACCCTCAAGGTGATTTTTTTAAAGCGGGTCCCAAGGCAGGATCATCGTTCACTTGGCAAAGCATTTTGGCAGGTCTCTCTACCCTAAAGCGTGGCTACATTTGGAGAGTGGGAAACGGGGAGCTTATAAACATCTGGCAAGACCCTTGGATCCCATCTAGTGTAGATAGGAAGGTGATCACTCCTAGGGGGAATATGGCTTACACTAAAGTTTGTGAACTTCTGGACCCGGTGACTGGTGGATGGTCTGAAAATCGACTTCATGAGGTTTTCTTTACTGTTGATGTCAATCGGATTTTACAAATCCCAATTAATCAACACGGTTTTGATGATTTTATCGCTTCGACGGGTACTAAACATGGGAGGTACACGGTTCGCTCTGGATATCACTTACAGTGGAGACATCAATTTGGTGCTTCGGGAAGGCAGCTTTCTCTCCCTGGTAGTTCTGCTATCAACCCAGTTTGGAAGTCTTTGTGGAAGCTTAAGTGTCCTAGCAAGGTGAAGATTTTCATCTCGCGGTCTCTCCATGGAATTGTTCCTCTTAAGTGTACTCTCGCTAATCGCCACATTGGTACTTCGGGTGAGTGCCCAATCTGTCATAGTGGACCTGAAGACGTTCGACATTTGCTGTTTCAATGCCCAACAGCTAAGGAAATTTGGCAATCGCTTGGCTTGACTGCTATCATCGACGAGGCTTCTCATTCTGACAGAGCTGGCTCGGCCATTCGGGAATGCCTTCTTCGAGGACATGACTCCTCTATACCGGGTCTGGCAAATATTGGCTTGAAAGAAACGATTTCTATAACCTGCTGGTATCTTTGGTGGATAAGGAGGAGGCGTACTCATCAAGAATCAGTTCCTCCTATTTCTCGATGTAAAATCTCTATTTTATCTATGGCTGCTAACTATGCAGAATCAGCTAAACCATCGGTGACCAGAAGTGAAGCTAGGTGGACGAGACCAGATCCTCGTCATGTTAAACTTAACGTGGATGCATCATTTCATGTGGACTCCTTGTCAGGTTCGGTTGGGGCCATCCTTCGAGGTTTTCAGGGACAATTTATAGCTGCTAGTTGTAATTTTCTCCCACATATTGCTACGATCGCCATGGCGGAAGCAGCAGTTATGAAGGAAGGTCTCGAGTTGGCTAGAATGATGGGGTGCAATTCAATCATAGCTGAATCAGATTCTACGGAAACAGTTGATGCATGCTCGGGGTCAAATACGTGGTGGAATGAAACGACAGCCATCTATGTTGATATAGTTGATTTAGCCTCTGATATTGGGTTTGTCCAATTTAAACATATCTTCAGGGAAGCAAACATGGTGGCGCATGAGCTAGCTAGGGTGGGTTTTACTGATAAATCTAAATGTATTTGGGACGATGATCCCCCTAGATGCATCCTGAGTAGCTTTATAAACGATGTAACTATGAATGTTTAAAGCAGCAGGTTTCAGACGCACTCTTTACCTTCCAGGTATCTAAGAGAACTGGAAGGTTTTTAATAAGGCGGTCTGCTAGCTTAATATATGGGGAGGTTTGAATTTTTTTTTAAAATTACCTCTCACCTCGAGTTGCAGCTTGCAGGGCCCAAAACCTAACAAAAATCCCCTTCGTTGCAATTCCAGTCTTCCCCCCCCATTGGCGTCGCCGGCGCATCCGACGCCAGGTTACCTCCAACCCATGCCGTCGGAGCTGCCGGCCCTCCAGGACGATCTCCTCGAGGAAATCTTCCTCCGCCTACCCACTGCCGCTGATCTCGCCCGCGCCTCCATCGGCTGCCCCACCTTCCGCCGCGTCATCACCGACCACCCCTTCCTCCGCCGCTTCCGCACTCTCCACGCGCCGCCTCTGCTGGGCATAGTTGGCGCCACCTTTCGCCCTGCCCAGCCGCCTCATCCCTCCGCCGCCGCCGCGCGTGCCTTTGCCGACGCCGACATCGACTTCCGGTGCTCCTTCCTTCCCTCTCCCGAGCAGTGGAGCTACCAGGACTTCCGTGACGGCCACGCCCTCCTCTCCGGCGTCATCCCCGAGGGAAGCAGCTCTCTCTACGACTACAGACGCCGAGACTTCGTCAGTGCCCTTACAACCCTGGCTGTTTGCGACCCCTTGCACCGGGGCTACCTTTTGCTACCTGCCATCCCAGACGAACTAGCCGCGTTAGTCCATCAACCGGACATTGTGGATTTCGAGCCCTTCCTTGCTCCTCCCGGCGAGGATGAGGACGACTCTTCATTCAGAGTGATTTGTTTGGCGCAGTGCACAACCAAGCTGGTATTGTTCGTCTTCTCTTCTGGTACGGGAAAATGGCATGGTGTTACATTTGACGATTGGATCGCTTTGGTGACAAGTCCTCACGACCAGGCTTCAGGATCTGATCTGGCATGGTCCTCATTGCGCTACTATGCGCACAAATGCTTCTGTTGGGCAGTTCATCCGGTCAACAAGTTGCTCATGCTCGACACGCGCGTGATGGAGTTCTCTGCTGTCAACCTCCCACCTCCACCTGGCCCTGACCAAACGCGTCCAGAGATGGCCTTTGTGGAGACGGTCGAAGGAAGGCTTGGGATGTTTACTCTCAATAGTCAAATGCGACATGGCAGCAGATATTACCTCCGCTATGCCAAGCTGCAAAATGAGGGTGCTGGTGGTGAACATCAGTGGCGATTGGAGTCGATAATCTCTTTGCCTTTGGGTTATCGTTTTACCATCTTGGGTGTAGCTGGGGGATACTTACTCCTTCAAGGGATTCCACTATTCCAGAAGACCTTTATTCGGTCCCATTGTCGGAAAGGCCAGATTTCGACTGTTTTTCTTTGAATCTCCAAACATTGCAGCTTGAGTGGTTCTGTGCCAACAAGTTCATGATCGTGCTTACTGACCTGTATGCTGGTTTCCCACCATCCTTGTCTCCGCCAACTGTTTGAAGTGGTAAGTCTGTTCCCAGTCTTTCCTTTTATTTTGCGTGCCATAAGATATTGTGATATGATGCAGGTATTCGTGTGATGGTAGTATCCTTTGACATCCTACTTATTTTTACCAAAGAGTCGTCAATGCAGGTGTAGCCTAGTTACGTCCTGTCCATTATAATCTTGTAGTGCTTGTTGGTGTTTAGGTCATCTTCTAATGGTTATTTTACCTGTACGATTAGAAATCTGTCAATCTCAGGAAAGCAGGAGGCATTAGTTTCTCATCATTTGAGTGGGGAAAGTCACCAAGTTATGTCTTTTGCAATTGCAGGAGAAATTTTATTAATTCATGCAGCAAATTGATCGTAGAGTTAAGTTTAGATATATTTGTGCCCTTAGATTTCCTGATTATGACTGCTGCTGCATGTTGAACAATTATGGTGAAAATAACTGCATTTCCATCAGTACAAATGGCAACTGACATATCATCAGTGATCCCCTCCTTCAACATCACAAACGCCCTAGCCAATCCACCTCTAGCATTGACTCAAGCATGGGCATTTGAGACATTTACTGCTGCTGAAACTTAGCCCCACTACACTACCGCCAAGTCGAAAGCATCAATCTGTCGTGGACTCCCTGTTATGTCTAAATAGATGATGCGAAGTGCCTGTTTTGCTAAAAGCTGGTGCTTGCTGCCGCTGGAGACCTTTTACTTGCTGTCTTCTGCTCGTTTCCAGTTTATGAAATGATGGGTTCGTATATGTCCTGTTAGGTATCTATAAATCTTTTGGCTTATATCTAGTGAGCGGTGGCAGTTGATTTTTGCATGTTATTGCTATCTACTATAGATTGCTTCATAGATGAGTACAAAGAATATGTAGCTCCGTATATAGGTGCTGCAGCTCATCCTTAACTATTGCAAGTGCTTCAAGCCGACTGCGTAGACATCGATACACAATCCTGTCAGGCTTTTTGTCATGACTGTAAATTAGATGCGATGATACATAAAATTCGAAGTATAATCTGCGGATATCATTTGGATTATGATGTCTTGGTTGTACGAGTAAATCAAATTATTTCGTTTCTGCTATCTTGCATATATAACATGCAAATTGATGAATGTTGAGTACTTGTGACTTCAACATTTATGCCTTCATATGCCATATCAATGCTTGCGCCCACTAAAATGTCTATTCTTGAGCAAAACTCCATGGTTAGAGAACTTCAGTGTAACATGTTTGTGTGGTTCTGCACAATTTTTTTGACTGAGCGTTTGAAGCAAACTGAACGTTAACGTTTCTGCACAGTAACTCTTTGTCAGTTTGGAAGGTAGATGTTTCTATTGCATCTAACAGTGTGGCTTATTGTTTCGTCCAATTGCAGGTCTTCAGCTGCATATGAGGGCTTATTTTGGACTGCACTTATAGTTTGCTAGTTCACTTGACTGGCTGTCCTTCGCTCTTCTGATGACATATATCTAGTATCAAGGAGCGCTTCCCTTTGGCTTGGCATGTGTAGAAACTGTGCGTTATATTTCTGAACACTACTATAGAAGCATGCATGTACTCCTGTGTGTGCCAATCCTTGCTACTCCGTATTAGATAAACCTATTTTGAGAATCATGAGTTCAGCTTCTTCCTATGTCGAACAGTAAAAGATACGCATATGTTTGTATTGCGCTTCTGCTAGGCTAGTTCTTCTGTTGGCAAAATCTTTTTCCAACAGTAGCTATCACTATATTGTGTATGTACCGAATATGTGTAAGCCAACATGCTGTCAAGTGTCAAACACTAGCTGCTATGTCGCTTGCTACGTACTGAATATGTGTAAGCGGACATGCCGTGAAACAGTAGCTATTATATCATTTGCTATGCACTGAATATGTTTAAGCAAAATGTCGTGGTTTGGTTTCGTGAAGGGGCGCTGGAGAAGTGAGCAGATTCCGTGAGAGCGATTGCTGATAGCATCAAGCAGGAAGCAGCATAGCTAAAGGGTTGTAAACTAAGTCTAGCCATGAGGTCATGATCATAAGTTGCTCTTAGCATGACCATAATCTAGTCCGAGGGTAGGGTTTTTACTAGTATACTCGCGATTGCTCAATTAACATGAAAGAGTTCATGATAGTGCTCAGAAAGAGGCCTATCCATTTTTTTACCTACCCATGAACCCATGATGATGGCATAGGGCGTGTTTGGTTGCCCACGGATCCATACATGCCCGTTTGATGCAAAAATAGTGCGTTTAGCTGGGTTGGTCCTCGTTCCTGCTTGACATGAACTTTAACGCAGCTCAAAACCTGGCCCGCTGGGAGTGACCCAATCGGCCATGAACTTTAAAGCAGCCTAAAACTTGGCGTGCTGGGAACGATCCAATCGGCCATTTTTGCTAAGCCAGGATCTCTAGAGCCATGTGTGTTTCTGTCCTGCACGCATTGGCAAACGCAGGTGATGGAACGTTTTACATAATTTCCCACTCTAATTCCCCTCACCCCCAAACCACCACATCTCACCTTCTTTGTCCGACATTCATCTCGATGACTGGCGCTCCTCCTCCCCCACGCCGTCCCACTCGCCACTCCGCTGCAAGCATGGTTCACGAGCGATGGGTGGAAACTCTCGCTAGGAAGGCCTCTAAAAGGACAAGGATGTCGCCTAGAGGGGGGGTGAATAGGTGAATTAAAACTTTTCCGGTTTAGTATTGATAAATGCGGAATAAAACTAGGTGTTTTAATTTAACAAGCATACAACCTAAATATACTAGGTTCACCTATGTACACCAACAACTTATGCTAAACAAGACAAGTAACAAGGTGATAGCAAGATATAGACTTCAAGCACGAAGGCTATCACAATGTAAATTGCATAAGTAAAGAGCTCGGGTATAGAAATAACCGAATCACGTGGAGACGATGAAGTATTCCCGAGTTCCTCCTTTTGAGGGGAGTACGTCTCATTGGAGGGTTGTGAGTTTCAAACTCAAGACGCCACAAATGGCATCACCCTATTCTCCGATGAACCTCGCACAACAGCTCGGTTCACCTTCCACTATTGATTTCCTTTTGGGCGGAAATCGAGTCCCTTACAACAATCTTGAGGCACAACCCACAAAAGGATTGGGAGCTCCCAAGTGACCACAAAAGGTCTCAATCACCGTCTAGGGTCCAACGACCCAAGAGTAACAAACTCACGAATTATCACTTCCACGAATCCTCGTGGAGAGACCAAACCGATGCAACCAGATGCAATGGCAAGAACATAAGAAGTGCTCAAGTCCTTCACTCCCAAATCCCACCAAAAGCAACTAATGCTTATGGGGGAGAAGAGAGGAAGAACAAAGGAGGAGAAACACACAAGAACTCCAAGATCAAGATCTACTAGGTTCCCCTCACTTAGAGTAGGAATGGATTGGTGGAAATGTAGATCTAGATCTCCTTCTCTTTTTCCTCAAAGATATGCAAGAATCATGGGAGGAATTGAGAGAGGGGCAAGCTTTCCAAGGTCAACAATGGAGGTGAGAGAGGGGAAAATTTCGTGCTTGGAAGAGCTGGTCACTTTGGGGAAGAAGGGGGCCTTTTATAGGTCCCACGAAAAAAGTGCCGTTGCAGGAAAAATAACCCCGGAGACTCCGGTCTAGGGGGTGGAGACTCCAGGGGGGCGGAGACTCCGGCCCTGGGGGCAAAGACTCCGGCCCAAAAAGTCTCCGGGGCACTTCCGGCCCCCTATACCGCAAGTGCCATCCATGGGGACGTAAGTGCCAAAGCCGGCAGGCCGGAGACTCTGGTACCCCTGAGTCCGGAGACTCCAGAGCGGTGTGAGCAAACCCCAAAAGGCACAGATCGAAATATTCAGATTTCTGACACAGACCGGAGACTCCGGTGTGTTTACACCGGAGACTCCGCCCTAGAAAACTGCAGAAACAGCCAACACGAAAACGAACATAAGTTTTGCATCCGAACTCTGTTTTTTAAAGTACATTTCTTAATCCCTTGTGTTTTTGTGTGTTAGGCAAGAACACTAGTGATGACTTAATATGTGAATCAAGTGATGCAGGTTTAGGTGATTAAAACATCTTTGCATCAAATCCAAAAAGGGAGTTGAAAAGAGCTTGTATTGTTGCTGAAGAAAGTGAATCAGATTATCCGATCCAGGCTGACTCGGAATATCCGGTTCTCAAGGATTGCTCGAATTCGGCTAAGGACCTTAAAGCAACCAGTTTTCTGGCGTACTGAAGTTTTCCGGATTATCCGATTCTGGTTGAGTCAGATTATCCGATCGTCAAGGATTGCTCGAATTCTGCTAAGGACTACAAGCAACCGCGTACTGAAGTTTTCTGGATTATCCGATTCTGGTTGATTCGGATTATCCGATCGTCAAGGATTGCTCGAATTCTGCTAAGGACTACAAGCAACCGCGTACTGAAGTTTTCCGGAATATCCGATTCTGTTTGTTCCGGATTATCCGGTGGTATCGGATTATCCGGTACACACTTGAATCGGAATATCCGACTCACCTGTCTGCAACGGCTAGAATTTGGGGGGCGCTATATATGGGCCTTCTCCTACCTTGAGAAGGGTACCACGACCAGAAATATCTTGCCCACCATTGTTGAAAGCTTGAAACTCCTAGATCTCTCTCCCTACCCACTCAAACACCTTGTCCTTCTAGGACTTGGGAGAGTTGACCTAGATCTACACTTCCACCAAAGCGATTTGATTTCCCCATTCATTCCTTTTTAGGAACTTGTTACTCTTGGGTTCATTGGAACCCTAGACGGTCGTTGGTCGTTCTTGTGGCTTTGGGAGCCGCGGGGACTAGCCGGAGCCTCCAATTGAGTTGTGGAGTCGTGCCCTAGCCTTGTGATTCTTGTGACTTTGGGAGCCGTGGGAATTTGGTGAGAGCCTCCAATTCGGTTGTGGAGTGTGCCTCATCCTTGTAAAGGTTTGTTGCCGACCTCGAGGGCATCATATAGTGACTCGTGGAACTCCTCATTGGAGGATAACACGAGGGAGATACGGTGTGCCATATCAAGGCTATTCGGGGCTCACTTGTGACCCCGCACCGCTCCAACGAAGACGTAGCTTCCATTGAGAAGTGAACTTCGGGAATCATCTCCGCGTCACCGTGTGATTATCTCTTAACCTTCCTTTACTTGTATTGCTAGCTTAACTTGTTTATAATATCTTGCTAGCTTGTTTATTGCTCATCATATAGGATTGTTCACCTAGTTGCATATCTAGAGAACTTATATTTGAGCAATTCCCAAATTTGATTAAAAGAAAAAGAAATTTTGTAGTTGCCTATTCATCCCCCCCCCCCCCCCCCCCTCTAGTCAACCTACTCGATCCTTTCAATTGGTATCAGAGCAAGGTCTCTTTATTAAGGGTTTAACAGCCTAAATAGGAGGATGACTAGCGAGGAGAAGTTAAAACTTGCTAAGGAACAACAAGAGAAAAATGATCAAGAAAAACTTGGGAAAGAACTAAGTGAAGCGGGGATAACCCTACCCGATGATAATGCCCCGGTCACCATGAATGCCATGATTAAACTCTTTGGGTTCATGAAAGGCAAAATGGTGGACGAGGTGTATACTCGGTTCATTAATAATCAAAATGCCTCCTCATCAACCGGTGCCTCTATCGTTGAGGCCTTGGTTGATAAGGATAACATAGAGAAACCTAAAATTAATGAGAAGCCCCCTCATAACTTTGCTCCACCTACTTCATATCTCACTCAAGTTCCACCCACCCAACCTCATATAACCAACCTAAGTAGACCGCCTCCTAAGCTTGATAATACTCGTTATTTCGCTTGGAAGAAATCTATGGAGTCTTATTTTCGCAGCTCATCGGTGCATCTTTGGAGGGTGGTGCTACAAGGTTACAACCCGGTTGATCCCACCAACTTGACAAAGCAAGAAGAGATTGATGAACAACTTGATGCAAACGCCAAATACATCCTTGAGAGTGCCATGACCACCAATGATGAAGATCAAGTGCGAAATCTCAAAACCACCAAGGAGGCTTGGGATTTTCTCTCATCGGTATATGAAGGAAATGAGGGCATTCAACGCTCCAACGACGCCATCCTTCAACATCAAGTGGACAACTTCATCATGCTAGAAGAAGAGACACCAACTGATCTCTTCCGAAGACTCACCAAGCTTGTTGTGACCTGTAGGGAAAATGGAAAAAAAAAGATATGGATGACGAATGGGTCAAATCCAAGTTCCTCAAGACCATTGTTCCATACAATGAAAATATGATGATGAATCTCCATGCGAGAGCGGACTACAGAACAATGTCTCCCAATGACATATTGGCACAATTCGTCACCTATGATACCTTGAAGGCCACTTCCAAGTCTTCCATCAACCAAATTCGTGGCACGAAGAATCTTGCCTTGAAGGCCTATGTGGGAGAACATCCAAGATATGATGAAGGCACGGTTGTTGATCGTGAAGAAGATTTGGAGCGTGAACTCAATGAGGTTCTTGCTCTTGCCGCCACCAAGTTTTGGAACAAGAAGAATTTCAAGAGCAACCCCTCCCCACCAATGAAAAGAATGTGCTTCAATTGTGGAAAGGACAATCACCTTGTGAAGGATTGCCCTTATGAGAGAAGGGAGGATCATGGTGGTCAACTCATTCTAAAGAAGAACAAATACCACCCCAAGCCTACCTTCATCAAGAGATCACCTCAAAAGGCTCTTGTGGCATCCACACAAGAGGAGTACGAGTCCGGTGGCGAGGAGGATAATGACTCAAGTGAAGAAGTGATGCATGTAAAATGCATACATGAACTTTGCATTATTTTTACTTATATTCCAGTCATATTTGCATCATATAAGGGTTATATCACTGTTTTATAATGATTTTGGGAATATTTGATATGTTTCCTATTTTTATGGAATTAACCCTGCACAGGCAGAAAACCCCTTTTTCCATGTTTTTGACTTTCAGGTACCAAACGACGTCCAAATGACCTAATATATTATGGGGCCCAATATTTGGAAATAAGAAGACGTACCAGCCAAGGATCCGCGAAAAAGGAAGTCCGAGGAAGAAATTAGATGGTCCCACGCGGCCAGGTACAGTGCCCGTGTGGGACCACCTTTTTATTCCTCGTGGCTCCGATGTTGTCCGTTTTCGTCTCCGTGGCTTCGTCTTGACCTAAAAACGTCTATAAAAATAGCCCCCCGACGTTCTCTGGAAGGAGCGCCGCCGAAACACAGAAACACCAAAAAGAGACCTGGAGTTGCAGATTGGAGGGGGAAAACTCCGGCGGGGCGCTGCCGGGGTGGTCTCCATCTTCTCCAACGACTTCTCCACCGTCTCCATGATGAAGGGGGAGTAGTCCACCCCCTGGACCTTGGGTTTGTGGTGGTAACTTGATCTAATTCTCTATGTATGATCATTGTTGGAGTCCATATGATGTGCCTTGCATAAGTATGGATCTATCTATGTAATTCTTATGGTGGATATTGTGGTATGAGATGATTTGTTATACATTTACCGTTGTGTTGGAGCTTTTATGATTTGTCATACTTTGGAGATATTCTATGATGCATGTGATGGTTTGATTTATGCATAATGCCTTGTTTATCCTTGTCATGAGGTGATTGACACCACCAAGTGTGGATAGATGAGAGAGATGTGGTCATGCACACGAATTATGAATCATTGCACTAGTGTTTAGAATATTGTCCATTATGAAGTATGATGTATGTAGGTACGGGATGGCCGATGTGACACGGCATATGTATTGAGTGACATGTGAAATACAGCCCAACATCCTTTATCTGGGGGTAAAAAGGAAGAGTATGATGTGGGAGTGACAGCAACCACGCTAGCCTTACGAGGGTGACCTAGCAACACAAATGAGTACTTCTTTCAACTATGTGTTTTAGGACATATAGCCGTCATAAAAGCTACCATTAAAACATGACAATTGTGTGTACTTTATCTATAACATGATAATCACCGTAGATGAGAGAGAGAGGATTAAGTGAACCCATGAACCCATGTCCATTGTTCCTATAAGAGAAAACCTTTGTCTTGTCCTCTTGCATTGAAGAGGATTGGGACACTTTTACATTCTTGTTTTGTTACATTAAACTTCCATCCATTAAATCAACCACCTTGTTCTTTAAACTTGTTTAGTGCATAATCAACTAAAACTTGTGACACTTTAGTTGTAGGGAATAGATAACTTTTCCTTCTTGCTCCTGCGGATCGATACCCTACTTCCACATTGAGAGGTGCTACAGTGATCCCCTGCTCTTGGGGGTTATCAAGTACTTTTCTGGCGCCGTTGCCGGGGAGCGTAGCGCTTAAGTTTCTATTCTTGTGTGCACTAGACTTTAGATTTATTTTATCTTGTTTTATATCTTGCAATCATCTAAGCTTGGGGAGGTTCCTTTAAACTTGTTTGGTTGTGAGTTTCTCATTAGTTTTACTTTCAGTTTATATATCAAAAACCCAAAAAAATTAAAAAATGGAGAAACTTTCTGGAATGTCTATGGGTAATGATTATTTTAAAAGGTATGACGCCTACTCTGAATATCAATCAACCAAAGAGGGAAATAGAGTGGGTAAATTGCTTAAAGCTCTTCACAAAATAGCTAATCAGTTTTGTGAGTTACATGGTATAACTTGTTGCAATAGAAGAGTTGTTAAACATTCCCACTATCAATGCAAGTATAATAGTGATCCTATAATTGCTTGTTATCGTGAAGATGAATGTTTATGCCCTGATATAGAACAAGTTGAGAAATATATTGCTTATGTTGGAGCCCATGAGATAGACTCTCTTCTTGATAAATTTCTTGCAACTAGTCATGTAGCTCGTGAAATGAAAGGGCAAGTTTCTATTATTCTCCAAATTTGCAAAAAAGAATTTAGTGATAATGTTTATGTTAAAGAAAGAATTCTTGCTGCCACGGAAAGCACTAACATTTTGCAGGAAGAGGAGGATAAGAACCTAAGCTTGGGGATGCCCGTGCAACCCCAAGAGGATGATGAAAACATAAGCTTGGAAGAGGAAGTATGTGAAGAGGAGATTGAAATGGATGTGTTCCAACCTAAGCTTGGGGAAGAATTGGATCTCCCAACTTCACCATCAACATTTGATAGTAGCACTCAAACTCAAAAATCTTTTGTTATTTATGAAACCCATGTTATGATGAGTGTGAAACTGAAAATTCTATGGTCCTATATGATAACCCATGCTATTATGATGAAACTAAAAATGCTCCTTTACTTTCTATAATGCTACTAGTGAACTTATTGATGATAATGAGGAGTATTGCTTAAATATGCTATATGATAATGCTTTAGATGATGGTCCTATGCTTATTGATAAACCTCCATGTTTAGTTGTTACTAAATTATGTGAGGATAAAAATGATATACTTGCTGTTTGTGATGGTACTCTTACTCATGAGAGTCCTACTTTGTTCTTAAATTCTCCTAATTACACCATAGAGGAGAAATTTGCTTATGTTGAGAAATACTTATGTGGTTTGCAATTATCTTTAGTTCCAAATCTTTGTTGCAACCATGATATTAAACTTGATATTGATCTTATAACTATTTTGAAAGAGGGAAGCATGCTAATGAATTCCAAATAAATTTAATAATCCTCTTTATGTGCCTAAATTATCTAAGTTGAATGATTCTTGTGGTTATATGGTTGAATTTATTTCTACTACTTGCAACTATTATGAAAGAGGAGGTGATAAGAACCCTCTTTATGCTAATAATTATATGCTGCAAGTAAATATTGTTAATATGCATTGGGAAACTTCTATTTATGGTGATTCATTCATATACAAAATGCCAATGCATAGAAAGAAAGTTAGACTTCGTTGTTATTACTTTTGTGTTTTGTTTTTCTCTCAACTAGGGTTCAACTTGACTATTATTTTGATTGGTTTGAGAACACCATGGGATCCTGGTATTATGCATGAACACTTTCCAAGGAAGAGGGACACATCAAAGTTAAGTTCCCTCATGAGCTTCACCTTCATAAACATCAAGTAAGAAGCCTAGCTATATGGCTATAAAGAAAGCGCTTTACGGGAGGCAACCCGGTTGTTTTTATTTGTGTCCTCTTGCTGTAACAAGAGACTTAGTGTTTAGTTTAGTTTCTGGAATTTTTAATAAAGTGCCAAGTTTTACTCATTTTGGTTGAAAAGTTGCTTATAGCGTTCGGAGATTTTATTCCTGCACGAATCTGTGCACGGTATGATTTTTAATTCTTATTCTGTAACTCCGAATGAGCTCATATTTAAACTGTAGTGGCAACTTTTCATCCTCTGTATGCATGAATTTTTCGGAATTTTCCGACAAAGTTAAGTAGGGTAGAAAAATACGTTTTGCTGCTGCTGTTTTTCTGGACAGATTCTGTCCCATTTTGTTTGATGCATGCTTAGAACTTTTAACTTGAATCTTTTTGATCCAATTGAGTTTATGAGTAGGCATACAACATTATACACTTTCTGGACATTCATATGAATTTTTTTCTAAGGATTATATGCAGCAAGAAATCTATTTGTTTATCACTACTAATGTGCCCCACAGAAAAAGAAATGGGAGAAACGGTGTTTTGAAGTTTTTTCACAGGGATTAGAGGAGATGCACCAAGAGCTATCCAAGGATGGTGAAGACCATAAGCTTGGGGATGTGAAGACAACCCCACTGGACCTACACACTCTCGGTTTGCACACGTCTAACTTCTGTTTTTCGATCGAAACACTTTATCGCATAAACTTGGAGCGTCTTTTTGTTTGTTTAGGTTTGATTTTTATTTTGTGAGACCACCACACTATCATTTATATATGAGAGAGCTACTGGAAATTTGGGTTGAATTATGTTGGATGCTATTATAAGATTGGGAAAAGGGATGTTGAGTTAATTTTAAAAGATACATATAATTGCATGATTCATGAGCTTGTTAATGAGTAATAATTTGCAAATATTTTATCAAGAGCTATCTTTTATTCATGTTTTGATGCTAAATGTTATTTACCTTGTTTTAACATGGATTAGTTAGTTCTATGGACACTCATGCATGCATTTAGATGGTCAACTTTCTCCCTCTTGCTAGCCCAAAAATTCCAACAAGCAAAAACTTGTTTCCAACACCTTCAACCAAAGTTTTTCCAGTGAGTCCACCATATCTACCTAT
Organism: Poa pratensis; assembly: GCA_947311845.1. Classification (NCBI taxonomy): domain Eukaryota; kingdom Viridiplantae; phylum Streptophyta; class Magnoliopsida; order Poales; family Poaceae; genus Poa; species Poa pratensis. The sequence continues at coordinate 9,756,835 of CAMZMU010000102.1, forward strand.
TAGCTTTATGCTATTCCGAGTATGTTTATCATGATATTTGTGTTATCTATACCTCTGAATGAAAATGCTTATGTTGTTGATTGTTGTGGGAAAAGTTGGTTATATAGCTCTCTCGAACTTGATGCACACTTTACTTTCATTGCATAAATAAAATATGACCCATTGTGATTAAAATTATGATGTTGTGGCTTGACAAATGTCTTTGGTTGAGAGTTAGCTCATATGTGCTGTCACATGGCAAGCTTTCAACATTGCACTTCATCATTTAGTTGATATCATGTACTTTTGTTTATGGATGCTTACCATGGGTGAAATAAATGTGGAAATGAAGTGAGTTTAAATGAGTTTGTATAAATGGTTAGAGAGACGCCTGGGCCGCTAATCTAAGCCATGCATCATTCATGGTGGAAATTTACTTACATGCTATGGTGAACCTTCTGTGATACACCTTACAATAAAAAGCTATCTAATGGTAAATAAAAAGGGTGTTGAGATTGTTCATTGTGTTTGTTTGTCTTGTCATTTTGATATGGGCTTGTTCCATATCCTGGGACAAGAGGTACCCCAGTTGACGCTCTTAATGATACTATTATTACTTACAATGATATTTAACTTGAACTTGCTTTGTTTCCAAGTTGAGTAACACATGGAGTAGGTACTTGTATTCAAGGGGCATGAGACTTTCAACCTGTACTTTGTCAAGCACACTACTCGTATTTGCTTTCACTTTAAACTTAATCATTCAAGATGCTATGATAGGGGAATGAGAGCTTGACACCAAGGATTACCATATTACAATCATTGACTTAAGTAGAGAAGTTCAGAAGTTAGATGAAACTTATTCATGCTTTACCTCTACTCATATATATATCTTTCCAAAGTGTCCACCTTTTATATTCAGATTTTCATCAATACTCTATGACCATTGTAGGATGTTCTTACTTTTATTATGCATACTTGTGGTCCATAGTACTTCTTCTCTTATGTTACACTTTGTGAATTATCATTGAACATCCTTGCATTGAATACTTGATATCACTTCATAAACTATCTTGCATATTGCTACTCCTTTTAAGAATGAACCATTTGACTCTATGTAGCAATAGTAATCATCTTTGATATCCATTGATAGTATTAAATTGCAAAGTCCATGTTAGTTTTATCACCTTCATACTCGAGGACGAGTATAGGTTAAGCTTGGGGATGTTGATGCATGTAAAATGCATACATGAACTTTGCATTATTTTTACTTATATTCCAGTCATATTTGCATCATATAAGGGTTATATCACTGTTTTATAATGATTTTGGGAATATTTGGTATGTTTCCTATTTTTATGGAATTAACCCTGCACAGGCAGAAAACCCCTTTTTCCATGTTTTTGACTTTCAGGGACCAAACGACGTCCAAATGACCTAATATTTTACGGGGCCCAATATTTGGAAATAAGAAGACGTACCAGCCAAGGATCCGCGAAAAAGGAAGTCCGAGGAAGAAATTAGATGGTCCCACGCGGCCAGGTACAGTGCCGTGTGGGACCACCTCTTTTATTCCTCGTGGCTCCGATGCCGTCCGTTTTCGTCTCCGTGGCTTCGTCTTGACCTAAAAACGTCTATAAAAATAGCCCCCGACGTTCTCTGGAAGGAGCGCCGCCGAAACACAGAAACACCAAAACAGAGACCTGGAGTTGCAGATTGGAGGGGGAAAACTCCGGCGGGGCGCTGCCGGGGTGGTCTCCATCTTCTCCAACGACTTCTCCACCGTCTCCATGATGAAGGGGGAGTAGTCCACCCCCTGGACCTTGGGTTTGTGGTGGTAACTTGATCTAATCTCTCTATGTATGATCATTGTTGGAGTCCATATGATGTGCCTTGCATAAGTATGGATCTATCTATGTAATTCTTATGGTGGATATTGTGGTATGAGATGATTTGTTATACATTTACCGTTGTGTTGGAGCTTTTATGATTTTTCATACTTTGGAGATATTCTATGATGCATGTGATGGTTTGATTTATGCATAATGCCTTGTTTATCCTTGTCATGAGGTGATTGACACCACCAAGTGTGGATAGATGAGAGAGATGTGGTCATGCACACGAATTATGAATCATTGCACTAGTGTTTATAATATTGTCCATTATGAAGTATGATGTATGTAGGTACGGGATGGCCGATGTGACAGGCATATGTATTGAGTGACATGTGAAATACAGCCCAACATCCTTTATCTGGGGGTAAAAAGGAAGAGTATGATGTGGGAGTGACAGCAACCACGCTAGCCTTACGAGGGTGACCTAGCAACACAAATGAGTACTTCTTTCAACTATGTGTTTTAGGACATATAGCCGTCATAAAAGCTACCATTAAAACATGACAATTGTGTGTAATTTATCTATAACATGATAATCACCGTAGATGAGAGAGAGAGGATTAAGTGAACCCACGAACCCATGTCCATTGTTCCTATAAGAGAAAACCTTTGTCTTGTCCTCTTGCATTGAAGAGGATTGGGACACTTTCACATTCTTGTTTTGTTACGTTAAACTTCCATCCATTAAATCAACCACCTTGTTCTTTAAACTTGTTTAGTGCATAATCAACTAAAACTTGTGACACTTTAGTTGTAGGGAATAGATAACTTTTCCTTCTTACTCCTGCGGATCGATACCCTACTTCCACATTGAGAGGTGCTACAGTGATCCCCTGCTCTTGGGGGTTATCAAGAAGTAGGAATGGCGGCTCTTGCAATGGGCAAGCTTCCTCCTTCGTTGGCACCCCTCTTCTCTGCCCCGAACGACAACAAGATCTCCAAGCCTATGTGCCTTATGGCCAAGGAAACAAAGGTGATTTCCCCACCTAAAAGTATTATCTCCTCTAACCCATCTCTATTGGATTGTGTTTTGGATGTAGGGAAAAATGAGGGTGAGGACAAGATTACCCTCTTTGTGAACAAACTCCAAGGTCCAACCAAGAAAATGGTTGAGGCTCTCTTGTATCAATATGGAGAAGCCAAGAACCTTCTTGAGGAAAAGGAGGTTAGGATTTGTGAGCTCGAAGGGCATGCATGTGATCATGCCGATAAAATTGGTGAACTAGAAGATCAACTTGTTGAGGAACAATTGTTCCGGGAGCAACTTGAGGAGACACAAGCCAAGGACCTATCCAAGGCAAAAGAAACCCGTGAAACCTCTATTCAAGTTGCTAGTGATCTAAAAGTTAAAAATGATGAGCTTGTAGAGAGTCATAACAAACTCTTTGAGAGTTTTGAGCAACTTAGGGAAACCCACAAGGTGACCTCAAGTGAGCTCACCAAGCTCAAGGAGTCATATGCTAAATTACAAGCTCAATACATCTATGCTAGCTTCACCACATCTCATAATGATAAAGATGCAAATGCTTGTACCTCTAACCCTTTGTGTGTGAAGGCATCTCTTATTGAGGAGAACACTAGGTTGAAGGCCCAACTTGAGAAGGGTCTAGCCACTTGCATCCAAGGGGAGAAGAACCTCAATGATCTTTTGAGCAATCAAAAGGGAGTGGTTGGCAAGGAAGGACTTGGGTTTACACCTAAGTCCAAGAAGGTCAACAAGAAGAAGAAGAAGCCTACTTCCCCTTCCAAAGATATTGTTTTTGTGAAGGAGGGGGAGTTGGCAAGACAAATGTCAACCCATTATGATGGTGATGCCACTAGGGGCAATGCCACTCACAATGACTTTGCGGGAAAATACAACCCTTCATATGTTCTTATGAAATCTAGAAATGGTTGTGTTTTTGCTAAATATGTTGGCACTTCATATGGAGATGATTATCACTATGCTATTTGGGTTCCAAAGACCCTTGTGACTAACAAAAGAGGACCCATTCCAAAATGGGTACCTAAATCAAAGACTTGATTTCTTGTAGGGCTTTTCTTCCGGTGGATCTTCATGGCTCATTGATAGTGGGTGTTCATCTCACATGACCGGAAGCAAAGAATTGGTAAAGGGCTTATTGAAACAATTACTCACATTCTCTCATGTCACCATTGGGAACAATGCAAGACTTAAGGTATTGGGATATGGCAAGGTAGTGATCACTCCGGAGTTATCCATTGAGAAGGTCCTCCTTGTTGAATCCCTTTCATATAATTTACTTTCCGTTGGTCAATTATGCAATGCCGGTTACACCGTTATCTTTAATAAATACCACGTGACCATCCTTTTCACACAATCTCTTAAAGTAGCCTTTGTTGGATTTCGTGAGAACGGTTTGTATGTGGTCGATTTCTCGAAAGAGACCACTCAAATTGCCACGTGTCTAATGGCTAAATCCGACAAGGGATGGCTTTGGCATCGCCGGCTAGGCCATGTCGGTATGAGAAATTTACAAACTCTTGTGAAGGGTGGACACGTGGTAGGACTAACCGATGTTAATTTTTCCAAAGATCGTCCTTGTAGTGCTTGCATAGCCGGAAAGATGCATGAAAAGAATCACCCCAAGAAGACCATTATCTCCACTAAGAGGCCTTTGGAGCTCCTTCATATGGATCTTTTGGGCCTCCCACATATGATAGTCTTGGTGGCAAGAAATATTGTTTGGTGATTGTGGATGATTATTCAAGATATTGTTGGACTTTCTACATCAAGAGAAGAGTGAAACTCAAAAGATATTCATTGACTTTGCAACCCTAGTTCAACGCCAATATGACTCCAAGATTTTGGCAATAAGAAGTGACAATGGTACGGAGTTCAAGAATTACACTATGGATGATTTCCTAAGTGGGGAGGGCATTCAACACCAATATTCCGCTGCATATACTCCCCAACAAAATGGTGTCGCCGAAAGGAAGAACCGCACTCTTATTGATATGGCAAGAACTATGTTGGCCGAATTTCATTCCCCATACAACTTTTGGGCCGAAGCCATCAACACCGTCACTACTCAAACCGGCTCTTCTTTCGTCCTCTCATGGAAAAGACACCATATGAACTCCTTATCGGTAAAAAGCCAAATGTCTCTTACTTTCGAGTATTTGGTTGCAAATGCCATGTTTACATTAAAGGTTGCAATTGCTAAATTTGAATCTAGATCTTTTGATGGTATTCTTGTTGGATATGCCGCAAACTCTCATGCTTATAGGGTCTACAACATATCCACCGGTGTGTTGAAGAATCTATGAATGTGGAGTTTGTCGAGGATAATGGCTCCCAAGCGAGCATATTGATCATGATGATGTAGGTGATGACTCCATCTCAAGCCATAAGAACTATGGGGATTGGAGAACTTATTCCTATTGAAGAACCTATTGTGATACTCAAGAAGAAGGAACAAGTTCTACTCAAGTTGAGCCATCCACCTCAACAATTGATCAACAAGCTATCAAGAACAAGAACAAGATCATGATCTTCATCACATGATAAGAAATGGTCAAGACCCACCCAACTCTAGTGGTGAACAAGAACATCATGAACCCCAACTCCAAGAACTCCACTTCGGGTTGACCATGAACAAGATGAAGGCAATGATGAAGATATTTGTGTTGGTGAAACAATTGGTCAAGCCATGGAACGCCGGTCATCGGCGTGCATCAAAATTGGATTATCAACAACACTTCAAAGAAAATATCCTTGGGAGTATTCGTAGGGGTGTGTCCACACGCAATCAATTATCTAACTTTTGTGGTCATGTCTCTTGTTTGTCTAGCTTAGAACCTCTCAAGGTATATGATGCTCTTGAAGATATGGATTGGGTTGCGGCTATGCATGAAGAGTTGAACAACTTCGAGCGCAACAAAGTGTGGTCATTAGTTGAAAGACCCAAAGACACATCCATAATGTCATTGGAACCAAGTGGATATTCAAGAACAAGCAAGACTCACATGGTCAAGTCATCCGCAACAAAGCAAGATTGGTTGCACAAGGCTACACCCAAATCGAAGGAGTCGACTACGGTGAAACCTATGCCCCCGTTGCTAGACTTGAATCCATTCGCTTACTAATTGCTATGCATCTACTCATAAATTCTTATATCAAATGGATGTTAAAAGTGCTTTCTAAATGGTCCACTAAATGAATTGTGTATGTGAAACAACCTCCGGGTTTCGAAGACCCTAAATTTCCTAACCACGTCTACTTACTACATAAGGCTCTTTATGGGCTCAAGCAAGCTCCACGTGCTTGGTATGATCATCTCAAGGAGTTCTTAGTAGACCGTGGCTTTGAAATTGGGGTAATAGATCCCACTCTTTTTACAAAAAGGATAAATGGAGATTTTTCGTATGCCAAATATATGTTGATGATATTATCTTTGGTTCCACTAACCATGAATTTAGTGATCAATTCTCAAGCTAATGACCAAGGAATTTGAGATGTCCATGATGGGAAATTGAATTATTTTCTTGGCTTTGAAATCCACCAATTTCGAGAAGGAACATTCTTATGTCAAGCCAAGTATATTAAGGACATGCTCAAGAAATTTGATATGAACAATGCCAAGCCATATAAGTTTCCCATGGACTCCAAGGCGGATCTTCACTTAGATCCGGATGGTAAGGAAGTTGATCAAAAGCTTTATCGTTCTATGATTGGATCTTTGCTTTACCTTTGTGCATCTAGACCGGATATTATGTTTAGTGTGGGTATGTGTGCAAGATTCCAATCAAGTCCTAGGGAAAGTCATGAAACCGCGGTTAAAAGGATTCTAAGATACTTGATGGATACTCCTAACTATGGTCTTTGGTATCCCCATGGACAAGCTTTGATCTTGTAGGTTATTCGGATGCGGATTGGGCGGGTTGCAAAATGGATAGAAAATCAACTTCGGGTACTTGCCAATTCCTTGGTAGGTCCCTTGTGAGTTGGTCTTCCAAGAAGCAAAATTGTGTGGCCTCGTCCTCCACCGAAGCCGAATACATTGCCGCCGGAAGTTGTTGTGCACAATTATTATGGATGAGGCAAACTTTAAAGGATTATGGTGTCATTTGTGACAAAGTGCCTCTTTTATGTGACAATGAAAGTGCCATCAAAATTGCTCACAATCCGGTTCTTCATGGGAAGACCAAGCATATTGAGATCCGGTATCATTTTATTCGAGATCATGTTGAGAAGGGTGATATTGCAATCAAGTATGTCAACACCAAGCATCAACTCGCCGATATGTTCACAAAGCCTCTTGGTGAAGCAAGATTCAAGGAGTTGAGAGGAGAACTTAATGTGGTGGACATAAGCAATTGGATTTAGTGGACTTCTTGCATACCTACCCATATTAGACGATATTATTTGGTTTGGATGTAGGCATGGACATAGGGGGAGTGCGGTCCTAATCCATTGGACTATCCCTCCCCCCATTATGCCGATAGTAAGAACTCATTTTGTCTCTATATTTTCATTTCATGAATTGTGAGCTTAAATGACGAGTAGTGGCCGTGAACCCAAGATACATCTTCGCGGTGTCACACCACAAACTCATACATGGTGGCCTAGGCCACCGCCCTCTTCTTTATGAAGAGTTGGTTCTTTTGGGTCTTAATTGAAAAACATTTGGAGTTTTTGGTCCTTTTGTTGGTTTTATGGAAAACACACTCAACTTGGCATTTCCTTGTTCGATTCTTGCAAGCTTGAGTGTGAAGTACCAATGTCAGTTTGGCAATCTTATCCCAAGCCTATCCTACCTAAAAACATTCTATCTTATGCACACAAGTCTTGATTTGAAAGTGTTCAGCAGGCCAGTTCCACAGAAATTCTGACTATCGGAATATCCGATCCCTGACAAAATCAGATTATCCGATACGTCGGATTATCCGGTCCAAGTCAGGATCGGAATATCCGGTTGTGCGGTTTGTCTCTATTTCCTGGAGAGCGTCGGGGTGAAGGGCTCATACGAGCTTTTCTTCCACCCCCGACTCTCTCTCTCCACCCCACCGCCGCCTGCCGTCTCCGGCGACTCCCTCCATCAATCCTTGCGGTTTCCGGCCGGATCTGGTGCTCCTCCTCCCCGGGAACCTCTTCCTCCAAGCAGTTTCCTCAATGGACGAGGGTAAATCTCTAATTTTCAAATCTTGGGTGTTCTTCATCTAGATTCGTAAAAAGGAGTTTTATTGATGCTTTGCTTGAGGATAGAGTCTCCCTTGGTCATTCCCTGCATACTAGGAGCACTAGGGTAGCATCATTTTGTGTCGATCTACTTTTAGACCTAGGATTCGAATCAAACTGTTCTAAAAATTCCAGACCGGATTATCCGGTTCTGTTTGGACTGGATTATCCGGTTCCGACAGTTAAGTTCAGAACTGTTCTGATTTGCCTAGGCCTAAGTATTATCAACCTGTGGATGCTCTCCTATTTTACCTTGTATCATTCCTTGCTCTGTGACTTGTGTGTACTTATCCATCCTGCCCATCTATTGCTTTATCTCACAGGTGGTTCGAGTAGTCCTCCGAAGAAGCTTGCTAGAAAAGGAAAACTGCCAGCCAATAAGAAGTATGTGAAGCAAGTTGCCTCTAAACCTCCGAGAAAGGGCAAGGAAACTCGTCCCAACTACTTGACCATGAACAGCATTGACTATGCCACAATTCGTCAGTCCAACTGGTACAGGAATGTGCCCAGAGATGAAAATATTGAAGATCCCAACTTCTGGTGCATGGAGCAGATCTATATACACAAGGACATCTATCTGCATTATCAACACCCTATTCGCCCGATGCAGCCCTACAAACTGCGAGATATCAAGGACAAGGCCAGTTATGCTCAAGCTGCAGATGTGATTGAACAGATGGGAATGGTTCCTCTCATGGAGCGGCAATGTCCTTACAATGTGCCACTTATTCTGCAGTTTTTCTCCACCTTGGTGATCGAGGGTGACAATCTCAAGACCATGAAATGGATGTCGGGTACCACTCAGTGTACATCCTCTTTTGCTAGGTTGGCTACTCTCCTTGGCTATTCTTTCAACAGCAGCCATCCTCCTAGTGGTCACCGTATGCAATCTATTGAGAAGCCCAATAAAAATGTGTTGAAGGATATGTATGGGGCTGGTGCAGTTATTGGCCAAAAGAGGGCCTCCTGCCCCTCTATGATCAGCTTGTGCGCATCTTCCGCTCAACTATTGCTCCCAGCGGAGGTAACAATGACAATATTGTCGCTCCCCTTGCCAACCTGCTTTGCCTTGCTAAAGACATTGTTGATAATGAAGACCCTGATGCTGATTTTAAAGTGGATGTGATGCATTTCATTTTTCCTGAGTTGTTTGACTCTATGGTCAGTGGGCTCACTATTCCTTATGCTCCTTACATCATGATGCTCATCAAGGACACTCTGAAGAACCACAACTTCACCAGGTATACTATGCAGCCCCATCCTTACAAGAAGGTCTATCAGAAAAGAAAGGAGGTCATTCCATCTGCTGCTGCTCCTGCCAGAGGTTCCTTCATGGGTGATGCACGTCGTGGCGCCCCCAGTCAGGCTCAGGTTCCTTCCTTTGCACCACCCAAGAAAATGAACCGGTTCCAGCGAAACATCCTGTGTATGAATTCAGACATCCGGAGGGGACAGTATGATACTTATCTTAGGCAGGAGAACATTCTCAAGCGGCTCCCTCGCCTTCCAGAAGACCCCCAGCGACTGCTCCTCTTTCTTATGATAAGTGGAACGAGGGCTCTCAGTTTCCATGGGCTCGGCTTGAAACTCATCTCCTAGAGACAGCTCCTGTAGGCCCTTCCCGGCCATCCTACACTCGTGCTCCTAGATATGACTATGCAGAAGACGATGATGCTGAGTATGAGGACAGTGATGGTGATGATGATGATGCTGGCGATGCCTCTGAGTCGGAGTGAACTACTTGGGACGTAGCATCGCTCTTTTTCCCTTTTTGGCGTTTCGATGCCAAAGGGGGAGAAGTAGTTCTATTAGGTCTCCGTGTGGGATTTGCATGGGTTTCGGGCACAAGCATATGCTTTTACCATTCTTATTGCGCTTGTGTCCATTTATGTCAAACTTATTCGTGTTGTGTTTTTATGTGGAACTTATGTGTGTGAACCTTTGTGCTTAAGTTGTGAGACATATGGATTTCTTATATGGTTACGAGGTGTATCCTTGTGCTATGGTTTATCTCTACTCTATTGTGCACAAGGTATAGTTCTCTCTCAAAACTCAACCTATATTGATATGTCTCTCATGAAATCTCGTATCTAGTTTCCTTACTATTTGGAGGTGCTCTCTACCTTATGTGTTGCATTTGTATTCCAATGCAATTTAATTATATGCACACATTTAGGGGGAGCTTCTCACGTCTTAAGCTCGGGAAACTAAGTAATATATAATTATGCTTTCCTTGCAAATCCTAGTGTTGTCATCTAACATCAAAAAGGGGGAGATTGAAAGGACATTTCTTAATCCCTTGTGTTTTTGTGTGTTAGGCAACAACACTAGTGATGACTTAATATGTGAATCAAGTGATGCAGGTTTTAGGTGATTAAAATATCTTTGCATCAAATCTAAAAAAGGGAGTTGAAAAGAGCTTGTATTGTTGCTGAAGAAAGTGAATCGGATTATCCGATCCGGGCTGACTCGGAATATCCGGTTCTCAAGGATTGCTCGAATTCGGCAAAGGACCTTAAAGCAACCAGTTTTCTGGCGTACTGAAGTTTTCCGGATTATCCGATTCTGGTTGAGTCGGATTATCCGATCGTCAAGGATTGCTCGAATTCTGCTAAGGACTACAAGCAACCGCGTACTGAAGTTTTCCGGATTATCTGATTCTGGTTGATTCGGATTATCCGGTCGTCAAGGATTGCTCGAATTCTGCTAAGGACTACAAGCAACCGCGTACTGAAGTTTTCCGGAATATCCGATTTTGTTTGTTCTGGATTATCCAGTGGTATCGGATTATCCGGTACACACTTGAATCGGAATATCCGACTCACCTGTCTGCAACGGCTAGAATTCGTGGAGCACTATATATGGGTCTTCTCCTACCTTGAGAAGGGTACCACGACCAGAAATATCTTGCCCACCATTGTTGAAAGCTTGAAACTCCTAGATCTCTCTCCCTACCCACTCAAACACCTTGTCCTTCTAGGACTTCGGAGAGTTGACCTAGATCTACACTTCCACCAAAGCGATTTGATTTCCCCATCCATTCCTTTTGAGGAACTTGTTACTCTTGGGTTCATTGGAACCCTAGATGGTCGTTGGTCGTTCTTGTGGCTTTGGGAGCCGCGGGGACTAGCCGGGAGCCTCCAATTGAGTTGTGGAGTCGTGCCCCAGCCTTGTGATTCTTGTGGCTTTGGGAGCCGTGGGAATTTGGTGAGAGCCTCCAATTTGGTTGTGGAGTGTGCCTCATCCTTGTAAAGGTTTGTTGCCGACCTCGAGGGCATCATATATTGACTTGTGGAACTCCTCATTGGAGGATAACACGAGGGAGATACGGTGTGCCATATCAAGGCTATTCGGGGCACACTTGTGACCCCGCACCGCTCCAACGAAGACGTAGCTTCCATTGGGAAGTGAACTTCGGGAATCATCTCCGCGTCACCGTGTGGTTATCTCTTAACCTTCCTTTACTTGTATTGCTAGCTTAACTTGTTTAGCATATCTTGCTAGTTTGTTTATTCCTAATCATATAGGATTGTTCACCTAGCTGCATATCTAGAGAACTTATATTTGAGCAATTCCCAAATTTGATTAAAAGAAAAAGAAAATTTGTAGTTGCCTATTCACCCCCCCCCCCCTCTAGTCAACCTACTCGATCCTTTCAGTTTTCGATGTTCTTGGGCTCGTTGGAATCACCACAACGAGCACGACAAGATTATGCAGAGAAACATCATAGTCCAAAGATGGAGGAAAAGACCAAATATAGAAAGGTAAAACCTCTCTAGAAAAGAACGACCGGTAAAACCTCCAACATAAAAACGCCACATGATATTCATATGAAATCCGTTGTTGATGAACTAGAGGTTGATATGGAGAAGAACACAAGCTCTAAATTCTCACATGGATAAAAGCCAAATAAGAACCAAGGAAGATGAAATGCCAAGTATGCAAAGGTTTGAGCTCTCCACAAAGATGCGATCAAGTTACTCATTCGAGAGCCCCTCTTGATAGTACGGTATCTATCCTATAACCCGGTCTCCGAACTAACAACATGAGACCGGTAAAATAGAAACCCTATCAAGATCATACCTTTCCTTGCGCATTCCACTTGAGTTAGATGATGACGATCTTGACTCTCTCAAGTTGAAACACCTTTCTTGATCATGCTTGCTAGCACATACTAGATGAAGACTCCTCCAAATACTTCCCCATACCCCATTATGGGAGAGTCTCGTTTATCTCCGTCTTCATGTATCCATTGCAAGCTTCAATCAAATGATATCTTCTGAGATGGATCATATTGAACTTGCACTTCATCTTCTTCTCTTGACATATAGGATGGCTTGGAGATAAACATGAATGTTCCCTCAATCTTCTTTTCCAAGCCATACTTTACCATGTAAGCTTCTAGAGTCCAACACATGAACTCCTTTCTTTTCCTATGGACAAGATCTACAAGGATATCTCAATGCAAACATTAGTCCCTAAGGATTGTCATTAATTACCAAAACCACGCATGGGGGCAACATGCACTTTCAATCTCCCCCGTTTTGGTAATTGATGACAATCCCTTTTACGAGGGTTTATATAATGAATTAATGCAACCATGCAACACAAAATGTAAGGATGCAAGAGAACAAAGCCATATGTTCCCTTAAACACTCTAAATCTCTCCCCCATTGGCATCCATTGCCGAAATGGGTGAAAAATTAGGAAGGCCAATATAATAAGAGCTCCCCCATAATGTGTGCATTTCTCATGATATGAGTGAAATCAAATACACATATCAAATGACAAATAGATGGAGGGAGATCAAACTATATCGAGGATCCAAAAATTGCAAAAGAATATCAAAGAGAAAGATACTTCGACGAAAGAAGCAAGCAATCAAAAGGATCTGAAAAGTGTTCTAAAAATCAAGAAGGAACTCCCCAAGGTACGTGCACAAAGTAGGATTTGCATTTCAATATAGTGTGCACAACATGGAAACCTCACTCCCTCCTAGATAATTTTGAACACAAACACGTGCAAGAGAACATAAATGGGAAATGAAGCAATACAACTTGCAACAAACAAAATGTTGAGCAAGAAGAGCAAGGAGCGGCAAATAAACACTTGCTCAACCGAAAGAGATGGGTGTGATATAAAAATACATTTTAGGAGACTATTACAAAGATGAGCGAGCATCAACATAGTCTTTCAAAATATGAGGCACATAATGCATATCATGCCTTTCATGTACACACACCCAAAGAACATAAGAAATAGATCCACAGGCTTATTATGATGCAAAAGTATACCAAGTGAAAAACAAAGCTTGTGCCTTTTAGAGACCACCAAAGAATCAAAAGCAATAAAAGGTGGTCACTAAAGAATTGGAATACCAAATAAAGATGTAACTACTCTCATGTATAAAAGTTTCTAAGTAGACACCAATCATGAAGATATAAGTCCATAAAGAAACATGCACACACGAAAATAGGTACAAAGGTAAAGAGCATGATATCCAAGAGGAAGTCATAAATACACCAATAAGATCTTTGCTTAAAAGCATAGCACAAAGCCAAATTTACCTTAAAGGAATATAGATGAACTCCCAACACACACTCATCATAGCATCCAAAATATCCACAAGGAAAAAAAGGTTAAAGATGGGATGCTCCGAGTAAGATAACAAGTATCGCAAAAGGCAAATGATTTTGAAAAACCATCAATATTGCATATGCGAGACATAGAGTACAAAGTGCTAGATTAACATATTTGGGATTGGTGAATCATGAAAATGATTATATCTATATGTATTCCCCTTGATATGTAATCATCCCGGCTTGCCCACATTTGCAATAAAGTTGTTTTACAAGAACCAAATTGTCGTCGTATCGGCATTTGAGATAGGAGACGGGGTCCTGCTAGCCGAGGGTGAACGTAGGGCAAGAAGGTAGAGGTCGTCGAGGTCGAGATTATACATGGCAGTTTACCCAGCTTCAGGCTCCACGGCGGTTGAAAGCTAGAAGTGTATGCATGAGGTAGATACTTGTTACCGAGATCGCATTGTTGATGTAGAAGATAAGAGTTCACTATCATCCGAGCTTGAATCCAATAAGCACATGGTGATAACACCTTCCTTGTAAATGAGACAAGCTTCCAATGCATCTCAAGTGTACCTAAAACACATTCAAGTACAACATGGTCCCCAAACTCATTGGGTCCAAAGTAGTTAGAACAACTACAATAAATAGGACAAACTCCACATAAATATGTAAATATTGATATGAAATTTAATTTCATGCACATCTTAGCCATTTAGGATTTGATGAAGTTTATCCTATATATTGGATCAACAAAATTAAGCATGCCATAAGATATACATATAATAAATATGTATGCGCAAGACTTTCAAGAACCAAATGAGATACAATTTGGACAAAACATCAATTAAACCAAGAAAGCACATACAAGTGTGACAAGAAAACGAATTGCCCAAATTATATCAAAGACCTAAATCAACACATGATTGAAGGTACCAATTTGAAAACATACCAAATGAAAATAGGGTCAAGGAATAAATCAAACCCTCTACACTTTTCAAGATGGCACAAAATACCAAGACGAAAAATGTTTGTCTTCCAAAGAGACATATCATCGGGATAAAAAGGCAATTTGAAGACAACTAATGTTCAAACACATATAGGATAGCTCCCCCAAGATGTGTGCATTATTTATGATCTTGCATTTGAATACAAATGCACACAAAAGGGATCATCACTCACCATATATATTATACAAACACTAGTCATGTTCAAGAAAGAGCAATAAAATCCAATACCAATTTAAAGAATGGTGTTCTACTCAATGTAGGATAGCTTCCCCAAGGATAGTGCATTATCTAGAACTATGTCTTGAATTAAATGCACAAGGATGGGATCATTGCTTTTCCTAACTCAAGAAAGCACAAAACAAATTTTGAGTAGAGCAACAAGATCCAAAAGATGAGAGACAAAAAGCATTTAAGCAAATATGGAACTTGCTTGAGCAACATGCCACATAGGAATAAGATTATTAACAATATCAATTTTAGGTGGCAAAACCTCACATGTTCACATTTTCTAGGCTTGTAATATGCACAAAGCTTATTACTCCCCCATAATGTGATAATCCATTTCTTTTAACCAAGAGGCAAATAAACCAATGATACGTCCATTTTTTATCACTATTTTATATCATAGTTTACTGTTATTCATCGATATATTTCATATTAATACATGTTACTTATGTTATTTTATCTTATTTTGCATGTTTGATGATTATTGGGGATTTATCTGCCGGAGCCAGATTTCAGCTGGAAAAAGCACCGTCAAGCTAATATATTTGCGAAACTCCAAAAATCACGAAACTTTCGCCGAAGTTCCTATTTTTCCAGATGACGGAGCTAGCCAAAAGGGGAGCTCCAGGTGGGCCCCACGCCACCCCTGGGCACGGCCAGGAGGAGGGCGGCGCTCCCCCATAACCCTAAACATCGAGGAGGTTCGTCCACGAAATATTCCGCCGCCTCCACGGGATGGAAACCACAGAGAGAGAAAAGCTCTCCGGCAGGGAGAAATCTGTCGGGGAAATCCCTTCCCGGAGGGGGGAAATCATCGCCATCGTCGCCGTCATCGTGCTGGACTTCATCAGGATCATCATCGTCATCATCCACCGCTCCACCATCATCATCTCCACTGCTCCACTCCGTTCCGCTGTAACATCTAGGGCTGCACCTTGTCTAGTTCATTGGGGAGACTCTCCCGGTGTTAATTACTCCTTGTTGTTGATGCTATTGAGTTTTATCGGTGAATTAAGGTTTATGTTCAGATTGTTATTCATCATTATATCACCTCTGATCATGATCCATATGATGTCTTGTGAGTAGTTCGTTTAGTTCTTGAGGACATGGGGAAGTCTTGCTGCTAGTAGTGGAATAATGTTGAGTAATATATTTAATGGTTTGATATTTAAGTTGTGGTGTCATTCTTCTAGTGGTGTCATGTGAACGTCGACTACATGATACTTCACCTTTATGGGCCTAGGGGAATGCATTGTGTATTTAGCTTGCTAATTGTGGGGTTGCCGGAGCGACGAAGCCTGAACCCCCGTTGGTAAGTTAGTGCACAAGGGAGTGTAGGATCTGAGAGTTTAAGGCTGTGGTTAGATTTATCTTAACTAGCAAATTGCCCGTGCGTTGCAACGGGGATATGCTATTATTGTCATACGAATGTCATTTCTTGGCCCAGAAAATCATCCAACGAATGGCAGAGCTCTATGTGTCTAACTTTCAAGACTACAACATGCATAATCTGAATACGTCCATCTCCACCTCAAATATCTACACTTGCAATTTCTTGAAATTGGAAATAGAAAATGCAGAGCAAGTAACATGATCTCACACCTCAAATAAAATGAGTACCCTAGTAGCAGATAACGAAAATGACATTTAATTACCTGTAGTCATTTGTTGTATTGGTCTTGCGTTTATAAAAGATACAACGAAATAATTAGCAATCAAGTATGAACTTTGTATAGCATACAAGACCTCAACTATTATTCAGTTTCCGGCTTGCGTTTCAGCAAAAGCATATTCATCATTTTAATTATTATTCAAACTTTTGATCTTTCTCTATCAGAGCTGCTAAATAAGAGGAACAGAGATCCAAAGCTAGCAAAATATACAAGAAAATAAAGAATGCTCTTATATAGGAATGAACAACACTGAAAAGGTTCGGTTCTAATAGGCAACTCAACAAACATGTAGAGGGCTCTACTTCGAACCAGACAACTTGATTACTTCTAATTTGCTCGTATTTCTCTGCATCCAATTAGAAACACATGCATGTGATATTCATTACTTGTAACCGAATCAAGAAAAGTCTGTTTTGCAGCATCACATCAGTGTACTTCCGAAACTGAAAATGTGCGGCACTTGAACCGCACGGGTATGCCAGTAGCTTCAAGAATCGATCCAATCCTTGTATACTCGGCTCGATTTGCGTCGCTCTGTCGCCAATGCCGCTGTGCATCATCCTCGGTGGTCGCGTGCTCCTCTCCGAGCCCCTTCAGTTCTTCATTCTTCAAGCACCGGAACCATGCGGAGGCGGCCACCGTGAGCCCATTCTTCTCCGGGTAGTCGTTGGGGCTGACCTCATGACAGCCCACCTCCCGGAACGGTCGTCCTGGACTCCTAGTGCTCCACCGGGACGGCGTGGGCGGGATCAACCCGCGACGGAGCACCTGAGTCGGAGATGGTGGGTGGTGGCTCGATCTGTGTGGCGGAGAAGATTGAAGTGGGAAGAGGAAGCGCACGGGTGCAGAGATCGGCCGGCGGGCGCGCACGGAAGGAAGCCTAGTTGTACGGCAACGACGGACCTCGATGGCAGCGGTGAGCCGGGCTGGTTCAGGACCTGCGCGGACCTTGACAACGTGTGACTTGAAATCACATCACTGTCACGGCTGGGGATGGGCCGATGGGGGGAGGAAGATCGGCGGCGTGACGGTGCGAGGAGGTTGAGGAGGTGGGGCGGCGGGGCTGGCCGCTCCGGGCGGCGTGCGGGGGTAGGAGATGGCTTGCAGGATCGGGTCGATCTGGTCGGCGGAATCGAGCGAAGGGGCGTTCCGATTCGTTGACTTGGCGGTGGCATCCTTGTAAAATCTCGTATTACACAGGGGTAAACTCGGAAACTAAAAAACGTACCAACCATCACCTCTAGCTATATTATATAGTAGAGATTACTTTCTTGTAGTTGCGGATGCTTGCAAGGGGTATAATTACAAGTACGTATTAGTCCTAGGAAGGGCAGTGCGTTAGCATAGATTCATCCACACAACACTTATCAAAACATTAAAGATTAATCAACTACATGAAACGAAAGCACTTGACGAAATTCCCATGTGTCCTCAGGAACGTTTGGTAATCATAAGTAACACAACCGGCTTGTCCTTTACACTTAAAAGGATTGGGCCACTCGCTGCAATTATTATTGCTCTCGTTTATTTACTCATACTGTATTTATCTGCTATATTGAAAACCCCTAAAAACTTGTCTGCTGGTGTTTACAGTGAATCCTTGATCAAAACTACATACCAGCACCTTCTGCTCCTCGTTGGGTTCGACACTCTTATTTATCGAAAGTACTACGATACACCCCCTATACTTGTGGATCATCAACCAACTAGAGATAATTAATGGACATTATAGAATTTAAATTTCTCATGAGCATGACATACCACATAGAGAGAAGATAATATGATATATCATCACTAAGTGGTATTCCTCATGTACACACACTTTTAGGATTGTGAAGTGCATGAAGCATATCACTCTCCCAAAATGGGATAGTCCATTAATCTTTCAAGGAGAGCCAACAAGATAAGATATCAAATAAAAGCAATAAGGCTCAAAAACAAGTAAGTGGTGTGCAAACCAACATACACATACTTGATTTCTCAAGATAAGTAAGTAGGGAGCACAACACCTACAAACACTAGCAAGGTACAAAACCAAACACATGCAAGGGTGCAAGCAACTTTCAATGTATATATGATATAAGCACAAGTTACCGCAAGGAGGAACATTGGATAAGAGATAGAACAATATAACCCAAATGACTTGGCTTGAGAGAATATAATTGATGAAGATCCCTTAATTCTTCATGATGTAGCCAAGTCTCCAATGCCCTCCAACAACACCTATTGATCAAGTTTTAGCTTGTTGGTCCCCAACCAAGTTGGGTCCTAAGAGGTTAGTCACAATAGGCTTGGCAACCCAAATGGTTCTTTTCTTGACACCACTTTGAGTACCAACATATTTGGCAAACACATTGCCAACCTTATCCTTCCGAAGAGAATAAACATAATCAATTATAATGGGGTTGGATAAGGTACCATTAGTGCATGAAGAAGCAAAGTGGCCCTTCTCACGGCATATGTAGTAACTTTTGCTTCCTCCTTTCTTCTTAGTTGGAATCTCGACTTGAGGAGGGGTAGCTTGATTCTTCTTGGGAAGAGACCGTTCTTCAACTTGAGGAACTTGAGTTTGAACTTGAGGCTTCTTCCCTTGTTGCTTCTCACTAAGAGGCTTCTTCTTCAAAGGGCAAGATCTAACATGGTGCCCTTCAACTTTGCACTTGAAGCAAACAATCTTGGCCGAATCTTTGACTTGTTCTTGGCCCTTTTCTTCTTGTTATACTTGGACTTGTTCTTGTTATTGGAGTTGAATCCAAGTCCACTCTTGTCATTGGGGCGTCTTTGAACACTCAACATATTGTCAAGTGTAGAATTCCCAACATGACGCTTTTCCAAGTCTTTCTTCAAAGAAGTGACTTGGGCCTTGAGCTCTTTTAATTCCTCTACATGGTTAGTATCAAAAAAAACTAGAGGAAGTAGATTTCATTGTTAGAGCAACAAGGCAAGGAATAATCACAAGATGTAGCAATATTGTGAGTAGATGAATCAC
Organism: Poa pratensis; assembly: GCA_947311845.1. Classification (NCBI taxonomy): domain Eukaryota; kingdom Viridiplantae; phylum Streptophyta; class Magnoliopsida; order Poales; family Poaceae; genus Poa; species Poa pratensis. The sequence continues at coordinate 9,776,387 of CAMZMU010000102.1, forward strand.
AAGGACTAGCATAAGGCAATATAGCATTTTTAGTAGAAGTTGTGCCTTTGTCCACATGAGGCTCACAAGATGTTACCTTTGTAGTGATAGCCTCATGAGCTAACTTTAGCCTAGCATGGATGATAGAAGATCCTCATTAGAGCTAGAGAGCTTTTCATGACTTTCTTCCAATTTCCCATACTTGCTAGTTAGCAACTCAAGTTGAGCCCTTAGCTCAACATTCTCCTTCAAAATAGATGCTTCACAAGATGTGGAGTTAGTAGCACAAGCATCATTAACTTTAGAAATGGAAGAAGACAACTTGGCAAGCTCATCATTCAACCTAGCATTTTCCTCAATAATATTAGCATGATTACAAGAGGAAGTAGAAGAGCTAGGCATAACAATTTTAGATAGTTGAGTTTGGAGTTGATCATGAGACTTGGTAAGGAGAGAGTGTTCACTTTCCAAAGCCTTATGAGCTTTGTCAAGTCTCTCTATGTCCTCAATTAGTCTAGCATTGCCAACACCAAATTCAACTTTTTCCTTTTTAAGCACTTTGCATTTAGCAATAGCATGATCTCTTTCCTTAATGATTTTAGCAATAATAGATCATTTGTTTCATCAAGAGATTCAAGTTTCTCCTCAAGAGACACTCGAAGCTCATGTTCTTCCTCAAGAGCATTTTCTAAGGATGATTTTTCCATAGCATCCTCTCTTTCAATCCTTCCCTTTTCTTCAATGATTTCCTTGCACTTAATAGAAAAAGTCAAAATTTCACACAAATAAGAGCAAGGTATACTACTTTTAGGGAGAGCATCAAATATAATATCACTCTTCTCTTTAAGGAGTCAATATCATTCTCTTTTAATCCATAATAATCCTCATCCTCATCGTCACAAGATGTAGGGGTTCCAAAGGTGGAGATACCTTTGAATCCTAGCCATAAGGCAAAAGTGAGAAATGGACGATGAAGATGAAGAATAGCTTGAAGCACCATTGAGGTCCATGTCTTGTTCCAACAAATGTTGGGATTCCTCTACATTGTTAGTCATGCAAGTACTAGAGGAATGGAAGCATTATTTTCATGACAACAAGACATAGAGAGCATATCATCATGAGATTTAGTTAAGCAACTATTACATGATATGCAAGGACTATCAACACTAGCATGTAAGACATTTGAGTGCTAGAAGTGTTTAAGTCCAAAGATAGAACATTGCAATGAGATAGAGATGACGTATAGTCAATAGTGGATTCAATATCAACAATGCAATTTCTATCACCACTCACCATATCATTACCTTGTGACAAATCACATGTTGGTGAAGTGGAAGAAGTTGTGAACTCATCACGGCCGGAGGTGGAAGGAGAACAATCATCCTCAATAATGTTGGACACTTCATATATATCTTGAAGCTTGGTCCAAAGCTCATGAGCGTTCCGAAAAGGCATGATTGACGCAAGAACTACATCGCTCAAAACACATATGAGACCATTAGATACTTGAGTATCGAGATGAGAGTTTTCCTCATCCTCTAAAGATAATTCTTGGGAATCCTTTGGAGGAGAAAAACACACATCTACAATACTCATGATATAATTTGGACCCATGGCCCTAAAAAGATTAAGCATGCGAATATTCCAAACATCATAATTAGTGCCATCGAATTTAAAAGTGGGATTGTGCACTAATTCTCTAAACGACATCTTTACTCTCTAGGCGGTAAAGCCCAATAAAGAGAGCCCAGGCTCTGATACCAATTGAAAAGACAAGGATGTCGCCTAGAGGGGGGGCTGCATAGGCGAATTAAAACTTTTCCGGTTTAGGCTTGATAAATGTGGAATAAAAGTAGGTGTTTTAATTTAACAAGCATCCAACCTAAATATACTAGGTTCACCTATGTGCACCAACAACTTATGCTAAGCAAGACAAGTAACAAGGTGATAGCAAGATATAGACTTCAAGCACGAACTATCACAATGTAAATTGCATAAGTAAAGAGCTCGGGTATAGAAATAACCGAGGCACGCGGAGACGATGATGTATTCCCGAGTTCCTCCTTTTGAGGGGAGTACGTCTCGTTGGAGGGGTGTAAGTTTCAAACTCAAGACGCCACAAATGGCCTCATCCTATTCTCCGATGAACCTCACACAAAAACTCGGTTCACCTTCCACTATTGATTTCCTTTTGGGTGGAAATCGAGTCCCTTACAACAATCTTGAGGCACAACCCATAAAAGGATTGGGAGCTCCCAAGTGACCACAAAAGGTCTCAATCACCGTCTAGGGTCCAACGACCCAAGAGTAACAAGCTCACGAACTTTCACTTCCACGAATCCTCGTGGAGAGAGCAAACCGATGCAACCAAATGCAATGGCAAGAACACAAGAAGTGCTCAAGTCCTTCACTCCCAAATCCCACCAAAAGCAATTAATGCTTATGGGGGGAGAAGAGAGGAAGAACAAAGGAGGAGAAACACACAAGAACTCCAAGATCAAGATCTACTAGGTTCCCCTCACTTAGAGGAGGAATGGATTGGTGGAAATGTAGATCTAGATCTCCTCTCAAGAATCATGGGAGGAATTGAGAGAGGGGCAAACTTTCCAAGGTCAACAATGGAGATGAGAGAGGGGGAAATTTCGTGCTTGGAAGAGTTGGTCACTTTGGGGAAGAAGGGGGCCTTTTATAGGTCCCACGAAAAAAGAGCCGTTGCAGGAAAAATAACCCCGGAGACTCCGGTCTAGGGGGATGGAGACTCTAGGGGGGAGACTCCGGCCCAAAAAGTCTCAAGGGCACTTCTGGCCCCCTATACCGCAAGCACCGTCGATGGGGACGTAAGTGCCAAAGCCGGCAGGCCGGAGAGTCCGGTACCCCTGAGTCCGGAGACTCTAGAGCGGTGTGAGCAAACCCCAAAAGGCACAGATCGAAATATTCAGATTTCTGACACAGACCGGAGACTCCGGTGTGTTTACACCGGAGACTCCGCCCTAGAAAACTGCAGAAACAGCCAACACGAAAACGAACATAAGTTTTGCATCCGGACTCCGTTTTTGATGTTATTGGGCTCGTTGGAATCACCACAACGAGCACGACAAGATTATGCAGAGAAACATCATAGTCCAAAGATGGAGGAAAATACCAAATATAGAAAGGTAAAACCCTCTAGAAAAGAACGACCGGTAAAACCTCCAACATAAAAAACGCAACAAGATATTCATATGAAATCCGTTGTTGATGAAATAGAGGTTGATATGGAGAAGAACATAAGCTCTAAATTCTCACGTGGATAAAAGCCAAATAAGAAACATGGAAGATGAAATGCCAAGTATGCAAAGGTTTGAGCTCTCCACAAAGATGTGATCAAGTTACTCATTCGAGAGGCCCTCTTGATAGTACGGTATCTATCATATAACCCGGTCTCCGAACTAACAACATGAGACCGGCAAAATAGAAACCCTATCAAGATCATACCTTTGCCTTGCGCATTCCACTTGAGTTAGATGATGACGATCTTGACTCTCTCAAGTTAGAACACTTTCTTGATCATGCTTGCTAGCACATGCTAGATGAAGACTCCTCCAAATACTTCCCCATACCCCATTATGGGAGAGTCTCGTTTAGCTCCGTCTTCATGTATCCATTGCAAGATTCAATCAAATGATATCTTCCGAGATGGATCATATTGAACTTGCACTTCATCTTCTTCTCTTGACATATAGGATGGCTTGGAGATAAACATGAATGTTCTCTCAATCTTCTTTTCCAAGCCATACTTTACCATGTAAGCTTCTAGAGTCCAACACATGAACTCCTTTCTTTTCCTATGGACAATATCTACAAGGATATCTCAATGCAAACATTAGTCCATAAGGATTGTCATTAATCACCAAAACCACGCATGGGGGCGACATGCACTTTCAGCCTCCCTGTCTCCGGTTGATTTAGCGAGGATGCTCAAATCACCCTCCCCCGCCTGGCCGTTCGCTTCGGCCGTCCCCAAGCAACAACGACAACTTGATGGTCCGGGACATCGTCGGTGGATCTTGCACCGGCAGCGGCTCCTGCCGTGGACCCCACGCGGTTGATGGGGCCATTGTCGGTGCCGCCAATGGTGGGGATTTGCATCCTGCCGCGTCTTCTTCCCCGCCGACGCCAGACCCTCCTTCTACACCGACGCCAGCAACACCACCTCCACCGTCCTATGTAAGTGTCGTTTACCCCCTAATTAGGTAACGTAGAAATACATTAGAGGCTAATTTTAAATTCAGTTAGGGTTTGTGCGTCAGTTGGTTTTTTGGCGGTGGTTGGTCTATAGCTTCTATGATCTTGTCTGCACTGTAGATCTGTTAGGCACTCTAAATCTGTAGGGCATTGTGTTGGCGTCTGCTTGAACTGGTATTGATGCACTGGGTAGGGTATTATGTTGCGGTGATCAGTGTGTATGTCTTGCGGTGATCACCGTGCATGTCTTGCCATTTGCCAGGCATTTGTGTATGTAATGCTAGCGTTATCATTGTTAGGCATTTGTGCATGACTTGCTAGCGTTGCCATTGCAGTGATCACCATTGTTGCATTGAACTAAATCCGTGCTCAGTTAGTACCATTGTGGTGATTACTGTTCTTGCATTGAACTGAATCCATACTCAATTATACTAACGAACGTCATCAATCTGACCAGATACCCAAGACAAGAGTGGGATATTGCCGAGAATGCCTCCCCACCCCCGTACCTCTTGGGTACGAGAGCATGCTCCCGCTCAACCGTTGGTTAGTGAAGCCAGTGATGCCCGGGAGGGCAAAGGAGGCGGCCAAGCAGTCTGCGCCTGTCCATGACCGGTAACCAACGATCGTCCACATCCCTAAACCAGCGGTGCCGCGCTGCTTCTACACGTCCAACCTGGGGATTTACTACACCGTTGTCCATGGCTTCCAGCTTTCTGTATGGGTACTGCAAGAAGATGACAGACCATTGTTCATGTCGTGTCGGGCTGGCCTACGTGTCTAGTTTCTGAAAAAGCTCTACCATGCGCATGTTTTGTTTGTTTTGGCCTTTTTCAACTACTGAAAAATCTAAAAACCCTTGTGCTTCTCGGGCCGCAGACGTTCCTGTACCCCGTGTCGTGCGATGCCTCGTTCTGGTTAGAGTTTTTTCATATCGTGTTTCTTTTTTGCAAGATAATACATTTCTCATTTATAAATAAAGAACAAGATGAGCTTAAAAAAATAAAGAACAAGATACAAAACACGTACATACCCACTACTGCGTAAATGCATGTGCGTGAAGAAAGTCTGACCCACCCTCTGGTCCGGTCCAGATTTCCAAGCCTTGCCATGTTTTGGGCTGGGGTTTTATAATTTTTTTGCCTCGGGCTGGTCCAAAAATCCGATGGCCACCATTAGTTTAACCTAGAAAAACGACCTGCAGGAGTGCAGGCTGCCGGCGAAGGGTCTAAAACCTACTCACAAAAATCCCCATTGTTGCATTTCCAATCTTCCACCCCAATGGCGTCTGCGCCGGCGCCAGGTTACCTCCAATCCACGCCTTTGGAGCTGCCGGCCCTCCATGAGGAGCTCCTCGAGGAAATCTTCCTCCTCCTACCCACGGCCGCTGACCTCGCCCGCGCCTCGATGGCCTGCCCCGCCTTCCACTGCGTCATCACCGCCCACTCCTTCCTCCGCCGCTTCCGCACCCTCCACCCGCCGCCTCTCCTCGGCATAATGTCCGTCACCTTCCGCGCGGCCCAGCCGCCTCATCCCTCCGCCGCGGAAGCCCGCGCGTACGCCAACGCCGATGTCGACTTCTGGTGCTCCTTCCTTCCCTCCGCCGAGCGATGGCGCTACCGTGACTTCCGTGACGGTCGTGCCCTCCTCTCTGGCGTCCCCGAGGGAAGCAGCTACGCCCGCGGCGATTACAAACCCCGTGACTTCGTCAGGGAATTTGCTGTCTGCGACCCCTTGTACCGGCGCTACCTTATGTTGCCTGCCATTCCCGATGAACTGGCCGTGCTAGTTCATCAACCGGATATCGTGAATTTTGAGCCTTTCCTTGCTCCTCCTGGGGACGGGAAAGACAGCAATTCTTTCAGAGTACTTTGCTTGGCGCAGTGCACAACCAAGCTGGTCCTTTTCATCTTCTCTTTGGGTGTCGGCCAATGGCGTGCTGTTACCTTTGACGGTTGGATCGCTTTGATTACAACTCCTGACAACCAGGCTTCAGGATCTGAGTTGACATGGGCCTCAGGGCGCTACTACGTGCACAAATGCTTTTGTTGGGCAGTTTATCCGACGAACAAGTTGCTCATGCTCGACACACGCATGATGGAGTTCTCTGCTGTCAACCTCCCACCTCCATGGGGCGGTGGCCAGATGAACCCAATGATGGCCTTTGTAGAGACAGTGGAAGGCGGGCTCGGGATGTTTGAGTATAATTGAACTTGACCGATATATCCTCCGATATACCAAGTTACATACTGATGGGGATGGTGCAAACCGGTGGCAAGTGGTGGCCGGAATCTCCTTGCCCTTGGATTACCGATATACCATCATGGGTGTAGCTGGGGGATACTTACTCCTACAACTACAAGGGATTCCAGAAGACCTGCATTCGGTCCCATTGCCAGAAAGGCCATATTTTCAATGTTTTTCATTGAATCTCCAGACATTCCAACTTGAGTGGTTCTGTGCTAACAAGCACTTTATTTTGGGTGCCCGCCTGTATGCCGGTTTCCCACCATCCTTGACTCCACCAACTGTTTGAAGTGGTAAGTTTGTTCCCAGTCTTTGCTTGTATTTTGCGTGCCATAGAACATTACAATGTGATGCAGGTATTGGTTTGATGGTAGTATCCTTTGTCATTATACTTACTTTAGCAAACAGTCTTCAATAAGGATGTAGCCAAGTTATGTCTTGTCTATTATAATCTTGTAGCGCTTATTGGTGTTTAGGTCATCTGCTAATGGTTATTTTATCTATACGATTGGAAAACTGCGAAACTGAGGAAAGCAAGAAGCATTTGTTTCGTGTCATTTTGAGCGGGGAATGTCACCAAGTTACGTCTTGTGCAATTGCAGGATTTTTTTCTTAATTCATGCAGAAAATTGATCATAGGATTATGTTTAACTATATGTGTGCGCTTTATCACACTAGGCATTTGCAGTTAAATTTCCTGATTGACTGCTGCTGCTGCATGTTGAATAATTAGTGAATTTTTTTACTGTATCCATCATTATATATTTATAGTGATCACATATTATGTTCTGTTATAAATGGCAGCTGACATATCATCACCTACCCAATCCACCTCTAGCATTGACTTAAACATGGGCAATTGAGACATTTACTACAGCAGAAACTTAGGCCCCCCTTCAACTACCGTGAATTCTAAGGGAAAGCATCAATACTGTTATGGACTCCCCTGTTATGTCTACATAGATGATGCGAAGTGCGTTATGCTAAATTGTGGTGCTTGCTGCTGCTGATGACATTTTTACTGGTGTGTTATGCTTAGTGCCAGTTTATGTAATGCCGGTTCATATATTTCCTCTGAGGCATCTACACAATTATCTGTCATTGGGCTTAATTAACTATAGGCTTATATCTAGAGGGCAGTAGCAGTTGATTTTTGCATGTGACTGCTATCTACTATAGATTGTTTCATAGATGAGTACAAAGAATATGTAGCTCCATATATAGGTGCTGCAGCTTGTCCTTTAACTATTGCAAGTGCTTCAAGTCGATTACTTATCATGACATCGATACACAATCCTGTCAAGCATTTTTGTCATGATTGTAAAGTAGACGCAATGATGTACAACTTTTTTTTGAGCATAATCAAGGATAACATGAAATTAGACGAACTAGAAACTAAAGGTTTTGGTACTGTGGGAAGGTAATTCCCCCCTATAATTACCTGTTTTACGAGGCTACGAGAAAGAGACATGACTAAATCCAATTGGATTATGACGTCTTGGTTGTACTCACAAATCAAACTATTTCGTTTCTGCTATCTTGCATACCATGCAAATTGATAGGTGAATGCTGAGTGCTTGTAATTTAACATTTATGCCTTCCATATGCCATATCAACGCTTGTGCCCACTAAAATGTCTGTTCTTGAACAACATTCCTTGGTTAGAGAACTTCAGTGTAACATGTTTGTGTAGTTCTGCGCAATTGTTGGACTGAGCATTTGAATTAAACTGAATGCTCAACTTTTCTGTGCAGTAATTCTTTGTCAGTTGAAAGGTAGATGTTTCTATTGCATCTACCATTGTGGCTTATCGTTTCATCCAATTGCAGGTCTTAAACTTCATATGGGGGCATGTTTTGGACTGCGCTTATATCTACTCCCTCCGTTCCAATTTAATTGACTTGCTTGCTATGCTATCTAATAGCATAGCAAGCAAGTCAATTAAATTGGAACGGAGGGAGTATCAAGGAACGCCTCCCTTTGGCTTGGCGTGTGTAGAAACTCTGCCTTATGTTTCTGAACATGGACACTGCTATATAAGCATGCATGTACTCCTGCGTATGTCAATCCCTGCTATCAGATAAACCTATTTTGAGAATCATGAGTTCAGCTTATTCCTATGTCGAGCAGTAAAGGATACTCATATGTTGGTCTTGCGCCTCTTCTAGGCTAGTTCGTCTGTTGGTAAAATCTTTGTCCACCAGTCGCTATCTATATATATATCGTTTGGTATGTACCGAATATCTGTAAACCAACATGCTGTCAAACAGTAAGCTGTTATGTTGCTTGCTACGTACTGAATGTGTAAGCGGATTGTGGTTTAAGAAATGTGTAAGCGGATATGCTGTGAGACAGTAGCTAGTACTCGTTTATCAGGAGAAATTCACTTTGGACTCCTGATTTCATATGCTCCTGTTATATTAAACCAAATACAAAAAATAGTAAGAAAAAAATATAAAATTCTGGAAAAAATTGGAGGCGAACATATACCAATGTCAAACATATGTGCCAACTGCCAAGCAGTGGTAGAAATGCAATATCAAAAACATACTTTTTAGAGCACTAATTTTGTTACTTTTGCACAGAGCACCACACATGTTTCATCATGAAACTTGGCACGTATTTAAAAAACATTTATATGTTCGTCACCCAAAAAAATTCAGAATTTTTGGAAATATTTTACTATTTTTTAAATTTCGTTTAATATACGAGGAGCATATGAGCTCGGGAGCCAAAACGTCTCTCAGTCAGTTGCTATATACTGAATACGCGTAAGCAAAATGTTGTGTTTTGGTTTCGTGAAGGGCACCGGAGAAGCAAATAAATTGTGTGAGAGGGATTGATGGCAACATCAAACTTGTTGGTGCAAACTTGAACTGAGCTCTCCACAGAAGGGGTAGAAGAATGGCGTGCCTCCTGATAGGTAGAAGAAGGAGTTAATAGCGGAAAACTACCATTTTTCACGTCAAATTTACCGATTGATACCACATTGGTCCGGATTCTCATCTAGGTACCACATTTTGTCCAGATTTTCTCAGATTGCCCAAATGACGTGCTGATTCAATTTAGACAGTCATTCTGACATGGCGGCCCCACCTATAAGGATGACGTGGCAAGCTGAGAGAAATTAACAACCAAACTGACACTGGGCCCCACTTGTCAGTACAATAAAGAAATAACATTCTGAGAAACTAAATAAAAAACTGAAAAAAAAAATTCCCCACAGACCGCCACCGCACTCCCTTCTGCCCCTGCTCTCCGCCGCCCCCCGCTCGCCGCCTCTGCCCCCGCTCTCCGCCGCCCCCGCTCGCCGCCTCTGCCCCTGCTCGCCGCCGCCCCCGCTCCCCGAGCGCACCCTGCTCTCTCCGTCGCCGCGTGGCACTCCGGCAGCGGCGTTCATCGGACCTCGCCGGACTCCACTGCGGCCCAGGCGCACACCTCCTCCGTCCCGCTCTTCTCCCCGTGCCCCTTCCCCTCGCCTTCCTATGGCCTCCCCAGCCAGTGCCCCGAGATCCAGTCGGTGGTCCGACATGGTCGAGGAGGAGGAGGCTGCCTCCAATGACGTCTCATCGCGGCGACGGCTCCTCGGTGGCAGCGGCGACGGGTGTTCCTCCGGCAGCTTGCTCAGAACCTGCTCAACGGTTGGCCCTCTGCCCCTGCTCTCCGCCCACCCTGACCGCGTCGTCTTCCACCGCAACCGCGCCGCCTGCCTCCTCCAGCTCCGCCCCATCGACCACAAGTCCGTCGCTGAGGAGTGCTCCCTCGCGCTCCAGGCCGAGTCGCGCTTCCCGCGGGCCCTCCTCCGCCGCGCACGCGCGCTGGACGCGCTCGGCCGCTACGACCTCGCGCTCGCCGACACCCTCGCGCTCCTCGCCCTCGACCCCGACCACCACGATGTCGTCGACCTCGCCCACCGCCTCCGCTCCCGCATCTCCTCATCCTCCTCCACCCCGGCCTCCGCCGTGCTCTCCCGTGCGCGGAGAGGCCGCCGCGAGCGCCCCTGCGCCGTTTTGGCATGGAGGCGGCGGCGCCTACGCCTGCGTCGAGCCCGCAGGAAAGCCCCAGCGACGGCGCGACGGCGGAGGAATAATAGGAGAAGGGGATTTTTTAATTTCTTATTTTTTAGAATTTTTTATTTTCTCAGATTTTTCTATTTATTTAATTGGGCAGACATGTGGGGCCAGGTCGGAGACTGTCACCGACTTGCCACGTCGTCCTTACAGGTGGGGCCACCATGTCAGAATGGTTGTCTAAATTGAATCAGCATGTCATTTGGGCAATCTGAGAAAACCTGGGCAAAATGTGGTACCTAGATGAGAATCAGAACCAATGTGGTATCAATCGGTAAATTTGACGCGAAAAGTGGTAGTTTTCCGCTATTAACTCGTAGAGGAAGTCTGGTTCGGCGATGGAGCTTGTTGCTTGCATTCACATCGACGAGAAGAAGAGTCGTGACGCTGGCTGAGGTTACGGCTGAGTTGAAACGGACGAAGAGCAACAGAGGTTGGCCACTCGGCTCGGCTTGCCACCGACTTGAGACTAGGGTAGATTGCGTGTTAGAAATACAACGCCGTTGATAGCCTTTTTTTTTTGATAAAACGTCTCTGGATACATTAAACAAGAAAGCACCGGAATACACTGGAAATATCCAGACACGCCACAGCTGTCCCTCTTTTACAGAAACCACCCCACAGAAAAGGAAAATTACGCACACACCCCTGGGGAGCTCTGACTAAAATTTTCCGCCGCCGTCCAAGACCTCGCCGTCGCACCACCACAGGGGCGGATGAGAGGTAACAGGAAGACCGCTGAATCATCTGCTCAAGCCTATTGGGAATCGATTCCCGTTGAGGTTGCCGCATGTGACGCTCACCAACGAGGGCAAGACCTTGGCGACGACGGTGGAACATCGGCGGGGGACACGCCCTGACCTGAGCAGACTGTCGAGCTGGACTAGGCGCAGAGCGCCAGCCGCGCAGCTCGCAAGCACACCAGTAGAGGGGAAGCCGCGAGGGCCACTCCAGCAGCACCGAAGAAGAGCAGCACCACCTCTTCCGCCCCTCGCCGCCACGGCCGGCCAGCAGAAGATGGCACCCACTCACCCAACGATCTGTAGAGCAGAAAATCGGGCAGGCGAGATTCTTGAATCGACCTTGACCAACTCCAACTCTGCAAGAAATCCACCGAGGACCGATCAAGCAGAGGAGGAAAGGTCCGGCTCCGGCGTCGCTGCGACACACCAGAATCCAGCCGAGGAGGACGAAGAAGAGAACTAAAACTCCTTCCCGCACGGCAGCCACCAGCGCCCTGACGACCACCTGCAAGAAGGAGTCACAAAACTCCACTACCTCCCCGACGACCGCGCCGTCGGACTGGAGCAAGGAGGGGGAGACCTTATTCTTCAAAGCCACCGACAGCAACTCCAGCCCGATGTCGATGACGAAGACGAGAAACCCTACAAAACTACACCTATCTACACGCACGGTCGAGATCCGGAGCTTCCCCCCGCCTCGCAACGCCGGAACGGCGCCGGAGACGGAGGGAAGCGGCGGATTCGCCGGCGAGACCCTCGAACGCCTCTCTTCCGCCCTTATCAACTGTAGCAGGGGAACGAGAGAGAGGATAAGACCTACTCGGCTACTAGTCCGGTCTTTCGAGATCTAGATCTTGATCTGCCTTTTATTTTTTTAGATAGGCCAGCATGTGCCAAACTGGCATAACCCGGGCCCAAAGTGAGTAGGCTATCCGGCATATCTTAAAATGTTGGCCGGGGAGCTAATATCATTCACCAGTTTTCAAAAAAAAACTATTATGGGCGCTTTTGGTAGCCTGCAGAAGGCCAAACCAGTCCCGTCAGATGCAACGGCACGACGATTGGTTACCTGCATAACCTCTCAGGACAGGTTTGCGCGCTTCTCAAAGCAGCATTGGGCAGGCCCAACAGGCGCGTTCAAATCGATCGTGCCTGTCACGCCCCGAGACCCGGCCCGGGTGAATGACAGTCGTCACGCGCGTATAGACCTGAAAGTCTATACACGCGAAAGGCGTAGAGAAGCAGGATAAACCAGCACAGTGGATCTCAAACAGCTCATTTAATCACATTTACATAATTATTACATTTACAAGAGTAAAGATATTATCTACACGTTCCCACCCAACTGGTCCAGCCTACTCCTCGGACGACCACGTCTTCTGCTGCGAACTCTGATAACACAAAAACATAGGAGGCAAGGGTGAGTACAACATGAGTTATACTCAGCAAATAATTCATACACTTTCATATACTTTGTAAAATACACTAGGTTTTCGAAATACGAATAAATCATTGTGTGGTTAAGTAGTTAGGCATATTAAAAAGCATGGTGTCGCACATGAAAGTGAGTTTCCCTACCCGGGAATCACAGGGGTGAAATTTCACGCCTTTACACTCTTAAGAGGGGTACTCCGACGTCGACAGCCACGACCAGAACCGCACAGAATTCTAGAACGAGCATAGCCCTTTTACCCGCTCAGACACCGGACACCTTGACCTACTCATGTCGGTCGCTCCTACGAATCCATCACCGATACTTTCCATTCAAAGGCCGCCCTTCACGGAGAACTCAGACAGTCCCATACCTATACTGTGACCGGTACAATACGATCACCTTCTTAGCACCAAGTTTTCTTTATAAAAACATTGAGTTCAGTTGCATGTCAAAAATACGTGCTAAGCCCAGCTCGTACCGGTGGCTCCTACGGATCCATCACCGTAACGACACCAGCGCAGTATCCCTGTATATTAACACAAAGCTCGTAACACTCAGGGTATCACGCATCTTCACATCAAAGCATATCACAAAATATACGAGAGATGTAGGAAGAGCTTGCCTCAAGAAACTATGTCGTAGCACTCAAACTCCAGCAACTAGGTAGGATTGACCATTCCGGATACCAGTTAGGATGGCTCATACGAGATCATTCGCCAAGACCATCGGCATAGATGTGCCCGAAAACCTCCACTCGCCGCCTGACACAAATCGCCTCCTTCCATATGATGGAACAGCAGCAGCAGCAGCATCTTGGCTCCGTACTCCTCCGGACACGATGTAGCCTCCAGAATACCACCTGGTGCCGAAGCCTCCAACTTGCCGGCGCCTAGCTCATGGCTACCGTCGCCGCTCTCTACTCCGTATCTATTTCGGCAGCACCTCCTTGAGTATTATCAGCTGATGCTCTCTCACTCTTTCTCGCAGCTCCCTGGCTAGTCAGCTAGCTAGCTACTTCTCTCTGCTCTGGCTTCGATCAATCGATCAACAAACGAAGTGAGTAGCAGCGCAACGAAACGCTGCCCTATTTATAGAAGAGCACCGTTGGTTCCAGCTAAAATATCGGAAAACTATTGTAATCATCCGGGGGATCGCACGCTCGCGTCCCCTGGGTCGAGAGCGCGCCACGTGCCCGCGTCCACACGAAAGAAAATAAGGCAGCCCACCAACCTTATCTCCTTCTTCTCCAACTCGCACGCAACCATCCCCACGCGCCGGGCGGCGCCGATGCGCAGCCAGCGTCTCTCATCCGCCGGCGCCGATGCTCAGCCAGGCCCGCACCTCCACCGCCCCTCCTTTTCTCCCCGGCGCTGCCCCTCTTCTCGCCAGCGCTGCCACTCTCGATCTAGTCCGCCGTCGCAGCCATGGGCTTCAACGTGGGCGAGATCCCCTTCAACCACAACGGCTGGGGCCCTCCCGAGACCACGGCCACGCCACCGCCCTCGCGCCTCTCTCTCCCGCGCCCGAGCCCTTCATCCGCTCTCCTCCCTCCCATCTCCCTCCCCCGGCGAGGCCCCGGGCGAGCTCGACTTCGTCTCCTCGACATGGCACGGAAGCGCTACCGTCGTGGTGTCGCGACGTTGTTATCGATGAGCCGGCGATGCTACCCGACGACGCATGCGTCTCGCGACGTTGTTATCGACGAGCCGGCGATGCTACCCGACGGCGCATGCCATTGCTACCGACGATTCCGTTGCAAATCCACATAAAAAGGGTTCTAGCACAGATTTCTAGGGCTTTCAATGCATGGCGGCAAGCTCCCGACGGCTCATGGCATTGCTACCAACGCTGCTACCGGCGCGCGGTGTTGCTACCGAAGGCACGTGGCGATGTTACCGATGGAGCTCGCCATTGCTACTGACGAGCCATTATGCTACTGACGGTATTCGGCAATCCTACGAGTGGATGCTTGATACGTCTCAAACGTATCTATAATTTCTGATGTTCCATGCTTATATTATATCAATTGCTACATGTTTTATATACACTTTATATCATATTATGACATTTATTGGATTAACCTACTAATAGTTGCCAAAGTGCAAAATCTTCTTGTTTTCCTGTTTGTTGTGTAGAAATTATCAAAAATACAAAAAGAAATCATATTGGAGTCGAATTGGGACTTTCCAGAAATCTGTCTGGAAACGTTTTTCAAAAATGGTCACGTTACGGGCCCAAGACGGCGTCAAACGGAAGTCTCCCCGAAAAGGAAGTTGCAGGAAATTTCGCGAGAATCGATCTAGAGTTAAAATTCACCCAATTCCGAGTCCGGACGGCCGAGATATTCCCGATTTACTGCAGCCCTAGATGGGATGACGGAAATCCGAGAGTCTATATAAGGGAGGAAACCCTAGGTCATGGGAGGAGCCCGATACCACGAATTTTCCTCCTCCCCAGCAGCCATCTTGGGGAGGAGAACCTCCTCAACTCCATCTCCATCACCAAGGGCAGCCGCCGCCTCCACGGGCCGCCGCCGCCGCGCCGTGGCTGCTGCGGGCTTCCGTCTCCTCTCCGGGCTGCACCTCTTCATCAACCTCTCCATCAAGTGTGCTCACCATGACCATGTGTGAGTAGTCTCCCCCGAGGCTGAGGGCTCTACCGGTAGCTATGTGGTTCATCTCTCTCTCCCATGGTGTGATCTTTATGTGATCATGAGCTTTGTAATCTAGTTGAATAAGTAGATGTTACTCTTTATCTATTATGCACTCTATAGGTTACTTTAATATGAACTCCGGTACTCTCCACGGTGTAAAGGTGACAGTGTGTGCACCGTGTGTGACTCCTTTATGACGTTGTGGCGCTTGTTTACTCCGGCTTGAGGTGTGCTTTTGTAGCCCTACACAATGAATGGTGTTTGTTATCCAACAAGAGAGTGTTTAAGAGTAGCTTTTACTTATTCAGTTATGAGATCATTGTTGAGAGTGTCCACTAGTGAAAGTATGATCCCTAGGCCTTGTTTCTAAGCATTGAAACACCGTTTACAACAAGTTCTGCTACATGTTTGCTTGCTGCCATCTTTATTTCAGATTGCAGTTACTACTTATAATCATCCATATTACTTGTATTTCACTATCTCTTCGCCGAACTAGTGCACCTATACATCTGACAAGTGTATTGGGTGTGTTGGGGACACAAGAGACTTCTTGTATCTTAATTGCAGGGTTGCTTGAGAGGATATCTTTGACCTCTACCTCCCTGAGTTCGATAAACCTTGGGTGATTCACTTAAGGGAAACTTGCTGCTGTTCTACAAACCTCTGCTCTTGGAGGCCCAACACTGTCTACAAGAATAGAAGCACGTAGACATCAAGCTATTTTCTGGCGCCGTTGCCGGGGAGGTAAGGTAAAAGGTATTCACATCCTCTGGCTACTAAGCTATTTTCTAGTATTGTTGCTAGTGTGTGAGTGCTCGAAGTTATTTCCTTTAGATTCTGCAATTATATCTTTTTGTTTCTTGTTTTTATTTTCACTAGTTAGGCTTAATGGAAAACAACAAAAAAATTAGAGATCTTTATGAACTTTATATTGAATTAGGACATGATGCTTTTGAAGAGAAAATTAAAAAACCTATGGAAAATTATTTGCATGATGGTAGCAATGTTATTACTATAAATGCTTTGAACACCATTATTGCTAATGCTATGCAAAGCTCTAAGCTTGGGGAAGCTGGTTTTGATGAATATGATATTTTTAGTCCCCCAAGTTTTGAGGAGAAAATTTTCTTTGATGATACTTTGCCTCCAATTTATGATGATTATAATGATAGTGGTATTTTGGTGCCACCTACTATGGAGGATAAAGTTTATTATGATTATACTATGCCTGCAATTTATGATGATTACAATGATGGATGTGATACTTTTACTCTCACTATTACTAATAAATGTTATGCTTATGTGGAGAGTAATGATACTTTTATGCATGTGGATCATGATAAGAATGCTTTATGTGATAGCTATATTGTTGAGTTTATTCATGATGCACTGAAAATTATTTTGAGAGAGGAAAGTATGGTTATAGAAATCTTCATGTTACTAAATTTCTTCTCTTTATGATGAAGTTTTGAGCTTTCTCTTGATTTGCTTTTATTTGCTGGGTACTTTAAGACCTACTGGTCCTTATGAGAGAGGGAGACACGATTTCATATATCACAATAATATTAAGTCTTCTCTCTTTATGTTGAAATTTTTGAAGTTACACTTGTTTTGCATTTCTATGCTAGTCACTTTGTTCTTCATTGACTTGTTTTCTTACAAGACTCCTATGCATAGAAAGAGTGTTAGATTTAAACATGTTTTATATATGCTTCTTGATGCTCTCTTTTATGTTTCAACTCTCATCTTTATGTGGGCATCATAAAAATCACTATGCCTAGCTAAAAGGCTTTAAAGAAAAGCGCTTATGGGAGACAACCCATTGTTTTTATTTTCTGTTATTTTTGCTTTTCTTTTTGTTTTGAGTCAAGGAGTTTGTTACTTCTGTAGCAACTCCTTTGTATCTTTATTTTATTGCATTGTTGTGCCAAGTAAAGTTCTTATTGAAAGTTGATGCAAGATTTGGATTTCTGCGCAGAACAGATTTTTAGCTGTCACGATTTGAGCTTATCTCCCTGTAGAAAATTCAAAAATTCTGAGAAAAATCACGCATATTCCTGAGATATGTACGCAACTTTCATTATTTTAGGCCAGATCCATCTGAGCAACTTAAGTGCCTCGAAAAAATTCGTCATTCCAGACTGTTCTGTTTTTGACAGATTCTGCCTTTTGTTTTGCATTCGCTCTTTTACTGTGTTTGTGTGGATTTCTTTGCTCCACAAAGCATTGGTGGCTGTAGCTAATGTCCAGAAGCTTTGGGATTGATTGTATCATTACAGAATATGAGAATTTTTGATTATGCACTAACCCTCTAATGAGAACTGTCTTGAGTTTGGTGTGAAGGAAGTTTTCAAGGATCAAGCGAGAAGGGTGATATTATGTGATCAAGAAGAGTGAAAAGCCTAAGCTTGGGGATGCCCCCGTGGTTCATCCCCATATTCAAGAGACTCAAGCGTCTAAGCTTGGGGATGCCCAAGGCATCCCCTTCTTCATCAACAACTTATCAGGTCATCTCTAGTGAAACTATATTTTAATTCTTTCACATCTTATGCGCTTTACTTGGAGCGTCTGTGTGTTTTATTTTTGTTTTTGTTTGAATAAATTCGGATCCTAGCAATCCTTGTGTGGGAGAGAGACACGCTCCGCTTTTTCATGTGAATACTCATGTTCTTCACTTATATTTGTTGAGTATTCTTAACTAGCTACTGCAGTGCTTTTAGCTCCTGTTTTTCATGCATCTCTTCGAGCTGTTAGCACTTGTTTATAAATACTCTCTTGCTGCATTATATTATCATTTGGAGAGTTTATGTTTAAATAAATTGATTGGTGTTTGTTTGGAAGAAAGAAAATGCTACATGTAGTAGTTGGTATTGGAAAAGACATATGCATTCTTGTAGATCATTGTCTTGTTTGATTTGATACTTTGCAATTGTTTTGAGCTCTCAAGTAGATCATGTTTAAGCTCTTGCATCATGTAGTTAAAGCCTAGTAGTGGAGAACTACCGTAGAGCTTGTTGAGACTTGGGATGCATATTTGTTCTCTCTAAGGTCTAGATATTTTCTGGTAAAATGTTTGAGCAACAAGGAAGACAGTGTAGAGTCTTATAATACTTGCAATATGTTTTTATGTGATTCTTGCTGTACCGGTTTATACTTGTGTTTGCTTCAAACAACCTTGCTAGCCTAAACTCTGTACTGAGAGGGAATGCTTCTCGTGCATCCAAAACTTGAGCCAAAACCCATGCCATTTGTGTCCACCATACCTACCTACTATGTGGTATTTCCTGCCATTCCAAGTAAATATTTCATGTGCTACCTTTAAACTATTCAAAACTTTATTACTCCTTATTTGTGTCAATGTTTTATAGCTCATGAGGAAGTATGTGGTGTTTTATCTTTCAATCTTGTCATTTACTTCTGACAGACTTTCACCAATGGACTAGTGGCATATACATCCGCTTATCCAATAATTTGCAAAAAGAGCTGGCAACGGGGTGCCCAGCCCCAATTAATTACAACTTTCATTAATAATTCTCTTCACATGTTTTGCCCTGATTTATCAGTAAGCAACTTAATTTGCAAATAGACACTCCTCCATGGTATGTGAATGTTGGAAGGCACCCGAGGATTCGGTTAGCCATGGCTTGTGTAAGCAAAAGGTTGGGAGGAGTGTCATCTATAAAGAAACTAAAATACATGTGTAAACAAAAGAGAAGAGGGATGATCTACCTTGCTGGTAGAGATAACGTCCTTCATGGGAGCCGCTCTTGAAAGTCTGGTTGACAAGGGGGTTAGAGTGCCCACTACCATTCGTTGACAACAACAAACACCTCTCAAATACTTATTTTGTGCTCTCTATATGCTTTCGAAAACTTAAAAAGCTCTAGCACATGATTTAATCCCTGCTTCCCTCTGCGAAGGGCCTATCTTTTACTTTATGTTGAGTCAGTTTACCTACTCCTTTCTATCTTAGAAGCAAACACTTGTGTCAACTTTGTGTGCATTGATTCTTACATATTTACTTATTGCACTTGTTATATTGCTTTATGTTGACAACTATCCATGAGATATACATGTTACAAGTTGAAAGCAATGCTGAAACTTAATCATCCTTTGTGTTGCTTCAATGCCTTTTACTTTGAATCTATTGCTTTATGAGTTACCTCTTATGCAAAACTTTTTGATGCTTGTCTTGA
The DNA here is from genome assembly GCA_947311845.1 of Poa pratensis. Classification (NCBI taxonomy): domain Eukaryota; kingdom Viridiplantae; phylum Streptophyta; class Magnoliopsida; order Poales; family Poaceae; genus Poa; species Poa pratensis. The sequence goes on from CAMZMU010000102.1 coordinate 9,795,934, forward strand.
AAGTACTATTCATGAAAAGTTTTTGCTTATATGATTCATTGTTTACTCTTTATCTATTTGTTAGCAAACTATAGACCATTGCTTTGAGTCACTTCATTCATGACATGAGCCTTGCAATATATTGATCAAGATTGTGTGAAAGCATGTCTCCTCAGAAATTATTTGTTGTTATCGTTTTACCTACTCGAGGACGAGTAGAACTAAGCTTGGGGATGCTTGATACGTCTCCAACGTATCTATAATTTCTGATGTTCCATGCTTATATTATATCAATTGCTACATGTTTTATATACACTTTATATCATATTATGACATTTATTGGATTAACCTACTAATAGTTGCCAAAGTGCAAAATCTTCTTGTTTTCCTGTTTGTTGTGTAGAAATTATCAAAAATACAAAAGGAAACCATATTGGAGTCGAATTGGGACTTTCCAGAAATCTGTCTGGAAACGTTTTTCAAAGATGGTCATGTTACGGGCCCAAGACGGCGTCAAACGGAAGTCTCCCCGAAAAGGAAGTTGCAGGAAATTTCGCGAGAATCGATCTAGAGTTAAAATTCACCCAATTCCGAGTCCGGACGGCCGAGATATTCCTGATTTACTGCAGCCCTAGATGGGATGACGGAAATCCGAGAGTCTATATAAGGGAGGAAACCCTAGGTCGTGGGAAGAGCCCGATACCACGAATTTTCCTCCTCCCCAGCAGCCATCTTGGGGAGGAGAACCTCTTCAACTCCATCTCCATCACCAAGGGCAGTCGCCGCCTCCACGGGCCGCCGCCGCCGCGCCGTGGCTGCTGCGGGCTTCCGTCTCCTCTCCGGGCTGCACCTCTTCATCAACCTCTCCATCAAGTGTGCTCACCATGACCATGTGTGAGTAGTCTCCCCCGAGGCTGAGGGCTCTACCGGTAGCTATGTGGTTCATCTCTCTCTCCCATGGTGTGATCTTTATGTGATCATGAGCTTTGTAATCTAGTTGAATAAGTAGATGTTACTCTTTATCTATTATGCACTCTATAGGTTACTTTAATATGAACTCCGGTACTCTCCACGGTGTAAAGGTGACAGTGTGTGCACCGTGTGTGACTCCTTTATGACGTTGTGGCGCTTGTTTACTCCGGCTTGAGGTGTGCTTTTGTAGCCCTACACAATGAATGGTGTTTGTTATCCAACAAGAGAGTGTTTAAGAGTAGCTTTTACTTATTCAGTTATGAGATCATTGTTGAGAGGTACCACTAGTGAAAGTATGATCCCTAGGCCTTGTTTCTAAGCACTGAAACACCGTTTACAACAAGTTCTGCTATATTTCGCCGAACTAGTGCACCTATACATCTGACAAGTGTATTGGGTGTGTTGGGGACACAAGAGACTTCTTGTATCTTAATTGCAGGGTTGCTTGAGAGAAATATCTTTGACCTCTACCTCACTGAGTTCGATAAACCTTGGGTGATTCACTTAAGGGAAACTTGCTGCTGTTCTACAAACCTCTGCTCTTGGAGGCCCAACACTGTCTACAAGAATAGAAGCGTGCGTAGACATCAATGCTACCGACGTCTCACGACGTTGCTACGATGAGCCGACGATGCTACCGATGGCGCATGGCAATGCTACCGACGAGCCGACGATGCTATCGGGGGACGCGCAACGTTGCTACCGATGACACGCAACAATGTTACCGACGGCGAACGTTTTGCTCCCTAAAAGCATCTACGATGGTGCGAGCGAGCGAGGCCTCGTCAGAGCTCTGGAGGAAGATGCTACCTTGGACCATACACGTTGATGCAAGCCCTACCATGATGTTGCTGCATCGGCGACGCCGCATCGGAGTGTTCTCCAATGTTGCGAGCGAGGTCTCATCAGATTTGCAACAATAGCAAAAAATTGCTACAAAACTTCTTTTTCCATAGAAGTATTTGCTACGAGCAGCACACAAAAATTGCTATGGATGAAACTTTTTACTCTGTGGGGAATTTTGTGAGATTTGAGAGGAAATTGGACTTTTGCTACAATAGTACAAAATTATTATTACGAACGAACCGTTTTTGCTTCATTGAACCATTTGTAGGATTTCGACGAAAATTGGAAATTTTGCTACAATAACACAAATACGCGTGAATCTTTTTTGCTTCATAGAAGCAAAAGCTGGACTGAAGGAATTTTGGAATCAGAGAGGGGGCACGTGTCAGCAATTTTTGCTACAATAGCAAGAAATGCTACCACTAGAACTTTTTTGCTACAATTGTTCTATTTGTTTCATAAGTTTCATCGGAGAACCTCGTGGACGATTTTTTGTTGCTACAATATTAATTAACAATTTTTTTGCTTACGTGGTTTTATTACAATTATACAAAGTTTTTGCTAGGCGAGATCTTCGACAAGGTTGGTTTTTGCTACAATAGCATAATGTTTTTGGTACAACGTCTTCCATAAGGTCTATGCCTTGTGTCTTTTTCTAATTTTCTATTTTATGATCGAATTGTTTTTGCTACAAGACAAAAACAAATGCTGCCGCGAGTATGCTGCGAGTACTCGAGCCAAAAATGACATGAACCGTGCGGTCCACAAGGTTGAGCTCAATTCCCTCATTATTTTTCTGCCTGACACTTCAGCTGGTTGGAGCGACATACATGTGTATCTAGACAAAGTTGTGCCCACTAATATGGATCGGAGGGAGTACTAGGAACGACCGAGTAAAGCAAGAATCCACAACTACTACTCTATCCAGAAAAACGACGACGACAGCAACGAGAAGACTCGCTGACCTCACCACAGATCGCAAAGCAGCACGTGGACGAGTTGGTCTAGCACCATCCGCGCGCGACCCATCCGCGTCTTTTCTGCGCGCGTGAAAGCGACGTTTTCGTCCATTCTGCATGAGACGCGGGCCGGATGGATCCAATGGTCACAGATTTTTCATCGAACGGCTCTCCACCAACGGATCGATTCGGGGACGCCTAGCACCATCCTAAAATATCTCAGCTGACCGGCTAAAATATCTGGACATCCTTCGGTTCTAAGGAAAACTAGCTACGTGGCACCTTGCTGCTGGTGGCTTTTCTCTCCTAGGTACTACCTCCGTTCCAAATTAGATGTATTCCATTTGTCCTTGGGAGTAGACACGAAGGAGCTGACTCACTTCCTGGCCATGCGCAAGTCCACGCAAGAACCTTGCCGACATACCGTTGCCCAGGCGTCCTAGCTTCCTCTAGTAGAGAGCCACGTTGACTTGGCTGACATAAACTCTCACGTATGCATGGTACAGATCATCTATGCATGTCGGATCCCATGCACCAGCATATGCACATGATACTCAGATCGATGGACATGCAAACTACTACTCCCTCCATCCAAGTCTAGATACATCCACATGTGATGCATAGCAAGTCAATTAAATTGGAACGGAGTGAGTAGTAGAACTAGCTAGCTTCTAATTAATCCATCGATCAAGCAAAAGCAATTCTATTCTCTTGGCTAATTTTCAAATCATGCAGCTATTGAAACCAACATAATAATAGCACAACAAAACATTAGAAGCTAAAACTTATTTTAATCAAATTAATTAATTTACTCAAAATTCAGGGTATTACAGTGCCCATGGAGCCTGACTCGTGGACCTCACACATGAAACCCTTGTTCCTCTAACCTTGCTTACTCTCACTTCACCTACTTCCTACTAATCATTGCTACAGGGCTTGAATCAAAATAAACTCTACACGAAAATGTTGCGCATTAACGACGTGGTTCCATTCCGACAATCGGTTCTGAGTTTCGTTTAGTGTTAACTCTTAATTTCGTGTTCATGTTTGAAACTTTTTTAGACAAAGTTCGTCAAATTGATCACACACGGTCGACCGTTTTAAATTTCCTTTGAACAATAGCTTCACCTCACAATTTCACACAACTTTCATATTGTAAGTTTTTTGTTACGATGAACGTAGTTGAAAAGATCTTATACCGTAGGCATGTAGGTGTTTAGAGTGTGTTTTCTGTACGTGTGTGTTCTTCAGTTCGTTCTTGAGGTTTGTTTTTCCAACTTGTGTCATCTCCTTCCTTCCTTCTAATCAATGATACAAAGAGTGTGTTTTAGACTGACGAAATAGGCCGTAGCCCCGCTTTATAAATAAAGCCTCAACGGCCGAACCGATACAATGTGATGAGGGGAACCTCTTACAAAGCAGATCAAAGATAGGAAAAAGATAAACAAGAAGAACCAAACTTGCCACCGAGGACAACGAAACAAGCCCTAAGTGACGAGGCTCCATGACGACGCCCACAAGAGGGTAACGACGTAACACGCCGCCGCCGACGAGACCGGAATGGTCAAGGGTTTTCACCCGGAACCCTAACGCAGCGAGGGTAACCACAACAACGCCCCCAAGAGGGTAACGATACCCGCAAGCATCGCCGCCATTGGCGCCGGAGCGCAGAGCTTTCGCTCGGAAAAACCTTCGCACAACGTCCACACAGATGGATCGCCCATCACCCCCGAGAATGGTCTCCCAACCACGATCTGGGAGTTGCCGCCACCAACTCCAGGAACCCCCAACGTCCGCTTCTCGCCATCCACACGACCAAAAAGCAAGACCATCACCATCGCCACGTCGCTCGCCGTAGAGACGCCCGTGTTTTAGACTGTTCTTGTTCTGCGTGTCTTTTTAAACCTCCGTATGGTTGTGATGGCGTTATGTTTGTGATGCTCCCCGCAATCTCCGCCGCCGCACACTCCGTCGTCGGCGTCCAGCCGCCGCCATGTCGCGTCGTCGTCCGTCGAGCTACGAGGTTGCCATGCCGCGTCGTCGCTGTCGACCTCCGCCATCGCCATGGCGCGTCATCTCCGTCGAGCTGTGTCACCGCCATGCCGCGTCGTACTGCAGAACCAGACCCAGAGGTTGGTCTGCCAGACTAGGTCCTGCAAAGCCTAGTCTGACAGAGCGCAAACGCCCATGCAGGCTACCAAGCGTGCCCTATCATTCGCCCTTTTCACTAATATTAAGCATTCCGTTTGTTTCCATTTGCTATCTAACCTGCTCTTAGCATGACCATAATCAGTCCGTGGGTACCGTTTATACTAGTACTCGCTTTTGCTCAATTAACATGAAAGAGTTCGTAATAGTTGCTCATAAAGAGCTATCCATGTATTCAGCTTTTTACCCATGATGATGACACAAACAATGGTCGCTTTTAGGATGTGTCTGTACTGTGCACACTGAGGATTTCGGTGGGCAGAAGGTTAATGAGAAAATTTCCACGTCCCTTTCCTTTACTTTTGGTGAACAATAGTAATGGGAGGCTTAACCGACAAGCAACCACCTTTTTTTTAGATACAAGCAACCACTTTGGAAACCAAGTCGGTTTGACAAATTCGGAACACCAGAAAGGTGGCCAACCGAAACGTGCACGTGCATCAGCATTTGTCATCGCACCCTGGTAAAAACAGAGAGACCACATTACATCACAAGGAGGCTTAAAAAAACCATTACAGCATCTTCAGCGGTATTTTCGGAATTTTGTCCGGCACCTCAAAAATTATGTCCCTTTGGGGTGCTAACTACACCGGCACCTCCAAACGGCCGGTCCAAATTTATTGAACGAAATTTAGCAAAATAGGCAATTTCATTCAAATTCAACTTTTTTTAATTTCTTTTTTGTCTAAACTTAACCCTAGACGGCCTCCAGTCGTCTTCGGAGATGCAGGCGGCGCCGGGGTCGTAGGGTTCAGGCTGCTACGATGACCCTGTCTACTCCTGCTCCACGATGCCGTCGGTGGGCTCCAGCTTCACCTTCACTGAAGTCGCCGCCGTCTGCGGCGGCCGCTTCGCCTTGGCCTGCTCCATCGACGCGTGCATCGCTAGGTAGAGGCCGATGCATTCCTCCAGGTCGAGCGGGTGGCGCGGCGGTGGCCGTGGGTTACTGGCAAAGCGGAGGAGCGTCGCGATGAAGCCGGGCGTGTCCCTATCACCACTAGGTCCGGAGAGGCGACAAGACGCGCCAATGTGGGGGGAGGTCGTCGTCTTGCTGAATCTCACATTCAGAGACCAGTTATAACATTAAACATAAACATTTAATTATGAAACCGCTAATAATAATAATAATGATAATAATTACCTCTAGGGTATATCCCAACACATGCCACGTTGATCACGAGACTGTGGCCCTCATTAGGCGTCGCTGCTCGAGCCGACCTCGTTCGCACCACATGTGGAGAAGCCGGAGTTGAAGCGAGGAGACATCTGGTCGGTGGGGAAAGAATGGCCGGGTTGAAGCAGGCGCCTCGCGATGTAAACAGGGCGTAGCCAGGCCCTAGGCTACCTGGCCTTGGCAGCTAATTTCTTTGTTGACTGTAGCATGCGTTTGGCCTGGGTCTTTGCTCATTCCTGGCTACGCTACTGGCTGTAAAGGTCCAGCAGGGCCGAGACGCCATCGACATCAAGAACACTGTCGGAGGTGCTGTCTAGGCGTTATCCGGTAGCCCGAATCCGCCCCAAAGTTTAGAGACCGGTTGAGCGTGCTGGACATGAATCGTTTCGGACCGGACACTTGGAGAGTGCCGGTGTGGCTGTTTCACTCCCAATAAATTTTGGGTGCTTTGAGAATGCCGGTGGAGATGTTCTCACACCACGAGGCCAAAACCAAATTAAAGCAAACCGAAGAGGATTCCGCATCCGTCACGACTCTTCCGGCGGATACCAAAACCAGGCACCAATCTATCTACCGCCGACGAGACGGATCAACGATTCAAAACGCTTTCACGTAAGCAGAGTCTGGAGCGCACACGCCTGCCTACCCACGAGTAGTGTCCTGTGCACGGCGGGCAAAGCGGCGTCCGGGACGAGACGAACGCCAGCCATCCACCAATCGCATCCGATCTGGCATCCTCCGCCTTGACCTCACCGCTCCAGGTTTCTCTCTCCTAGTCGGAAATCAAATCAAATCAAATGAAATTAAATTGAATCTAAATGATTTTCTGTTGCGGACGGAGTAGTTTCGTAACTCGTAACGCCCCCGATTTGCTGCCCTAGTCCTAGTACTAGTTCCGGACGTGTGGCCTCTCCCTGTCGCTTCGCTCCCACTTCTCCCACCCCCCCTTCCAACCCAAACCCATCTCGCAGCTCGTCCGTCCCCCTCGTGTTCGCCACTGGACACGACCGCAAACCCTAGGCGCCGCCGCCCTCCGAGGCCCCAAGGTACGCCTCGCTCCCACCCGCCGCCGACGGTCTCGGCACCGCTCATCGCGCGCGCGGTGCTCCGGCTAGGTTTTTTTTTGTTTCCCCTGTTCAGCGGCGGATTTATGTTCCGGCGATTTATTTTCCGTACGTTGCGATTGGATCAGGGTAGTAGACGAGGAGGAGGAGGAGATCGGAAGGCAAGCGGATTTATGTCCCAGCGAGGGGACAGGGGCGAGGGCACGGCGCGAGGAGACCCGGCCGCTCTAGCAGCTTCGGCGGCCACCGCGGAGGCGGAGTCGGCGGTGCGGCAAAGGGCGCCGGGGCCCCTCCGGCGGCCAGCCTCCCCTCTCATCAAACCGAAGGTACTCACATACATCCCCCTCCTCTTTTGTTTGTTATCCTCGTGATGATTGGTGCCTGCCGCTGATTTGATCCTGTCTGTGACTAGACGCCACAAAAGTTAGGGTTTTAATGGATCTCGATTGCAGCTTCAGGAAGCCTGGCAATGGCCACGGCGGTCACCAGAGGGTGGTGAACCAGTCGGACACCACCGGCTTCCAGCCCGCTCCAGCACCAGGGCCCCTGCAGACTCCGCCGCGCCCTCCCGCGCCCCAGAATGCGCCCGTGCACGTCCCGGTCGCTGCCCCACCACGGCCGCAGCATCATGGTGATTTCCACGCCCCATCCTGCTCCATGTAATTACAGTTGTGGCGAAGCAAAATTGGGACCTGATGTGTTTCTTGTTGTTTGCATGCATGTTCTGAATCGGCAGACTCACCCGCAGTTCAAGCACCACCCCCGATGTCGCCTGCCGGCGAGAATCCAACGTATATACCCATTCCGAAAAACATCCCTCGTGCTGCCCCAAGGGCACCATCAAAGACCTCCAATGCACCGCTCCTCAGGGACCACCAAAAGGTTTGCTTCAGTTTTCCTCTGTACTATTGTAAGTAACGACTAACGCGTAGGCACTGTGATCACCATCCGTGGTGGTGGTGGTGGTGGACGCCTTCTCTAGGTCATCGTTTGGATAGTGGGCATGCATGTTGGTAACATTCTGCTGCTTTCTTTGTTTACTTCTTTTCAGGGGAATCATCAAAGGGATTTAACTTGCAGTTCGGTAGTATTAACATGAACGCAAATGGTCTCCCGGTATGTTGTGTTCCCTGTCTTTTACAGTTTGCATCTCTTAACTCAATTTTCTTAAGTTCCGTCTTATTTTCCTGACTTATCTTTCTAATAATTTCCATAAACTTTTGCGTAGCAATTTCCTGCTAGGACAAGCTCAGCTCCTCCAAATTTGGATGAGCAGAAACGTAATCAGGTATCTTCCCCTTCCCCCGCATAACAATTTCTTGCTATATGCTAGCTATATGCCGAGCTGTTTGTTGGATGCTAGTATTGTTTACTGGATGTACCAGTAACAGGCTGCTAAGAACTTTTTATGTTCCAGTGAATTATCTAACTTCTGGAACCTTTAACAAGTGATTTCTTTTGCTTATGTTTTTTTTAATATTGTGTTGCTAGTCATTTAAGGTTTCAATGCTCGAATTGAATGTATTATAATACTACCTTTCCATTCTGTTCAGGTTCTTCCAGAGGGACTTAAGGTTGCACCTTCTATGCCTATACCACCAGCCCTAAAACAGGTGCATCCACCGCCACAACAGCAGCATCCGCCGCCACAGCAGCAGCACCCCCCACCACAGCAGCAGCATCCCCCGCCACAGCAGCAGCATCCTTCGCAACTGCAGCAGCAGCCGCAGCACCCCCCTCCACAGCAGCAGCCGCACCCCCCTCCGCAGCAGCAGCCGCTGCCGCAGCAGCAACCCCTTCAGCAGCAGCAGCAGCAAACAAGAAAGGATGCTCTTGGTCCGAGTCAGCCAAATGCTGTGAACACTCATGTTCCATCCCAAGCGAAGAGAGATCTGCATGTTTCTCCATCCGCCCCAAATGTTGCACCACCGAGGCCCACTGTTCAACCTATACCTGGGATGCCCATGTCCTCGCTGCATTATCACCATCAACAACCACAAGTTCCCTTACAGTTTGGTGGTCATAATCAGGGCGTTGTGCCTAGCTCAATGCAGATGTCTATGGGATTGCCTGGTGGCAATGCATCCCAGGTTCAGCAGCATATGTACGTCCAAAATATGCAGCAACATCAAATGCATCAGCAAATGTTGCATCAAGGACAAACTATGATGTTTCCGTCAGTTGGTGGTCATCAACTCCCTCAGTTGGGCAATGTTAGTTTGAACATGACTCCACAGTATCCACAGCAACACCAGAATAAGCTTGTTGGTCCTCGGAAGAGTGCTATCAAAATTATTGATCCACATACCGGCAGTGAAGTGAAGCTTGGGCGGTCTTCATCTAATGTAGGACCACAGCCACCACAGCCCCAGCAAGTCAGTGGCTATGCAACTCAACCTATGGTCTACTATCCTCCTTCACAGCAGAACTCGTATAACCAGCCAGGTATGTATTACTCCAGCACCACCGGTGTTGGCCAGGTTCCTACTGGACCACAGCCTCGGTTTAGTTATTCTACCACCCAAGCCGGGCAGTCGATTCCTTTCGCGAACCCATCTATGCCAAATATTGCTTCTGCCAGTCACAAGGACAGCATAGCTAGTCCTGCAGCATCTGTTCAGTCCCAAATCACAGGTAAACCACATGTTGGTTTGCACATGGAGAAACCTGTTGCTCAAGTTAAGATAAGTATACCACCAGGCAAATCTGATGCACCTAAGTTAAAGGTGGCTGAGCATGTGATGCCGCATCAACAGAAGGATATTTCTGGGACCATTGTTTCAAATAAACCAGTTAGTGAGAAGGAGAGTAAAGCACCATCAGTCACAGAGAAGCATTCCGAGGACAGTAAAGCACTAGCTGTCACAGAGCAGCATCCCACCATGGTAACTCAACCCTTACCGATTCAAGCCACGAAACTAGAAACTGATGCTATGACATTTCCTGCTACAAATTCACCCTCAATTTTGTCGAGGTCGATGGAAAGAACAAGGAAGCCATTCAAAGAACCGATTCACTTAAGGATAACAAGAAAAATGCGACTAGAAAGGATGCAAAGAATTTGCAACAACAGCCACAGGTACATTGTTTGCCCTTTTCCTTTCTCTAGCACTGTTTTTGCGGTTTGGTGTACATGTTTTCCTTGCGTAACGTGATGAATATTGCCTTCATCCAGTCTGCTTCGTCCGCTGAAGAATTCAAGGGGCAAACTTCTGTGAAGGTTGCAGATGATGGGGTCAGTCACATGGAAGCAAAGAGCTCCATCACTAGTAAAGAGTTGGATTTAACCAGCACAGCCTCAGGCTTAACAGCTGCAACATCTGAAAGTAGTGTTTCTCCAGTTCTTGGTACAACTGAAGCTGACAACACAGCAGTAAATGGTATGCACTCTATTTGTTTTTAAATTAACGTAAGAATTGTTGCATATGGGCTTCTGTTTTCCTGACATGTTTGCATTGCCAGCTGCCGATGTTCCTGTCGCCGATATTAGCTCTGCAAAATCATCCTCTGTGATTACTGGGGAGCCCCAAGCAGTAGAAAGCCTAGTGTCGGAGCTGCTGAATCTAAAGAGAGTGAAATAAATCAACAAATCTCACCAGAAGTAAGTGATGACAAAATTTTGTCTGATTCTACTGGAAACGAATGCACGAGTGCACGCTGGACATGGCTGAACAGGCATCATTGGTGATTCCGAAGCCCGGCAATGCAGATGCAGCATCTTGTGTAACTGACCCACAAGAGCTACCAAAAGAGCCCGCACCATCTATACTAGAAGAACACAGTCTAGTGAATAGATCACAGAAGGACACAGAAACGTCATCAGCTTTTGTGGATGGCAATGATGTCTCTGAGGCCAGTTCTGTAACTTCATCAGAGTCTACCATCCGAAGTGCCAATGATAAAGATAACATCAGTATTCAGGAAACAGCTGCTTCCAGTATTACTGCTGGCATGTTACCTGAGAATCATTCAGTTGCATCTCAGGAGGAAGGGATACATGCAGATGGATTGAAGGATCAAGCAAGTGCTGATCAATCAAGTGCTGCACCACAGGTTCTGCACGACCCTTATCAAGGGAAAAACCAACAGCGGAGCTTACTCGAACAAAGTCGGCAGCTGGAAAAAAGAAAAAATGGAAGGAAATGCTTTCGAAAGCTGATGCGGCTGGGACTTCAGATCTTTATAATGCATACAAGGGACCAGAAGAACAATTAGAAGGTACTACCACAGCAGAGGGTGCTGATAGATCATCAATAGTTGATGGAACACATGTGCTGCCTGAGGAATCAGAAAGAGATGGCAATATGTGCGAGGATGATGGAAAGAAAAAGGTTGAGCCTGATGATGATTGGGAAGATGCAGCAGACATATCAACTCCAAAGCTACAAAGTGCAGGCGCTGGAGACCAGGCTAGTGCAGGGCAAGTTTCAGATTCAGATACAAATGAAGCTAACGGTCGAAAAAAATATTCTCGTGATTTTCTGCTAACTTTTGCACATCAGTATTCTGGTCTTCCTGTTGGCATCCGGATGGATACTGCTACTAGTGCTCTTTTCAAGGATTTGGTAGGTAAGTCCTATGTAATTGACCGGGACCCTCACCCAAATCCTGGAAATAGACCAACATCTCGCGGTGATCGCCGTGGTGTTCCAATGGATGATGATAAGTGGACAACAAAATCAGGTGTTCCTTTCAGTCCTGGTCGTGATGCCCACATGGACTTGACAAACGGTCCAGCAACAAGTTACCGTGGTGGCCCCCCAGGCAATCATGGTGTTTCGAGGAATCAACGTGGTGTACTTCTTGTAGGACCAATGCAATCCATTGCACCTCAAGTAAATCGCAGTGGCTCTGATTCAGATAGATGGCAGCAAAGGGGTCTGATCCCATCTCCTGTTACACCGATGCAAATAATGCACAAAGCAGAGAAAAAGTACGTAGTTGGCAAAGTTTCTGATGAGGAGCAGGCAAAGCAGAGGCAGCTGAAATCAATTCTTAATAAACTAACCCCACAGAACTTTGATAAGCTGTTTGAACAAGTCAAAGAGGTGAACATCGACAATGTGTCAACTCTTACTGGGGTCATTTCACAGATTTTTGACAAAGCTTTGATGGAACCAACTTTCTGTGAAATGTATGCTAACTTCTGTTCCCATCTGGCTGGTGCACTGCCCGACTTCAGTGAGGACAACGAGAAAATTACATTCAAGAGATTGCTGTTGAACAAATGCCAAGAGGAGTTTGAGAGGGGCGAGAGAGAAGAAGCTGAAGCAGAGAAAACAGAGGAGGAAGGTGAGGTTAAGCAAACCAAAGAGGAAAGGGAAGAAAAGAGAGTTAAAGCTCGAAGGCGCATGCTGGGAAACATTAGGTTGATTGGAGAATTGTACAAAAAGAGGATGTTGACGGAGCGCATCATGCATGAATGCATTAAAAAATTGATGGGAATTATGAGAAACCGGACGAGGAGAATATTGAAGCACTATGCAAATTGATGAGTACAATTGGAGAGATGATAGATCATCCAAAGGCTAAGGAACATATGGATGCATATTTTGATAGATTGCGCTACTTGTCAACTAGTCAGCTCATATCTTCCCGTGTTAGATTCCTGCTGAGAGATTCAATCGATCTCAGGAGGAACAGATGGCAGCAAAGGCGTAAAGTGGATGGCCCCAAGAAGATTGATGAGGTTCACAGGGATGCAGCTCAGGAAAAACATGCTCAGTCGAGTAGGTTAGCTCGTGGTCCAGTCATTAATTCTGCTCCAAGAAGAGGGGGCCCACCTATGGATTATGGCTCCCGTGGCTCGGCAGCACCATTGGTATCCCCAGGTCCTCAGCAAAGAGGCCGTGGATTTGGTAATCAGGATATCCGGTTTGAGCAGGAAAGGCATCAATTTGACAATAGAACTGTTCCCCTTCCCCAGCGATCTGTCAAGGACGAAGCTATCACTCTTGGACCTCAAGGTGGCCTGGCTAGGGGTATGTCTTTAAGGGGGCAGCCACCGTATCAAATGCTGAACCTCCTAGTGCTCTTGACCATCGCAGGATGGTAACCAGTCCTAACGGGTATAACACAGTGGCTTCGACCGCAAGAGAGGACACTAGCTCAGAATTCCAGACCGAGTCTCCGGGAGGATAGCTCCTGCTACACAATCTGCTGGTTCTTCACAGAGACCTGCCAGCCAGGACGGTCCCTCGGTAAAGAAATCATACTCTGAGGAGGATCTGAGAGAGAAATCTATTGCAACCATCCGGGAATATTATAGGTAATACATTTCAACCTCTATAAGTGTTCATACAGCATATTTCTTCAATAGGCACCAGACTTTAACCTCTACTGAACATTTGACCCTTTAAAGGTGATCCCTGTTTTCTTACTATCTTAGGTTTAGTATATATACTTTGAACAACTACATGATAATAATGTGCTACTATAAGAAGCTGCTAATATTTGGGCTACTGCTATTGTGAGACTAGACCCTTAAAGGCTATCCCTTATTACTATATTTTATTTAAACAAATACATGATAGTAAGTGCTACTATCAGTAACTGCTAATATTTGGATTACTGCTATTGTGAGACTAGTATGTCACATTTCTGTAAATTTCGAAGTTTATTTGCCTCAAAGTGTCCATTAATGAGGTTGTGGTGGCAATCCATTGTCAAGTGTCCAAATTCAAACACCTTAGAAACATAAAGGATTAAATATACATATCCTACCAGGCGACCACAAAATGGGAGGGCATATTACCAATTCCTATTAATATTTCTCTGATATTTGTATGTACCTCTTTTCTATGAATCCCATGTAATGGTTAGGATCCTGTTTGTGCACTATTTGTTTTGTTGAGTATTTCATTCCTAATTGCTTAATTTTCAGGTTCTCTCTGTGTGTGATCATAAAACGTATGAACGCCCCGCGAGTTTCCGTTATGTCGTGTGCTGACATGTGACTTGTTTTTGCAGTGCAAAAGATGAAAAGGAGGTTGCGTTGTGTATTGAAGAATTGAATGCTCCGAGCTTCTATCCTTCTGTGGTATCACTTTGGGTAAATGACTCCTTTGAGAGAAAAGACGTGGAGAGAGAGTTGTTGGCAAAGCTCTTTGTCGGCCTTTTCAATGGTGGATATAATTTATTTCTCAAGCATCAACTCATTGAGGGGTAAGTGATTTGCTTCTTTCTCCTCTCATTGTCCATTCCTATTCACTAGTGTGTGTGCTGACTACAAGAAAATGTTCAGGCTCTCGTCTGTTCTTTCTTCATTGGAAGACGCCCTAAGTGATTCTCCAAAGGCCTCGGAGTATCTTGGACGACTCTTTGCCAGGTTTGTCCTGGAAAACATATTGCTTTTGCAAGACGTAGGTAGATTGATCGAAGAAGGCGGAGAGGAACCTGGACACCTTGTACGGGAAGGCATCGCAGCTGATGTCCTTGGGGCAGTTCTCGAGTTCATCAAGAAAGAAAAGGGGGATTCGTTCTTGAACGAGGCCAAGACCGGCTCCAATCTCAAGTTGGAGGATTTCAGACCACAGCATCTCAAGAGATCAAAGCTGGATGCCTTCATGCAGACATAAAGGAGCTTTTTTACTAGGTAAGTCGTCATAATAAGGACTCGAAATATTCATTCACATACATTAATGGATTTGCTGGTGTCAAATTACCAAGGTCTGACCTAGTCTCTTTGATCAACAGCTTAACAACTCATGGGTGTCGTCGCCAAGCCAAGGAGTCCCATGTTTTTGCACCCAGCCACTTTTTGATCGAACAACTGCAAATACCGCCATCAGATGCTTTGCCCCTAGCTGCTACACAACCATTGTATTCTACTGTGAAGATGATGTATTCCATTCTGTTCAGACTTGTTAGTGGTGGTAATTCATTGTTGCGGACGAGCACAGCTGGGTGCCATTTCGTGTTGGCTCCTGATGAGGAATATTTTTGTGATCGCAGAGGGTGGAGGTCAGCTAACCAATATTTGTCGGGAGTAGGAAGAAATAGTAGGTTCGACTTGATGCCTCCCGTGGCTTCTGACCGATATTCTTTTGTGAACAGACTTAATAGTCGGATAACTTGGCGGCATTTTCCTCATGGCCAGACTGTCAATCTTGTTTATATACTTGTAAGTCGTTGCTATTTATGTCCCTTAGTTCCTGGTGTATTTGCTGGTACCCTATAATCCCTGTTGGCGCGCTCATCCTGTCTATTGTCATCTCCAAAGCTTAGAAGCATGTCCACCGGGGCCTCCAAATACATGCTGGCACCCCCAAATTGAGACCCAATTGAGGGTTCCAGACATGTGTCCGGCCAATTTGGGGTTTCGGACATGTGTCTGTCTAATTGGGGGTACAACCCGCGCCCTTAAAGACAAACTCCAATTTTTTGATCATACTTAACAATTTTGACAACGATTTTGGCGGAACTTAAACGTTTTGAGAAGTGTTAGACTAGTGGATCCCACAAGGAAATAAGCGCGCATGCGACCTACCTAGCGAAACTTAAACGAGATTTATCAAACTTACAATTTAAAATTTAAATGCGATTTAACAAACTAAACCTAAACTAGACGGTGAGAAGGAGGCCTATGCCGATACCGGTGACACACCGCAGCCTCTACCCAACCACTACACGCGTCGGCGTCGAGGAAGATGCCGCTTCAATGGCCTCTACCCAACCACTACACGCGCCGGCGTCGAGGAAGATGCCGCTTCAATGGCCTAGCGCCGGCGAAGAAGATGCCAATCCCAGCGCCGGATTATCAAGAGACTTGCATGCCTCAATGATCTGGTGCCGGAAGTTTCATCTGCTATTGTCATCGGCTACGGCCTTTAGAAACATAGTCTCGGCTGAGGCTTCTGGTTTCGCGGTCGGCGCGTGGTGGGATTTGATCTACCGACATTGCATGCCGCGGCGCGCCTGATGGGAAACCTCGTCGGCTTCATCCTGCGCCCCCTCCTCCGGTGACGGTGTGCTGCTGTGGCAGATGCGCCTGCACTTGCCGACCCCCGTGGTAACGGGAGATCGGGCAGCTCGGGGTCGTCGTCGTCGTCCTCGCCGTCAGAGCGGGCACGCTCGTCGTCCGAAGCGAACCACTCCGGTGTTGGCTCCCGAGCGCCGGTAGAGAGGAAGACGCCGCTCCGACGCGCCTCCTACTCCGCGTCCACCACGGCGTGCCAGTAGAGCGCCGAGATGGAGTACTTGGGGTCGAGCTTCTGCTCGTACGACATCTACATCCACTTCCGCTTGATGAAGTCGACGCGTTCCTGCCCGCTGAGCCGTGGCGCCACCGGCACGTTGACGCCGTTCGTCACCCACCCATCCGGTAAGGTGGCGTCGTCCTCCACCGGCACACTGTGGTGGCTGCACAGTTGCACCGTCTCCAGCGACAGCATGTATGCAGGCGCGTTGGCTGCCTCCTCACGCCACATCTCGCGTTGAAACGCGTTGGCCATCTCCGCCTCCTCGTTGCGGCGGCGGCGTTGCTCCAGCTGCTCGCGGCGTTGCTGGCCGCAGCGCTGTTGTAGCGGCGCGCACGTTCCGCCGAGAGGAAGTCGCGATGACGCCGAAGCTCGCGCTTCTCCGACGTCTCGCGGCTGCCCATCATGGTTGGCGGCGGATCTGCTGGTGGCGAGATGGATTTGGGAGAGGGAGAGTGGTGTGGAAAGATGAGAGGCGTGACGCGCCGCGTTTTAAAGGCGGCCGGAGGAGCAGGGTTGAGTGGCCTGCATTAACGGCGAGCACCGGTTCGCCTGGCCACGCATTGACGCTGACGACGCGTGTGCAGGGCGTCGCCGCGGGGAGCCGCTGAAAGGACAAGGATGTCGCCTAGAGGAAGGGGGGGGGGGGTGAATAGGCGATTAAAACTTTTCCGGTTTAGTCTTGATAATTGCGGAATAAAACTAGGTGTTTAAATTACCAACCCAACAACCTAAATACTAGGCTCACCTATGTGCACCATCAACTTATGATAAGCAAGACAATCAACAAGGTGATAGCAATAGAATACTTCAAGCACGAAGGCTGTCACAAAGTAAAGTGCATAAGTAAAGAGCTCGGGTATAGAAATAACCGAGCCACACGGAGACGAGGATGTATTCCCGAGTTCCTCCTTTTTAGGGGAGTACGTCTCGTTGGAGAGGTGTGAGACCACCACAACAGGTCGGTCTCAACGCCACAAAGGCTTCACCTTCTTCTCCGATGAACCGCACCACAAAAGGTTTGGTTCACCTTCCACTATCGGAATCCTTCGAGGCGAATCCGGAGCCTTTACAACAACCCGGGGCACAACCCACAAATGGATTGGGGGCTTCCGGATGGCTACAAGTGACCACAAAAGGTCTCAACCACCACAAAGGCGTTTAGGGTCCAATGACCCAAGAGTAACAAGCTCACAAACTTTAGCTTCCACGAATCCTCGTGGAGTGCACAAACCGATGCACAAAGCAATGGCAAGAGCACAAGTGCTCAATTCCTTCACTCTCAAATCCCACCAAAAGTAACTAATGCTTATGGGGGGGAGAAAAGAGGAAGAACAAAGAAGAACTCAACAAATGGAACTCGAAGATCTAGATCAAGAGACTTCCCCTCACTTAGAGGAGAGATGAATTGGTGGAAATGTAGATCTAGATCTCCTCTCACTTTTCCCTCAAAGATATGCAAGAATCATGGGAGGGATTGAGAGGTAGGTAAGCTTTTCCAAAGGTCAACAATGGATGAGAGAGAGGGGAAAAACGAGCTCAAGAAGTTAGGAAACCATTGGGGAAGAAAGCCCCTTAAATAGGTCCCCTTGGAAATCTGCCGTTGGGATGAAACCAATTTTGTTGGAAAGATAGCAACAAGAGCTTTCCTACAAAAAGTGGAAATATAAGAACCATAAATAGAGTTAAGTTACCACACATGGGAAGGTGTGAGACTTTCCTCAAGGATAAACCGATAATATTTTCAACACGAAAATGCAATAAGTTTTTCATCCAGAAACCGTTTTCGAAGAACTTGGGCTTGTCATGAAGATCACGACAAGCACCAAAACCCAACAATGAGAAGAACCAAATAAGAAAAATAAGAACCAAGAAAGATGATATGCCAAGAATGCAAAGGTTTGAGCTCTCCACAAAGATGCGATCAAGTTACTCATTTGAGAGCCCCTCTTGATAGTACGTCGTCTATCCTATAACCCGGTCTCCCACTAACACCATGAGACCGGTAAAATGGAAACCCTATCAAGATCATACCTTTGCCTTGCGCATTCCACTTGAGCTAGATGATGACGATCTTGATCTCTTCAAGTGGACCACCTTTCTTGATTTGCGCTTTGCTTGGTGAAGATTCAAATGTTGCTCCCCCATACTCCAATGTGGGAGAGCCTATCATAGGCACATCTTCACTTGACCAATATCTCCACATGGGTAGCAAGCTTCAAGCATAGAATTTCTTCGAGATGCTTCTCTTGAACTTGCACTTCATAATCTTCTCTCTCCACAAAGATGACGTCTTGAAACCTTCAAGACATACTTGCAATATGCTCAACTCTACACATGACCATTCTTCATATAAACCCTTGGATAGAACCTTGGTCATCATATAATCTTCTAGAGTCCAACACATGAACTCCAATGTTTTCCTATGGACAGGATCTACAAGAATATCTCAATGCAAACATTAGTCCATAAGGATTGTCATTAATTACCAAACCACACATGGGGCACCATGCACTTTCAGCCGCATCGACGTCAACACGTAGACGACACATCGCATCCTTCTGCGCCCGCCAGGGGAACGGGCGCGGCGTTATTGCGAGGCGTGCTGGCAGGCTGCTGCTGTCCGTCTCCTCGATATTAATCGGGCGTAACGGCCTCCTGCACAACCTAATTAACACGGCACGGCGTTGTGTCTATGACGTGTGGGCCAACCCTGTCGGAGGGCATGTCCGCCCAATGTCCGGCACCCCAAGAGGGCCTCCAAACTTGGGGGCCCTTTCGGGGGTGCCGGAAATGATTTGGCTCGGGCCGAGCACTTGGGGGTGCCGTTGGGGGCTTTTTTGGCGTCCGGACCCCCATTGGGTCTTTGGGGGGCCATTTGAAGGGTGCCGGTGGAGATGCTCTTAGATATGTCTTTGGATTTTTCTTCACATAACCACAACTTTTTGGTTGTTGTTCGGACATGCCGATGTCAAACTGGACTACAATCTTGAATTTGGAGGCTAGATCTGACGAGCAAAATGACTCAGATGAAATTTGAACTTTAGCAGTGTTGTTCGGATATGCCGATGTCAAACTGGAATCATGGTTTTCCAGTTAGAAAATTGACCAATGTTTTTTTAATGTTAAATTAGATCCTTAACTCTCTTCTCTTTCGCTGATTTCTTCTTACACAAGCTACGTCCTATATTTTCTTTTGTTGAGAAATCCAGATCTATCACAACAATCGTATAGAACATTGATGTAATAGATCTACCCTAAACATAGCAAAAATAACAATCGATGTCATTGGACCACCTAGCAACCGTCGTCGTAAGAGCGAGCTTGATGACAGTCGGCAAATCTTTGTATATGTGATCATAAGGGCCAACACTCCAGAGCTAAAGTCGGCGCCTAGATCTGAATTTCACCAAATATGTTAGACCAAACGAGATCCACCACTCCAGAGAGCAATGACAAACAGTTCCCACCCCCTCAACGCCACCAATGAGATCGCTGCCGACAAGGAGATGGAAGAAGGTTATTCTTGTTCTGCACAACATCGTTGTAGCACAATAAATTGGTTGACCAAATTATGACTTTAGCGATCTAACCGTGGTATCGAGCGCAGCTCCAAGATCCCCCTCCCACGGTCGTGCTGCCAGAGTGACAAGCTTAGGGGCGGGACCCATCGATTGTCGAAGAGGAGACATGCGACGACTAGACTTTGTTCTCTATCTTAGGCGGTGGCTTATATCCAATTATTTTCACGGTCTCAGTACTTGGACGTCAAAATTTTCAATAGGAAAATTGCATAGGATGTGAGAATTAGGAAAAACAGGTCTAATTTCATTACTTTTGAATAAACAAAGAGTAATCGATCGGTGAAAGTCAAATAGCTTTAAAAAGATCAGTCGGTCAAAGCAATAGAAACGAGAAATATGAATAATATGGAACAATGTCATTCTTCGCAAAAAAAAAAAATGTCATTCTTCGCAAAAAAAAAAAAACTAGCTCATGTCATCATTCTATTGTTGTTTTTTTTTTTTGACGACGGAAAGTAAATCTATTTAACCGAGATGCACAGCTAAATCGCTGGCAATCAAGTCAGATACAAAAAGAGGGGCAACATCAGCCCAACCAGAACATTCGGTCTCATGAAGAGAACCAAAACGAGCAAGGGAATGAGCTACAGAATTACATGCCCGTGGGCAAAACGAAAATTCATATCCATCAAAATTCCCAATGCAAGAGCTCCTAGCTTCCCGGAGGAGTACGCCAATTTGAGAGAGCTCATGACTGCTTGAGTTAAGGGCTTGTATCAGAGTCTGACAATCAGACTCAAATATGACCCTGTTGAAACCAAGTGACACCGCTCCTTCTATTGCCGCAACACACGCCTCGGTTTCAGCTTGCAGTGCATCCCGCAGGTGTCTCAGTTTTCCTGCCGCAGCTGCAATAAACTCACCAGAATCATCTCTAGCTACAAAACCCCATGCTCCATCCTTTCTTTGTTCACTGAATGCTGCATCGAAATTCATTTTCACCCAGGCCGCTTGTGGCTTCTTCCACGTCGCTGTTGCCGGATGGGGAACAGTACTTTCCTGTGTATGAGCAGACACAGGATTGCAAATCCTAGGACTGAATTCAACGGCATGCCTTTGTACAATATGACACACCTCATCCACTGTCCTCTCCTTTTCCCCAGCATTCACCTTATTTCTCGTTGTCCACCAGTCCCAAAGTAAGATACACACTAGCTCTTGTTTCTCCTTTGGTAAACTCCAAATCGAATCCATGAAAACCAGCGAATTTGGTGCTGCCATCAACTGAATCCGAACATCTTCAAGCAGCAATTGTCTCCATACTTTTTTAACCTTTTTGCATTTTAGAAAAAGATGACCCCCATCCTCGTCTAATCTCCCACACATGGGACACCTAGTGTCCAACTCAATCTTTTTCCTCTTTATATTCAGACGCAACGGGAGACTATTATGAGTAAGCCTCCAAAGAAAAATTCTAACCTTTCCAGGCAATTTCAGATTCCAAATTTTGCTCCAAACAGGGGACACGTGTGAAGGATCTGAAGAAGTACTAGCATCCTTAGCTAATTTATTGTCGCGTATATCCACTCCAAGGCGATACGCAGATTTCACAGAAAAAATACCCTTCTTATCATAATGCCAAGCAATACTATCTTCCATCCCTTGACGAACCGGAATTGAAAGAATATCCTCCACGTCCTCGGCGACAAAAATAGCTCTCAGTACCTCTTGATCCCACTGTACCGTGATAGGATCTAGCAAATCTGAAACTTTCAGGGGCTCTTCCATCTCATCTGGTGTACGAACTCGCCTTGTTACTCCCCTTGGGATCCAAGGATCACGCCAAACATCAATATTTTCGCCCGACCCTACGGCAACCGCGATATAAGAAATCTGATAAGAACCCGCTCGGTTGCTTCACTGGTCCACTACCCGCCCCAAATCTCTCCCCTACCGTCGGCCGCTCCGACCACAAGATGGCCTCACAGTCGCCTACCGAGTCGCCCCCAAACGCCGACGAGCCCACGCCACTCCCGGACGCCGAGGCCCCTCCGCCGGCCCCAGAGCCGCAGTCGTCCCTCCCCGACGAGCTCCTGGAGGAGATCTTCCTCCTCCTGCCGACCGCGGCTGACCTCGCCCGCGCCTCCACCTCCTGCACCTCCTTCCGCCACGTCGTCGCTCCCCTCTCCTTCCTGCGCCGCTTTCGCTCTCTCCACAAGGCCCCCGTGCTCGGCTTCCTCCGTGCCGAGTTTTACCCAGCGCAGTCTCCTCATCCCTCCGCTGCTGCCGCCCACGCCCTCGCTCAGGCCGCCGACTTCTCCTTCGGCTTCCTCCCCAACCCCGCCGCCTGGAGCCCCCGCGACGTCCGCGACGGCCGCGTCCTCTTCTCCGCCGTCTCGCTCTCCGAAGGTCGCGGCGACTTCATCGATGCCACCTCCAACACCTTCGTGGATCTCGTGGTCTGTGACCCGTGTCTCGCCGCTACGTCCGGATCCCGCCCGTTCCCGAAGACCTAGCGGCCTCTGTCCAGCACAGAGGCATGTTGGATTTCGAGCCCTTCTTCGCTCCAGCCAGTGGCGAGGACGTGGAGGAGGATGAGTCGTCATTCGGACTGATCTGCAAGGTGCTGTGCGAAAACAAGGTTGCCGTCTTCCTCTTCTCTTCACGCACCTGTAAATGGCGTAGCGTGCCATGCGACGGTTTGGGCGATTTGTCCAACGAGGTTGTGGATGCACTGTATGCACGCTGTGGACTGTATCGGCGCCACTACGCGCACGGCTGCTTCTGCTGGGTGTTAGAATGGATGGACAAGCTGCTCATGCTCGACACACGCGAGATGGAATTCTCCATTATAGATCTCCCTCCCAACAGCCACGGCGGACGGCTCGCCATTGTGGAGGCAGGAGAAGACACGATTGGGTTGTTAAATATCGGTATGCGTACTTTAGACTTCTACCGCAAGGTCTGGCGAAACAAGAGAGGAGGTACCCAAGAGTGGCAGCATAGCACAATAGACCATCCCTTGCCCAATTATCACTGGTGCATCATAGGTGCAGATGAGGAGTACTTGCTGCTAAGAGGGATTTCGCTAGATTGGCCCTGGTTCGGAAGCTCTTCGCAGCAGAGGCCGGATATAGAGTATTTTGCACTGGAGCTCAAGGCATTGCGGCTTGAGAGGATGTATGTTTCGAAGCACAAAATGATGCACGCTCACCTGTATAGAGGTTTCCCACCATTATTGTCTCCACCAAGTATATGAACTAGTAAGTTTGCTACTGTAACCTTCCTTTATGTGTTTCAGCAGTTGGAAATTACTTGATGTTGTTAATGTGATTTTCCATCCTACTGTAAAGCAATCGAACTAGGTATTGTTGTCATGATTATTTCTTGTGCAACAAACTCCTATTCTGAAGACTCGAGCCCCAACACCCCCCACTGGAACCTGTTCACTGATATCTTCTTACACCTCATGTCTTGCTGATTGAATTGATAAACAAGAGTTTTATGGTGTTTTCTTCTTTTCGCATCTTGACCCATGTGTTGCAGTCAAGTTTGCAATGACATCACCTCTTACAGATCGCTGCCATATCATCTTGCATATGACAACTGTATCTCACAAACACTTAATTACATCTTACATGGGTAGATGACATCATAACAGCAACTTAGTAGTTAGTACCATTGCTTCACATATCTATTAATGAACTGGAAGACGTTTCCTTGTGCCTCTCTCCACAAAATTAAGGAATATAAACTGATATTACTGTTAATCCCCATGCCCTCGCTTGAGCAGGTTCACTGGGATCAAGTCTAGCCTTAGCCCTTTCGTAACAGTGTGTTTGGTAGTTGTTGGGAAAGGAAATGGGCATTTAGACGTGGGAGTTTATAGAGCGATTAGGCTTGGGAGTTTGATTATTATTCCCAATCCCATGTTTGGTGTGTAGTGGTAATTGGTGATGGGAATTTGACAGAGAATGAAATTTTCAATAATATATTTTCGTGGGTTTAGTTGACCCCTTGATTTCCGGCTAAACAAACGACTCAGCTAAGGTGGTAAACTGTTGGCATGTCTCGACAGGCGGCAGAGTACTTTCCGGCGAGTATGACGCAAATAGCAGGCAGCGGGCAGAACGAGCCTCCGTGTCGCTGTGTGCAAAGCTAGCTTCCGGCGAGATTCCTATGTTAGCCAAGTAAGATAGCTAGTCGATCGGTTGCATGGTATCAGCACGCACGAGAACAACACAACGGAGAAAGACTGGCAGCCATCAGCAGAAAGAAAAAATATGGCTAAACCTGCAATCGAGTGGTCAACTTCTGCTTTGCACGCAAGACATCTGTATTCGTTTTGCGCCTCATCTCCGTGAGGCATCGTGTGTTTCTGCATCGATAGGAGGTGGGTGATAAAACGGAACCGTTTTCCCTCATCTCAGCCAATTACCAGCCCCCCCCCCCCCCCCCCCCCCCCCCCCCCCTCTCTCCCCTGTGATGAAATCGGAGGGAGTTGGCACCCTAAACTCCCAATCCACTTCCCACTTTCCATACCCTCTAATTAAACAAGGACTTTAAGTCCCGTATCCCGTCAACTCCCATTCCCTCTATCTAATTCCCCTAAACCAAACACACTTTAAGAGTAATAGGGTTTGGGTATAATATGAAGTGTATAGGCAAAGTGCATAAAATTGGCCTATGGTTTTGTTGAAAAAAGTTCCAAATGATGCATACTCACCTCACCTGTATAGAGGTTTCCCACCATTATTATCTCCACCAAGTATATGAACTAGTAAGCTTGGTACTGTAGCCTTCCTTTATGTTTTTCAGCAGTTGGGAATTACTTGATGTTGTTGATGTGATTTTCCATCCTATTGTAAAGCAATCAAACTAGGTATTGTTGTCATGATTATTTCTTGTGCAACAAACTCTTATTCTATAGACTCGAGCCACAACACCCCCCACTGGAACCTGTTTACTGATCTTCTTACACCTCATGTTTTTTTTCGAGAAAACGCAAAAAGCTTTTGTGTTTTATTTCATTGAATAGGAGAAGAGTTGTTACAGCATTACACCTCATGTTTTGCTAATTGAATTGATAAACAAGAGTTTTATGGTGTTACTTTCTTCTTTTTTGCATCTTGACCTATGTGTTGCAGTCAAGTTTGCAGTTACATCACTTCTTGTAGATCGCTGCCATATCATCTAGCATATGACACCTATGTATCTCGTAAATACTTAACTAAATCTTAAATGGGTACTCCCTCCGTTCCATATTATCAAAGGTTTTACCTTTTTTGGAATCGGATGTATATAGACATATTTTAGGGTGTAAATTCACTCATTTTGCTCCGTATTTTGTCCACATTAGAATACCTAGAAAGCCTTATATTATGGAACAGAGGGAGTACATGATAGCAACTTAGTACCATTGCTTCACATATCTATTAATGAACTGGAAGACATTTGCTTGCGCCTCTATCCACAAGAATGAATATATACTGAAATGACCGTCAATCCCCATGCCCTCTCTCGAGCAGGTTCACTGTGATCAAATCTAGCCTTAGCCTTTTCATGAGAGTAATGGAGTTCGGGTATAATATGAAGTGTGTAGGCAAAGTGCATAAAATCGGCGTATATTTTTGTGAAAAAATGTTCAAATGACCCATATCTGCTACATATCCTTCTGATGGAGTACTAGCTGCACACATTGTGTTAGGTTTATTTCCAACATAAGCATTTTTGCGATTCATAACCTCCCTTCAAGGATGAGTAACAGACATAATATAACAGCAAAGGGTACACTGAAATTATTTTCTGCCAGATACATGTGTTTTGGAAAGTTTTCTCAATTCTGAGGTTTTATGTTACAAGTTTAGGGCCTGTTTGATTCAAAGGAATTGCATAGCATTTTTGGAGGAATCAATCCTATAGGAATTTTTCCTTTCTTGCTTGTTTGATTCGTAGGATTAGATCCTATAGGAATTTTTCCTAAGGATTCATTTGTACTACTTCCTATAGGAATCCTACCATCCACTCCAAGCTCTTTTTAGAATTCCTTTGGTGGAATCAAACAAGTTCCAAATCCTATAGGATTGAAGTATGCATGACATGGTAATCCTATGCTTTTCCTATTCCTACGTCTTTCCTATCCTATGAATCAAACAAGCCCTATTGTATATGGTTTCCAGAAGTCCATATTATGTTTTTCATGAGCATGTGTGCAACGAGTTTATGTTCTGTTTAAAATCTCACTGTTGTGCAGAATGCCAGAATCCCATGATAGAATGTATTTCTTTTAATTGCAAGTTGACTATATTGGATTATTTGGATACGTATAACATGGTTTAAATCGATATGATTCTTATTGACAAAGTCTAATACTCCCTCTGTTCCTTGATGTAGGGCGTATAGTTTTTTTGAGGAAAAATCCAAAAGATAGCGTGTATTGCGGTTTATGGACAATCTTACCCATCCAAAAAAAGTCCCAAGTTGGAACGGGGGGATTTGACTGATTGTTGGCTATTAGGGACTCCTCTCTCCCGATTTTTTCCAGGGGCAACTGAGTCCACCGTATGTGAAATTCCCACGTCTTAATATTCGTGCGAGAAAATTATACACCCTACATTAAGGAATGGAGGGAGTATGTGGTATGTGTGCTTTCGTCAGCAGGATTTCTCAAGGGTTAAAAGCACTGTAGGTATGAACATCTGTATGCTGACTTGATTATAAAAGAAGACACCAGTCACTACTGACAGTCTGACACTACGGTGACTAGGAGCTAAGGAGCTCTATATTTTGAGAGAGAGGGGGCTGATGAGTTTGGGGAACGTTGAAGTTGAACACTGGGATTTGCTCATGAATGAGCTGCAGGAATTCAACCATTGTATGTGGAGGAGCATGGTATTTCGCCGGGCTTGGAAAAACATGGCCTAAACCTCTATCAGCAAGATTACGTTTGGTGGTCTGGTTCCTTACAATAAGATGGATGTTTGGAAGGACAAATTGTCTCTCAATTAATATCATGTGGGCTTGTGGCCTTGTGCATAACCTTCAAGACAGCGTTCTGATGGCAGTTCAGTTGGCACTTAGGGACTGGCCAGGAAATGATTTAAGTTTCTTTGTGTGCAGGGATGGAAAAGGTAATCACAGTTTCTTCATTTGCGGGCTAACTTAGAAGAAATCTTTTGGTGGGATCGACAGTTCTTTCCTTTGAAGTTTTTTATATGACACCCGGGCGGACTGGAGGTGAAGGGGAACCTGGTGATTAGATCATGGTGCTCGAGTTGGGGGACTTTGTGAGGCATTTGGAATCAAATGTCTATGCATAGTAAACTGATCAAGTCTAATGTGTAAACTGATCAAGTCCAATACTTGTTACATAAGAAAAAGCTGGGATCCCTGTTGAATTCTGTGATCAAGCTGTTCAAGGAGGAGGCAAAATGACTTGACATGAAGTGGTCGTCTGACTTTTGCGTTATCTTCTTTGTAAGTCTTGGTGTTAGTCTGCGTCTGTGCAGTCTGATCTTGTTCCGGTATATTCTACTGATAATAGTTGTGGCTTTAATTCTGTGTTTGATGCTTGCGTGTTGTGGGTCTCTTCCATGTTGGGGAGAGTGTCAGTGTGTCACCATGTTCCTTGTATCTCGGTTTTCCTTTTCGTCTAAAAAGACATCAGCTACTACTGCATGTGATGACATCGACCTGTAGTTTGATTAGCTGCTGTTTGTCCAATGACATCCCTGTGTAGATCTGAAGAAAATGGATGGGATCTGTTTATAACCAGCTTATGTCTGCCACCTGCCTTTCTGTTGTGGCGTTAGTAGTATAGGTGGAAGCTTCCATAGTTGTCCAGGTTAATTACGTGTCAGAGTCAATGAAGAGTCCTAGTTGGATACTACTATTAGTCCATTTGCATCAGGCCTCCTGGCGCTAGTCCTCCTATAAGAGGATTTGTATCCCGTATACGAAAGTCTCTCTACCCTGTATGCTCTCCCGATCCAATCTACTTCTCTAATTCCCCAATCCCCTGCTTCCTACCACGGCACCTACCTGACACCGCCGGCCACGGCCTCTGGTGAACTATCCGTACAACCTTTAAAGTAAAGGATACAACATCTTGGTATCAGAGCCGACCACCATGGCTTCCGATGCCGACAAGAAGAAATCAACCGATGGTGACATGGCTACAACCCTCGCTTCAATGCAGGAGGCTATCCTTAAGAAGATGGAGGAGGGCTTTGCAACCCTTGATATACGCATAAGGCCTTGCAGGAGAAGGCGAACGGCGACGGCCTCTTGATAATGCCAGTTGACCTCCAGCCGCTCGCCTCATCTGGTGCTGCAACCATGGCCACGGAGGTTGCAGACACAGTCACCACTTCGATGGGGCTGCCCCGGACGAATCTGCCGCAATACTCGCAGCAGCTTCCTTCGTTGTCACAACAGATGCCGACGGCGCCATTGTTTGCGGCAGGGACATCAACCTCGGCAAGGCCCTATGCACCACAGCCGCATCAGATGAGGTTTCCATCGTTCGTACCACAACAGCCGCAACCGAGCTTTCCAAAGATCACAGAGACGACAGGGACCCCTCGCTACCATAAACTGGATTTTCCTAAGTTTGATGGCAAGGAAGACGCACTCACCTGGTTGAATCGTTGCGAGCAATTTTTTTGGGGGCAACGCACGGATGAGCCTTCCAAAGTTTGGTTGGCAGCCTATCACATGGTCGGCGTGGCTTAGGAGTGGTACATGCACTTGGAGAGGGACGAGGGGATGCCATCATGGCCCAGGTTCAAAGAGTGTTGTAACCTGCGCTTTGGGCCACCGATCCGAAGCAATCCTCTAGGCGAGATTGCACGGATGCGCTAATCCGGCACAGTGATAGAATATGCGGAGAAATTTCTGTCCCTGCTTGCGCACAATGACCCCCTCTCGACAAAGCAGCAGGTTCAATTGTTTACGTCAGGCCTGACCGACTTGCTCCATGTGGATGTTGAGATGCAAAAGCCGCTGGACTTTCAAGTCGCCATGAGTATGGCACGTGCTTACGAGCAACGCGCAACTATCTTAGCAGCAGACTCTAAGGAGAATTCATCCACGGCCATCAGACAGCCGCAAGGCATCTCTACCTTGACGGGTACGGTTCCAGTGACGGCAGCAGAGATGGCAGACAGAAGGGAGAAGGGACTGTGTTTCAACTGCGATGAAAAATTCTCGAGAGGCCATCGTTGTCAACGCCTTTTCTACATTGAAGCTATCGATGACGTCGAGGAGGAAGAACCGCCATGAATTACAGCTCGAGGACGAGCTGTGTCTGCATGGGGGAGTAGTGTTGTGGCGTTAGTAGTATAGGTGGAAGCTTCCATAGTTAGAGTCCAGGTTAATCATGTGTAAGAGTCAATGAAGAGTCCTGGCGCTAGTCCTCCTATAAGAGGATTTGTATCCCGTGTCATTTAGTTAAGCAATATACGAAAGTCTCTCTCTACCCAGTATGCTCTCCCGATCCAATCTACTTTTCTAATTTCCCAATCCCCTGCTTCCTACCACGGCACCTACCCGACACCGCCGGCCACGACCGCCGGTGAACTATCCGTACAACCTTCGAAGTAAAGGATACAACACTTCCATTCTTTTCCAAGTTCTTGTTCTCAATCTGCTAATCGTCGCCTATTCTTCTGTTGGAAAAAGGACTGCTATGGTGTTGGTAGATTTTATGGAGCGCAGAAAGCTTCCTTGGTGATAGGCATCAAGACTGGTCTATCGTTGCCTTCCATTTGAGGTAGCTGTCCAAAAACTGGTCTAAGTTCGGCCTCAAATTGGCCTAGTTTAAGTACCCACTATGCATGTTTATGATTTCGATGGAGCAGCTTCAGCTATCTGCATCTTTGCAACCTCTGCTCAGAAGATTCAGAGAAACACTGACTTACAGAGTAGGGAGGGGTTGTTAAGGGTGTGGGGTGGCTTGCAAGGAAGGCGGCAACCAGGGTGGAAGATTGTGAATTGTCAGAAATTCCATATATTATTTATGAATAATTCTTGATTTTTTCACTGAAATTTCTGCTGAAAACATCATTTGGCCCCCTACCTTATAGCAAAGGTTGGGCGATGTCCTGCATGTTGGTAACTACGACGTATTTTTGTTGTTGCGTAGTTCATTTTAGCACATTCCTCTATGTCAATTCTCATGGAGTAGGCAAATATAAATAACAGTTTCTGCCTTTTCTCCCATTTTTAGGTATTCGGTGCCCTGGTATCCTATTTGTCCGAATAAGGAAATACTAGGAGGAACATTCCTCCTCACTTTCTTGACCTATCATTATCCATCTTATTATGAAATATGAGAGCCAAATAAATTGGGAAACAGCTCCTTCTGTGTAGTCCCTAGACTTGGTATGCACAGATAAATTTGAAGGTACGCACTGATGTTTTCTTTTTTCTTTTTTATATATCTAAGAAAAAAAGGCCCTCAGTTGACATTAGTTAGAAGCAACAAAATGTGCCAATTCGCTGTGAAATGCGATGATGAATCCAAGATCTAATATTGGTCGTTAGTAATACTTCAAAAATCAATCCTGCCTGCAATCCAGCATTTGCTTCAACTTTTTGTTTAGAATCCTCTGACATTTTGCTAATCTAGTAGGGTGTGGATTCCGAGAAGGCAATCTTTAAAATGTTAGGTAAAAGATGCCGATCCAAACAGAATACGGGTTATATGTTACGAATATGTAAATAAGCAGTTGTCAGAGCTAGTCAGAGGAAATTAAAGCCTGCAGTCCAACTACGTATGGTTTGCGCTGTGTTTGGATGAGAAGGATTATATGCTGGAGTTGTTAGGATTAGCTCAATTACTCAAATTATGCTTTACACCATATTTATCCAAGTTATGGATGATTTTCGCTGTGTTTAGCCAAGTACGTACGTCGGTGTTTTTGCATGTGAGACAATCAATTAAGAAAAGTTCAGATAGTCAAAACCTGTTTAATTCAGTTTTGATGTAAACATATACTCCCTCGTGAATATTGCACTAAAATATGTCTAAATACATGTGTGCAGAAAGTAGGTAGAAAGTCTTATATTTTGATACGGAGGGAGTACCAGCTAATTTTCTGGGTCTTATGACCTTTTGCCTATCCATATTACTCTGCGACTGAGAGTCTGTTTATGCAAGACACGATTTTCTACATCTCCCACTTGACTGAAAACATTTTATTTCAGATAAGTGAATTCCCATACAATTAACATGGTGAGTGGTTAATTCCTTTTTTTCAGTGCACTCACGTTGTATATACACTTTGTGACCTTTAGAGTCGTATTATCACAAAGTAACAGGTTATGATGTACCTTTCACGACCTTAAGTTTTGAAAATTTTCCTTAGCCATATACTTCCTTCAATGCTTGACATGCATTAAAGTATTCATATATATTCCGTAAACAAAGAATATCCATGTTTCCATTGTAAACAATAAATATCTACAAATGTAAATATTAGCACATAACATAAAAACAGATCACCTTTCACGAAGATCATATTTCCAAAAATAGCGTCAATATATCCACTCAGCTGAATGTTGAGAGCATCAAATAATGAATAATCCATGTTTCCATGCGCCAGCAAGTTCTTTATTGTGATTCCAACAATCTTTATAAAATTCATATTCTGTTTGCTAAAATTCCAGCAAATACTTTTCCGTGCTAATCAAAATATCACCAATTACAGTGGCATGGCTAAGTTCGGGTCGCACGAATAATGCCACACAATAACTATGGTATGACAATTATTCTTCCTTTTTCTTTACGAGTTCAAATATAATTCCTCGCAGAGTATCATTCCCTTAATCAAAAGGTACATGACAGGTCTTTCATATGAAAGTTAGAACTGAACTAAGGTTTCACTTCCATCAATGTGATATTTTAAAAACAATATTAACATAGTTAGCACATATAGTAATAACACAAAACAATTAACACTAACCTTTGTATATGATTGTCTTCCATCATAAATAAAACCATATGACCTGATATTCCATTGATGTGAAGCAAATCTAAACAAGTAGTAGTATGTGATGCTTCAAGGAAATAACCAACCGTTGTATTCCTCCATTCAGCCATGGAGTATATTATATAAGACAGCGAGGAATAATTCCATGCTCATTACATTAGTTTCAATTAATATTCCTGAAGTGTACTCCCCCCACCAATCAATTTTCAAATCTTTAAATCCTTTGAAGAACTGATTTTCCACTTCAGTATGAGATGTAAATACAACAAATACTTTCCGACTTGTATTGTAAAAGATATAAATAACCATATCAAGTGCAATCATTAATAGAATATGTATATTCACCTCAAGTAGGAGTGTCCAAAAATACCGTAAATATATGCTGATGAAAGTATCATAATCCTCCCACTCAAGTTTAGAATTTCATAAGTAATAAGCCACTTCCTTGATATGTGACCAAGTCGTAAATGAGATGATATAAATAACCGAACCTCTAGTGGGAGTTTAAAACCAAAAGTCACATTGAAGAAAAAATCCATAACTGATAGTCCTCCCACTTAATGTTTATAATTTCAGAATTAACAACCGTAATTCTATACATAGAGTAAGACCAAGTCATAAATTCCATCAACAATAAATTTCCGAGCATTTGTTCCTATTACGAGTATTCCTCCATATGGAGTTATCTTATCTAAATGTACAATTTGTCCACCAACTTCCAATGGATTGTCAAGATAAATGAGACCATTGTGTTAAATTCCATAATGCACTAATTTCCATCGAGCAATTATTCCACTCTTCCTTTTCCAAATAACATACATAACCAACAAATTATAATAGAGAAGTATGAATTAAATTCCTTCTCAGCGTAGGTGAATGTCATGACCTACAAAATAAAACGATACCTTCTGTCCACAAAATAGTATAATGAAATAATTTCCAATTCCAATAATGAACTATAAAATCCTTCCCATTGTAGGTGAATGTATAAACAATAATAATTTTCCTCCATAAACAGAGTTTGCTTACATAATGTACAATTCCAAAGTATATATAATTTACCATTGGTGAGTAAGTACACACATTTATTTTTCCTTTAGGATTTTTCACATGTCAATAAATTTGATACTGTATTCCATCAAATTATGATGTACAAGTAAAATCCAATATATACGGAGAAGTAGTCATACACAAATAATTAGTGCAAACAACAACATTGAACATACCGTTGAGTAAATATCAATTTCCTTTTCCATTGGAGTATTTCTCATTTTCCTCCAAAAACAAGTGAAGCCAATTTCAGTATAAACATGCTTGATGTCTTCTCATCGTTGTTATGGCAGAGAATTCCGATGAATTATATAATAATCCGACTAATTCCGGAGAATACCAATGAGTCCCAATATATTCCGGTGACAAGTTCCATCCTGTAGAAATTGAGAAATCATAGGGGAAATCCATCCGAAGAAGAGTTTAATAAATTTTCTCAGAATAAATTCGAACTTCCTCTAAAGGGGAGAGTCCACAAAAATAAAAAACTTTTTTTCCAGGTTACATAAGATTTCCACGTAATCTGTGCACTTGCATATTCAACATCGTCATGTGACAAGCAAAATTTCTTTTCCACGGTATGATACCCATCATCCATAAATAATTGATTTTCAAGAATAGAAACATCTCTAAAATTCCTTTCTAGATAATGCAAAAATCAGCATCATCCGTTGATCCCAGTAAATTCCGCTGATGGCAGGCGTATGTTTAATATCTGTTGTCTAGCATAGCAGAGTGCAGCAAATATATTTACTTCCCTTCCTCATTGCGAGCTGACTACCTCGGCAAGGTGGTTTTAGCCGCTGGCTCGCGGCGGTTGTTCCGGACATCGCCGGGTGAAAACCTTGCTCCGGCCTTTGGTCGATGCCGGCGACGGCGGTGCTTGCGGGCACCATTACCTTCTTGAAGGCGTTGTCGTGGCCTCATGTCCTCATCCACCTAGGCTTGGCTCTCCAGGGGAAACCCCAGCTCCAGTTTTGCTGGGCCGGACGATGACGGCGCTTTCGGCGTCGTTTTCCTCGTTGGAGGCATCGTTTTGGAGTGCCTCCGGCTATTGGCAAGAGGCTTGGGTGGTTTGGTGGCGTTGCGATTTGTGTGGCAACGATGACAGTGGTGAGCGGAGCCGAGTCGCGGCATGTCCTTCGTCAACGACAGTCCGCGGTGTCCCACCGTGAAGCTGTGAAGTCGGAGCTGCGTGTCGCGTGGCGGCAGGCCGGCAACGATGTCACTTTCTCCAGTGGCCACGCGGATTCCGTCGGTGCAAGGTGTGCAACTTTCTTCGGTGAAGCTCTTCGTCGAAGTCGGAGCTGCCTCTTTCTTGACGCTTTGGGTCGACTGTTTGGCATAGGCCGACATGGGTTTCGGCGTCGGCTGCGGCGAGGGCTTAGTCGGTGGCCGTCGAAGGTGAAGTCGGAATCGCTTGCTCGGGGAGGAGTGACGACGATGACGCTCGATGACAACCTCGACGATGTTTCTCCTCAGCGTGTGTGTGTTTCATGTGGGTAGCCAGGTCGGCCGGGTCTGCCCAATGTGGTCATCTTCGACTACGTTGGTGCACTTGTAACGGTTTTTGGCCGGTTCACCGCTAATTAACCGGTCAATTCCCTCTTACTTTTTTAAATAAAATGAGGCAATATTGCCCGTTTTGTTCAAAAAAACCTCGGCAGGTGACACTGATTATAAGCAGCAAAGTCGTTGGGCCGGTGTGGTGTACTGAATGTTCCATCAATTAATTGACGCAGTCTTTCCTTGGTCAGCAACTCAGCAATTTCAGCATGCAGCAACAATGGAATCGTAATGTTCTTCGATTTCTGATGGGCAGCTGATTAGCGCAGCAGAGGCCTTGAAGCTTGTCACGCGGGCCCGTCGGGGCTAGGGAAAACTAACGTGCAGACCCAGTAGAGGAGATCGCGGCAGGAGGCGGGCCGTAGCGGATGGCGAGTTCATGGGGCACCGGATCCGCTGGTAATCGAACACGAACATGCGGCGACCTTGATTCGACCTTCTTCCTCGATCCGTGCGTGCAGAGCAACAACAGAACCTGCTCTGTTTTCCAGATCGAGTGAGACAGGCACCGGCACAGAGGCCCGGGACGGGCAGGGCAAGGAATCTTGATCGAGGGCCGATCGATTCGACGGGAGAGCGGAGGCGACGTGATGCAGCGGAACAGCAGTGCAGAACCAATCGACAGCAAAACGAACATGACGGAGCCAATTCTCAGCGGGAACCGCAGACGACCGGCGGCAGAGTTGAGCAGATCGGTAGGATCGGCGGCGAGCCGGCGACGTGAAGTTTGCAGCGGACTAGGTTTCCGGCGGCCGCGCGAGCGTTTTTCTTGCGAGCGGCCGACTTAGCGGATCAACACGAGGGGGACGGACAACCGAAGGATGCGCAGCGAAACATGGCGACCATCGCGACGGCCGAGTTGCGCAGCATGCGGCAGAATGCGCCGGTGGCGATGGACGATGAACCTTCGGCTCTGATAGCAATGTATGAAAATTAGGGTTTGGAGCTATTTCGGCCTACTTGGTAAGCGGCACCACCGATAAGGCAGAGAAATAGAGGGTGGGCCGAAATAGCTCCAACCCTAATTCTCCTACAGTTTAGGAATTTTGGTAGAAGTTTTTGAAAACAAAAAGAATGAATGAAAGGAAAATAGTAACTAATCATTGTTGATACCAGTGTTGTTCTTGCACTGAAAGTTCATACTGCATTATAGTTGTTACACAGTGCGTACGATCAGGATGTACTAGTGATTGGAATAATATACTAGCAGTAAAATCAACTCTTATAAATGCATCCAACTTGTTATTAAATTCACTGACTTGATTGCCCTCCGACCTGCAGCCTGCTGGGAAACCGCTGCTGCATCATACCTCAACAGGAGCACAAGAGAACAGATCGTGCACATGTATATGCAGGTGCAGTATACACATAATACAGCATCTGTGTTGTAGCAACAAAGCGCAAAACAATTACACATCAACTTGGTCCATGAGTGCATCATTGTTAGCTAGTGTGACAGGAAACGTTCGGGACCAAAAACATCCGACCAGAAAAATTCAATTTCCGGGCTTCTCTGTTCATTCATGTACCTGCGGCATGACCGCATTTGACCTGAACATCTTTTCCCTTGTGCAGAAGCCTGATCGAGGTCAGAGTCTCACGCTTCGTCATCAGCAGTTACACTGATGCCTGCAAATCCCGGACGCTGCAACTTGTCTTGTTTTGGATCACAATAGACTAGTGTATTGGGGAAATCCACTCCGGCTCATAGGTGCATCTACACCCACTACTCAAAAACGAATTTTAAAATGTCAAAAAAATTCAAACAAAAATTTCGGATGTACATATGAACATTTTATGTTCGTACAAAAAAAAATCCGGATGAAAAAATATTTTGTTCGGCCGGTGTAAAAAAGACAAAACCCGGGCGTTCAAAAATGCCTCTGCACGTAACATTTTTTTCTCTTTTTTATACGGGTCACACAAAATGTCTTTTCGATGCGAAACTTTTTTGTACGGATAGACATTTTTCATATGAATACCCAAATTTTTTTTTTGAATTTTTTTAACATTTTAAAATGAGTTAAAAATGCATTTTGCACAACGGGTTCATCTGCACTTGTGAGCCAAAACATCATGTCCAGTGTATTGTCAGGGAATAGCGGCTTAGGGGTTCAGTAGCTACGAGGGTATTTTAGGTGTTTCACCTATAAAGTCACCTTGTAGTTGTCTAGGTCTTTCTAAGCCTAGGCATTGTATCCTGCTGCAATCAATTACGAAAATACAAACCTAATTTATCTTGGGTTCTTATTCTCCTACAATTTATGCATCCTTTCAAGACAAATTCATAATAGTTTTTAAAAACACGTATTCACCCCCCTCTCTCTCTCTCTAGATGACACCTTGATCTTTCACCCACCATCACATAACAATTTTACTTTGGTTGAATCAGAAACTAATGATATCCCTGAACTTTCCATAGAAGATAATAATATTCTCATAGATGACACAAAGAAGAACGTTTATGATGCTATCATACAAATGGAAAAGAATAACATACCAATGTCCCGATGGGTTCCCTGTTGAATTCGTCAAAAGTTGTTGGAAATTGTTAAGGGGGGTCTAATGGCCATGTTCACTAAATTTCAACAAGGAGAGTTGCCTTTGTTTCATCTTAATTTTGGCACCATTATACTTCTCCCCAAAAATAAAATGTTGTGCAAATTTAGCAATACCGTCCTATTTGCCTTATGAATGTAAGGTTTAAAAGTATTCACAAAAGTGGCTACCAACTGTATTTCACATATCGCTCACAGGGTAATCATACTAACTCTGACGGATTTCATGCCCGATCGTCATATTCTTGAAGGGGTATTCGTCCTGCATGAACTATCTACGTATTTCATAGGAAGAAAATAGATAGTGCTCAATTAAAAATAAATTTCGAAAAAGTTTATGTCACGTCAAAATGACCTTTTCTATTATAAGAAGCACTGCATATGAAACGCTTTGATGTAAAATAGTGTGACTAGATTTCTCTGTTCAATTCGTTCACCGAGAGAGTGTGGGCATTAAAGTGAATAATAAACTGAGCACTACTTTCAAGCTGAAAAAAGATTGAGACAAGGATCATATTTATCCTATCTTGTTTAATATTATTGCATACATGTTGCCGATCATAATTGCTAGAGAAAAATAGTATGATTAAGTGGATGACCTCATGCCTCATTTGGTTGGGGGTGGGGTTTCGATCCTACAATACACCGATAACACTATCATTTTCGTTGATCATAATTCTGAAAAAGTTTTAAACATGAAATGAATATATACTATGCATTTTTTAAGCTTGTTTGAAGGTAATTTTCATAAGAGCGAACTTTTTTCTGGGAAAAGCAAAAGAAGTTTGGTTGTGAACCAGGATCCTTCCGTTTTAGATATTTGGGAATCCAATTCAATTCACAAAACTAAAGAATGGTGAATGAAAACCAGTGGAGGCTCAATTTGAGAAAAATAGAATGGTGAACTCTTTTCTTTGGTAAAACAAAAAGGAATCTGGTTGTGATTTAGGAACATTCCCTTTCTAGAATTTTGGGAATACCAATTAACTTCAGAAAACTAGCGAATGGTGAATGGAAACAAGTGGGGGATCAGTTTGAGAAGAAAACAGCATGTTGGATGGATAAAAGACCAACAAAGCATAGGCCGCCAGTCATGGATTTTGGGTGCAACTATCCATGAAACGGTTGTACATGATTTATTTGACCGGTGCGGATGGCGGCTTGACAATACGATATCATGCTGATGCAAAGACGCTTCATGGTTGTATCTTTTTTAGACGGTTGATCCATTTATCGTCCCTTTGTGACCCTTGAGCTTAACTCTTTTGTTAAT
Source organism: Poa pratensis (assembly GCA_947311845.1). Taxonomy (NCBI): domain Eukaryota; kingdom Viridiplantae; phylum Streptophyta; class Magnoliopsida; order Poales; family Poaceae; genus Poa; species Poa pratensis. The sequence continues at coordinate 9,834,297 of CAMZMU010000102.1, forward strand.
TAATGACCCTTTAAGGGCTACATGCATTAGTTGATGCAGATAATCACCTTTTCAAAAGTAAATATATTGTATACCCTTCCTTCTCACTATTCAGATGGCTGATAACGTCACCACCACCATTCGTCACCCTATTCGTTTGTGCCAGATTCTACGGGTGGTTTGGGTGTAAACGAAGGCTCATTTCGTAATTTGATTTTCCGTTATTCTGACAGGGAGGCCGACGTATGCTTGAATCCATAAGTTAGAGCATCTACTGAGGTTTTTATTAAAGTGTTGCACTAACCAATTATGCCAAAAGTCTAAACCGATGGAAGTTCTGGGCTTTATATTTTAACACTTAAAAAACCCTCCGTTTTTAACTGTTAGGTAGACGGTAGCCTAGTTTTGTCAAGGGAAAAGACCAAATGACCAATATACGTAGTAGTTGCAAAATATATTTGGTGGGGGTCTTTAGATCATGAATTTACAGGTCGAGTTTGCCGCGTATACAAGTCAGCAACATGCTCTCGAGATCCATAACGTAGGAGCCAAAAGCTAATGCCAATTACCTGATTTGTCTTGTTATTTCCATGCCTCACATCAACTGGCCCATCCGCGTGCCCCCCTCCTCCTGACATTTCCACGACCGAGCAGAAAATCGTCAGATCATCACACGCAGGACACAACGCAGCGCTAGCTAGCCCTCCAGATCTCACATCATCTCCTCTATTATTTTGCATCTTGTGCATGCGGTTGTCGCGTCCCACGGGCTGCATCCTGGCCTCCTGGGTGGCCAAATCAACAAAATTGACCTAGAGACAAAACTTCAGCTCAAAATAGACGCATCCTAAAAATTTCCACGACCGAGCAGAAAAACGTCAGATCATCACACGCAAGACACAACGCCGCTCATGGCCCCCTCCAGATCTCATGCACATCACCGCTATTATTTCGATCTTGTGCATGCGGTTGTGATCGCGTCCACACGGCCTGGGTCTGGCCCCATTTTTTGGAAGAATCCGCGTATGCGTGAACAGTCCATGGATGTACATAGCGCCGATCGTAGCCTTGCAGGGCGCGCGCAACGCTCATAGGCAAGCATTCCCATCACCGGTGGACGCACAAGGAAACAAACAGGGTGCCGGACTGCCGGCGCATGGCTGGCCGGCTCGTGCAATGTGCATGTATGCCCCGATCGCTGCGGCCCCGTCCCTTGCTACCGAGGCGCCATAAGTCGGCAGGCCTTGCGGCGAGCAGTGGTAACCGCAGCTAGTTGTTCGAGCGTTCCTTCCACCATGCTCTGCCATGGCTGCAAGCCCATACCCGTACGTCTGGCGGCGCGCATGCATAGCTATAGCTATAGCTACGACGAGAAGCAAAGCGGGCTCGGGGAGGCTAGAGCAGCTGCCCAGCCAACCACGCGTAACCATGGAAAAAAATAGCGCGCTATAGCGTTTTTAGAATTGTCTAGTTATATTAATCAGTATACAATGTCTTGCTAATACTCCCTCCGTTTTTTAATATAAGATGTTTAACCATTTGTCCACAGGCACATGTGTACAAATGTACGTAGACATATTTAAGTGTGCATGTTCACTCATTTTAGTATGCATGTAGACAACATGTGCAATAGGTAAAACGTCTTAGATTCATGCACGGAGGGAGTAGCACGCTATATTACGATATAACACGCTTATATTGTATTTTAAAGTCGGCGTTATTTTGCTATAGCACGCTTTTTTTTTTGCGCCTAACATAGCAAGCTATAGCTCCGACGAGCGAGTAGCGTGGCCGAGGCAGTGGCGGGCATCGCCATGGACGCAAGGGGGAAGGTTTCCTTGCTCACGTGATAGGGCACCCCAGATGGGTCGTACGTAGCGCCACCAGCACTGGCCGGAACACGGATCTTGATAGAGCCAGCGAAGTTACGGACCGGCCGGGAGCAGCATCAGAGATCCACCGGCCGGTCGCTTTTCCTTTGCTACTCCGTATATTTTCTGATTTCCTCCTCGCTGACGGGCTATATTGCGTAAATTAAGAGCGCGCGCGGTAGGGTTTTCAGCGTCCACAAAGTTGTCCGTCCATTCCTCCGGTGGTCCGGCAGCGGCGCACCGAGGTGGGGAGGTAAGCCAGAGGTCGGCGTGTGGTCCGCGGCGAGGATGATAGAGACAGCACGACGCCGGGAAATTATTTATGTGGCACTACCATATCCAACGCAGCTAGCTCTTCAATTAAAACCGACGTGTTACAAACTCGATCCCCGGCTCTCGCCGTTGTTCTTGCGTGCTCGGCATCCCTCTCTCTGATCTACACGTTCCGATCCATCCCATGGCCGGCCGGGCCGAGACCGCTCTGCCGCCGGTCCCGGTGCCGTACGTACGACGTTGTCGCCGCGATTGCCTGCATGCAGATCATGCAGCGGGCGCGGGCAGGGATCGGCCGGTGCCATGCGATTAATTGCTCCGGTATGGATGGTCGTGATCTCGGTTGTGCCCAAGACACGTACCAGGTCCATACCATATCCATCCAACAGGATACATCGTATTTACTACGTACATGCATGGCTAGCTCTTGATACATACTCGAGATGGGTTTTCACTCTTGGATGGACGGGGTTTACTTGGATCTGTGCATTTTTTTTCAAAATGGGGGAATACCCCAACCTCTGGATCGATTGATGCACACATACGTTTATTGCATATTTCGGTAGTATCAGAGTTTACATCTAAATGATCACATAAGGTTGCATATATGACTTCAGATCCTGATTACTGCGTTATGTAACGATATGCACATGTCTAGTGGCCTCGTGGGCACCTCAACTTGTTGCAATGAACATTGATATGGATACTGGATTGAAGACAAGGGCATTGTTCAACTAGGATGGTTACCGCCTTAATTAGCAATTGTATTAGTAATGCATAGTGCATGGTGTATTTTCTATTGGTTTCTTTGCTTAATTGTTTTTGTGTTAAGCTCAAGGAGCTTTTTTTTGTTTTTACTAATTGTAACAGACAACACTAGGCAATAATAAATTGGTGTGTGCACTAATCGGTGCAGCGGCGGGGAATCATCCCTCCTTTTAGACGAGAGAGGTTTAAGCAGCCGTAGATCAACCCTCACCATCTCTTATTCTGCAGGTATAAATAGTAGGCGACCTTGATCTACTCCCTCCGTCCAGGATTATAGGTCCTCTAGCAAAAAACTATTTGTCCAGGATTGTAAGGCTGACAAATATTAATTAGCCTAATTAATAGGAATTACAAGTCCTCTCTCTCCTCCTATAGTCACTCCTAACCGCACAGCTGCCCCTCTCTCCTTTTTTTCCGGGTGGTGTGAGATATTTGACCAATGCATGGCTCGGTTGATTGCCTAGTTAATAGGCTAATTAAGTGTACCGTTCCTATTTGATACCTGATTGGAGAAAAGAGTGGAAAGTTAAAATTGCTAGTAGCCAATCATCTTGTGCCTTGGTCGCGCTGCGTTTTAGTAGGGGGCTTATAATCCTGGACGGAGGGAGTATCTCATCTTCCACTTCAAGTGATGGGAAGGGGTTAATGTTTCGTTTCCTTTGGGTTTCTCAAAGTCGTTGGCCAAAAGTCTTGTCTCTAACTGCGGGCAGTGTTCGCGTTGTTGTCGCTCTTGGACTTGGTTTCCCTGACAAAATTTATTTTTTGTTTTCGTTTCTCCGAAGTCTGAGAAGGAGACTTGGCACTGCTAGTACCAAACCTTAAGGTGTGTGCTTTTGACTGCATTTGGGATAGGCACGAAGCTGCACGCAGGCCATAAAGAAAAACGATCGAACACATAAATTGTTTAACTTAGCTTTGCTTCAACGTTGTTCTCTTTAAGATTCCGGCGCAACCAAGCATCACGACGATATCTTGTGGCACCTCACAGAAGATGGAATCAAATCTTTCACGCCAGGAGTAGGTACTGTAAATCTGTAGCAACACCTACAAACTATGAGGACACTTGTCACACTTCTATAGTGCTCAGGACAACTGAATTGTCACATTAGCAGTCATGGTGATTGGTCATATGCAGTATATATGCTGCATTGTATAGGCACCCTACGGGAGGATAGCCATATTTAAGAAGATAGGAGCGTTACAGTTCTATAGGCATTGATCGTTTTTGTTGGAGCTTATGATTCAGGAGACTAACAGTAGTCCATCATGCCCGCACCAACTATGTCTAGAAAAGCATTGCGTCAACTCGACACAAGGGACTTTTGCTTGTATGCACAGCCTGCTTTTGGGGTTCAACACTCATGGTGATAGTAGCATCCTATGGCTATGGTGAGATCGAGTGGAATAAAGAAGAAGGGTATGATAATAAAGGGTCCTCATGCCAAGTCATAAGAAGTGTGCAAGACCCATGCATGCAGAAGTGGTGGTCACACCGTGGCGGCAATAGTTATTTGCAGGAAACCATGGTGCATTCAAAGGTGCCAAAGACATTCATCTATGTTCTGGCCTAGGGAAGGTTTTGTAGTCAATTTACAAGTCCACAGCTCGGATCTCTAGTTATGAAAGGAAACATAAACTAGTAATCTGTCTTACATGTCCATTATCCTAGTTTTACCTTTTATTAATCCCCGTTGCATGACACGACAAGTATGAAGTGTAGACAAAACGTTTAACTTTCAACTTGTGGTCCAAAAGGATTAGGTTTCAGGGTGCCTAACGGTGAACTAAGAGAGAAAATTCAAATCGTTTGATCTGTCATGTTGTACATCATGCCTAGGTAATCTATCAAACAACTATGATTGGCAAATGAAACTAACCATAGTATCACGGACAATAAGCCCACCGAGGTCAACATACACATCACGATCACCAACGTGACGCTGGTCCGGCACCCTTGCCACGGGCACCACACCTTTCTCCGATGTAATCTCGTGTGTAACCTATCAGTTTGCGTCTAGTCTATTTTGACAATCCACGGTGCTTATAGACGGAAGGCTCGAAATGAGCCCGGCTTTGAATTAACGAAGCCAATAACCGGCTAAACGTTACAACTTACACAACTTACACTCACGCGCTGGGGATGCCAGCTTTACAAGTCAAGAACAGAGACAACAGAAGACTACAAAAGATAAGTAACACAAGCAACTAAAAGTCTTGATCCAGTCGAAGGAGTATTGTCTTGCCTTCTGTTGTACGGAAACAATGCCACCTTCAGACCATCCTCGCCCACATCGCCACCCAAAGCTCGAGCAAGCAAACAAGCAGAACTCGAGAATCCAGAGAGGCAGGGACGGAGACAAGGGGGACGAGCAGGGCTACGCCCCCCCTATGCTTATGCTTTTCATTGCTATATTAGCTTCTATGGATGCTTGATTAGTGTAAATTAGCTTGATTCGCCCCCCTTAATCTCAGATTCTGGCTCCGTCCCTGCAGAGAGGGGGTTTCAGAACAACGCCTCCAAGGAGGATAACGGCGCCGAAGAGCGTCGTCGTCGCCGGTAGAGTCCAAAGACCTACAAAGCTTTCGCCAAGACCCAATCCTCCAGCATAGAGCTCGACCATGAAAGAGGTCAAGTGGATTATGCCGACACTGCAACAGAAGCAAGCCACACCGAGAATAGGGCAGGTAGAGGCGGAGGTGGAATCCAACAAGGAAAGAAGCTTCAAGGTGACACCTTCACGAAGGAAAATGGCACCGGGAGGTGTCATCGTCACCTGCGATGGTCTCAACCATGCACAGTTTTCACCGGAGCCCCAAGCATCCCTAACACCAGATGCCACCATGAGGTCGAAGAGCCCGGACATTGCTTCTGATCTCCTTCCCGGAGAGGAGAGACATGGTGCTCCAGCCCCCACTAAGAACACCAACAACATACGCCAGAACTAGGCACACCAACCAATCTTCCGCAACGAACGACAAGACCAAGAGTCGTCATGGCCTTGTCCAGCCGAGATCGAATCGCTGCATAACAGTATCGGACTGGCCTCGCAGGACGTTGGTCACCGGAAGAAGGTACAGCGAGCCCGCACAGCTCGCTAGGTGTCCCGCCATGGATCTGGGAGAGCCCCTGCACCCAAGCAGGAACGAGCTCCACGGGAAAGTAACACATGCGGCCGAGGAGAAAGCCGCACCGCCACCGAAGTGACGAGCCTATCTAGGCAAGAGGGACCGGGGAGCCCCTACGCCCGCCGGCCAGTAAGGCAGGCAGCCCTCGCGACGAGCGCGGACCGGGCGACCCAGATCGGGGCCTGGGAGACCACCAGCTACAATCACTCTCACCTGCATTAAAGCCAGCCCGGCCCGGCCCAGATCCGGCCCAAACGGCTCAGGATCTGGAAGCACGACGGCCACCGGAGCACCACCGGGACCAGAGCAGCACCACGACCACGCGGTGCCGACCACCGGAGCAGCAGCTCGCGCCCATTGGCCGGCCAGGCGGCCGGCCGGCCGTCAAGCAGATCCCCCCAAGGATCTACTCGAGAGCCCCTCGCTCCAAGCGAGGGAGAGCTCTAGGGCTTCGGAGCGCCGGCGGGGTCCAGTGAGTGGCAGAGCAGGGAGAGGACGCCAGCCACGACGCGCTTCCCCGAGGGGAAGGCAAGGAAGGGCCAAGCCCAGCGAGGGCCCGAGGCCCCCCACAACGCACGCCACACCACACACGCACACACGCGAGAGAGGGCTCCCCACCGCCACCGTCAGCCGCCGCGTCGGCGGCGTCCTCCGGCGAGGGCGGGGACGGGGGAGGGAGGGGAAGGGGGGCGCGGCGGCTAGGTTTTTTTTTCGCCGCCCGTGTCGCCCTCGCGAGAGCGACGCGGGGGCCTTTCCTCTCCACGGTGCTTTTATATATTAGCCTCGGGTTACAAGTGTTCGGTTCCAACACCTAATGTACCATGTACTTGCAAGTCCAACCGTAACCAAACACGAACACATATGCAACACCTGCACCCCTAACAAATTAATGCACTATAAAGGGGACGAAGTTGGCATTGCTGCATTGGTGAAATGCTAGGTTGCTAGAGTTAAAATTGGTGTCAAGATCCTAAGCTCATTCCTCGTTCCACTAAAATCACTACCAATCCATACATCCGATTGAAAAAAGTAATGAAGCAGGGACTACATATATATATAGGAGCTAAGCCAATTTCTGAAATGAGGAACAAGAAATGGAAGATGGGAAGTTAACATGGTTTATGTGCGCTTGGGTGTTGACGACAGATACCCCATAAACTCTTGGTGAAAAATTTAATCCGTTTGGTGGAAAAGCGTGCTCCGAGCCTCTAAACATAACGAACTCCACATGTAAAAGTTACCTATGCTTTTTCTTGAGGGATTTTCCAAGTTGGCACGCTAAAAATGAACCCTATTTTTGGTATTGTGGAAATAATAAGAAATAAATCGGTCAAAACGTTGTCAAATACTCGCTCTGTTTGAAATCAATTGATTTGGATTTGTCCACATTTGGGTATATTTATATTTGGATTGTGTCTTGATACATTCTTTGATAGACAAATGTGTCGAGTAATTTGAAAGGGATCTAGCATGCAGCTGTACGACAGCTTGATTGACTACCTGTCAAAGAAAGAAAGAAAGACAAGTTGATTGACAGATTAAATTACACGTACAGCAGCAGCGCTTCCACATCACGTACGTAAGCGAAGTCGCCGTACGTACTTGCGTGAGGTGAGACCGCAACAGAAACAAGTCGCGCGCATGGGTTATCAGATGGTGTTGCAGGGCGGGGATGTACTGCCTTGTGGTCATCTGTTCCTTGCGCCCGGCCCGGCCCGGCCGTCTGCGCGTTCGCCTCAATTAATCGGATACGCACGCCTCACGTGACAGGCAGGATCCATTAAACGATCAGCAGCGGGAGTAGTTAAGCAGGAGCGAGTGGGATAGACGTCCGGGACGAAGAGGCGCACGTTTCTGCGAGCATGCAACTCAACTGCTGGCCGGCCGCTGTTGCCTTGCTAGCTACTCTACTCAGATCGACCGCAGACCGGGTACGTCCCCCAGCTCCGATCCGTCGCTCCTCCGCGTGTGAGAGAGAGCTGCTCGATCGCAGTAAAACTTGCTGCACGCACTGTAGCCTGTAGGTAGCGGGAAGCGTAGCGCACTGTAGGGGATACCGGTTGTAGCATCACAAGATTTCTGAACTAGACACTTCTTTCTGTCTAGTATGACAAGTTCTCGTATTGATATCAACGTGATTCAGCGCTCTATGATATATATTTTCTGAACTTGCGGAAGGTAATTCTCCAACGGTACACTGTAAGATCAAAGGACAGCCGACATATATATACACCAAGGTGCAGAACGGGCGCGTGTTGTTAAGGTGGCCACACAAAACCATGCATTTTGGCAACAAGCTCCACGAATACTGCACGGCTTCTGCATGCGATCTCACCAACACGCGTGTCTGTTGCTGAGCTGAGCAACACACAAGCTAGGCAGGCAATGCAACGCAGCCTTAGTGATAATGACCTTACATTCATGGCATTAATAAGCTGTCCGTAACGGTAGGCTCTAAAGGCTCCAAAGCCCTTTTAGTTTTAGGTAAAGCCCAGATTTTTTGCAGATTTTCTTCAATTCGAGATCGAACGCGAGAGAGAGAGACTGCCTCTGAAACTGCCCATCGCGATCGACGACCTCATCCCAGATCCGGCGGTACCAGTTTAAAGCTAGATAGCAGGAAACGCTGATCATGGGTCTGTGTTTTGCTGTTCCGCTGGTCGATTGCGTTGAACTAGTAAGAAAGTCTCTCGTTCCAGTTTTGCTAACGGGATCTTCTTTGCGAGTAGCACATTAATTGTTTGATCTTCGTCGAGAAAGCCTAATCCCTAGTTCCCTGAAGATAGATGCATGCTTAATTTTTCGGTCGTGGTACTAATCCCGCGTCAGGAAAAAAAAAGTACGTATCTCCAAGTTCCACGTACCCCGACTTAGCAAGATCGGCAACACCATGTTGGTTTTAGAAAAATCACGAACATAACAAATCTTCGACTCTATCTCTCACGCATGTGCCTAATTCAGCTGAGCTGATTAACAAGTTCAGCAATATTTTGGAAATTAAGTTTCTCGCTCTCTTATCCGCTCCCCTTGCTACAGTGAAAAGGAGGCGGAAAAGGAGGCGACCGGTGGTTGCGTGCTCTCGCCGGCGGATCCGTTGCTCCCCTCCGGCCCCCGTCCGTGCGTGTAGATAGGTGTTGCTGTGTTAGGTGTAGGTGTGCGTGTGGCTCTCGTTGTCATCGAGACGGCGGCGATGGCGGTGGTGTTGAGCTTTTGCCCTCCCCCTCTGTTCCCCGTTCCGGCGGTCGCCGGAGAGGTCGTGGAGGTGGTCTTTGGTGTGGTTCGTCCGGTGCTCTCCTCCTGCCTTGTTTCTCTGGCCTGCCGTGGTGGTGTGGGGAGAGGCTGCTCGAGGCGGGCGTTCTGGTTTTGGTGGTGGTTCTGCAGGTGGTCTTCCTCGACGTTGCTGCTCCGGCCGGCCGTGGTGGCGAGGGGAGTGCTCGTCGGGAAGTTGTGTGGTGGTGCTGGTGGTTGGCCTGGGCGGAGTGGTGTCGGCGGGAAGCAAGGAGGTTTGGGGGAGCCTGTGCTGTGGCTGTGCCTGTTCATCGTCTTCGGTGCCGTCGCGGTGCGGCGGACGGCCTTTGCAGTCTTCTACAGGGCGTGGAGGTGCTTGCTCCCCAGCGGCGAGCGGTACGGCGGCGCCGGCGAAGCCTAGGGTTCGGGAGCGCGGATGCGGGGATCTGATCGTGTTCTTTCGGTGGCTCTGGGGGGCTCTCTGCATATTTCCTGGTCCTCTTTGTAATTTCTTTTTCTTTCGGGACCTGTTGTAATATGTTCTGAGCTGCCTTGTATTTGTGGTCGGATGCTTTCAAAAAAAAAAAAAAAAGTTCAGCAATATTTTAGATCGACAGATAGCCAGTGCATTTATCCACGTAGGTTTATTTACAATAGATTTATCAGTGCATGCAATGATTTGAAGGCATCCACGCACGCATGTCGACCGCGTGCATACGAGTGGTCGACTTTATTGCACAGTGACTCACTCGAGCAGGACACGGCGGCACGAGCAATAGATGGACTCGAGTAAAAAGCACCGCGCTCGCCTCGCTTGCGCGTCAACGCAAATCGCCACGGAATTCCCGGTCGAAAAAGGGTCCACGAGTTAGGAGGACAGCCACAACGTCGTAGGGCAGTTTCAAATTCGCATTTTAGCTTTTGATTGATGAAAAACTTGTGAACGCGGTTTTAAAATCAACAGTTCAGTGCAGTCTTCCTCGAGCAAAACGCAGAACGGCGACTATTGCAGCCAACATTGGGCGACCCATCTTTTTCGCCCTCGAATCGAAAGCGCGGTAGCACTAGCATGCGTGAAATCGAATTTACCGTGGACCCAGCAGTGATTTAATTACCTCCGCGCGGCGCGGCCCACATGTAAGTTTTGCTTTTGCAAAGCTCACAGTCGTGATGTCATGAGAGATGCTCGTGTCTACGACGTTATACGCGTACGTGTACGTACATTACAATCGAGTACGACGTGCTATACGTATGGACGTCCACAGCACCATGCAAGCTGCATGCAGGAGCCACACGGGGTGCAGGGTAACGCCGTGATGGGTGGGGCCACGTGTAGACCATCCAGCGGAGGAGGCTCTGCCCGTAATAAAGGTAAAGTACAAAGGCTGTTGCTCTTGCTGTTGCCTGTTTCAGTCCCGACAAGTGGCGCTCGGCCGTTTCTCCGTTGACCCCTTGTCATTTCCTTTCTCTCTACAGTCTACAGACCGCATGGCCCGTTATTATCACCCCTACCGATCCCATGTTGATTTCTAGTACAGTATAATTTTCCAAGAAACGAATTTCAACCTGCAGTGCAGACTACTGGGAACGCCTAAATTCTACTGGGAGTACTACAGATTTCACCTATTTCTCCATGTTAAGGATTTTTTACATTTGAAAAAAAAAAGGAAAACATATAAAGTAGGAGGGGACATGAGTAATGGGCGCATGATTGTGTTGTTATTTTCAGCAACAAAACATTGGTGTTTCCTCCTCCACATCACCCCAAATATGTCCATCCACCGGTCTAGCAATCTACCTCCCCCACAGAGATCACCCCAGCTAGTCCCCCCACAGAACAAAAAAAAATGCCAAGGAAAACAAAACGCAAATAAAATGACAGCTAAATCTCCATCCCTTCTTTACCTCGAAAGACTAAAATAGATGAAAATTCCGGAATGAGGGCAAAAAAAAATGGAAAAAAAAAGAACAGGGCCGCAAGAGTAGGTAAACTCTTCTTCCAGCTGTCACGCTGCATCGAGTCATCCATCATCCTGCCGCCGCACGCTGCGCTGCGCCTAACCCCACCGGGAAGGTGGGCCCATGCACCGCTTCTTCGCGTCCACCACCGATCCGACCGTCCGGTCACTCTCCGTGCTGGCGCTCCGGTAGTGCCCGTGCCCGAGCACCGTCACCGGCGTGTCACCGCTGCTCATCGCCGCCGTCCAGCCGCCGGACCCGACGCCGATGCCGCAGGCGGCGGCCATCACCTCACCGCACTCTTGGAGCTTCTCCTGCACAGAGCAAGGAAGATGGACTAAATTAGACGCCACGATCTGCACAAGATCTTTGGAGTATTTACAATTATGCTCGCTCGACATATTATTATGAATCTTTGGAGCAGTAGCATGCGGTGCCAGGTAATCATTGTAAGAGCAGACAAAATTATTAACTCCGGCGAGGAAACAACAAATGTTACTCGTCGGAGGGCCGGGTCAATCGCTGCAATTTGGTCCAATTCACGAGGAAAATAACTACGGAAAGGCTAACAGTGGTGGTAGTAGTAAATACAGGCATACAGCAGAGAAGCGAGCGTCTCCTGGTGGGTTAGTTATTTTGTACTACTTGCTCAATTACTCAGTAGAGAATTAAGGAGGGTTTAGTGGAAAACGAGAAATGTGCGGTTTTATAAGATCATGCTCACGCTATTTACAAAGGGGCAAGCGGCCACGCCGGCTTGGAAGGCGGGAGGAGGGCTCCGGCGACCTCTCCGGCGGCGGCGAGCAGCGCCGATGCGGCCACCACGGAGGGGGAGTACTCGGCCATCTTCACCTCTGCGAAACGAAAACAGAGCAGCAGATGAGGCGCATTCCCCGCTGATGAATGAATCTGACGGCAAACCGATCCTATTTCGTTGGCATTGGCACGTACCAGGCTGGGCGCGGATGAGGAGGTCGACGGCACGCGCCTTGACGTCGTCGAGCATGGGCGGGTGCCGTGGCGGAGGGAAGAAGGCTGAGAGGAAGAAGCCGAGGAAGGCAAGCGGCGTGACGGAGCGCGCGCGCCACTCCAGCGCGCCCAGCACCACCCGCTCCATGCGCCGGATGTTCACCGCGTCGAACATGAACTCCTCGTCCCTCTGCAACCAAACACTTGATTAACTAACTAATCCCCCCATACGGAATCGCGCTATGTAGAGCAACCAAGAAAATCATCCTACTTGGATGTCGGCGATGGAGATTGCGGCGACGCGCTGCATCTTGGCGGCGATGGAGAGGCAGCTGAGGGCGAGCAGCCGAGGCGCCCAGGGCTTGTGCTCGAACTGCGCCGAAACCACGGGGACTAGATCAGACCGAATTCTTGCACAAATCTTGGCAGGAAAAACGCCACCTTTCGCGTTCTTACCGGCAATTGGCGCTTGGAGAGGAAGCGATCCACGTAGTTCAGAGCGAGGTAGGCGACCCGCGGGTGCACGGCGAGCTCGCCGTCGTAGCGCACCTGGGCCGACCGAGGCTGATCGATCAGATCAAAATAGGAAGGAGATGCACTGTCCGCAAGAAAAGGACAAAAGGGGAATACCCGCTAGGCGAGGCCCTTCCTTACCTTGTTGATGAATCCGGCGGCGTCGCGGCGGACGGCGGAGGCGGCAGCGGAGACGGAAGGCGAGTGGTGGCCCTCGGCGTCGAGGAGGCTGGCGATCGGCTCGTCGGCGGGGCTGGTGAAGGGGTTCTCGAGGTCGAACTCGTTGTCGTACTCGTAGACGTACTCCTCCTCCCCGGGCATGTCCATGGCTGCTGTCCGTACGAGGAAGAACACGCCAAGAACCGCAGGCTGTGGCTTTATGGGGGAGAGGAAGCCACCATTGCTGCTACGCAGTGTGCTAGTACTACTAGCTCTGTCTGGTTGGGAGATGGCCTTTAAAGGGAACCGTCGGGGTCCGGGGACAATGGCACAAAAGGTGTGGATCTGGGGAGAGGGGGTTCTTTTTGTGAAGATCGGGAAGACGACGTGGCCCGAGACGGAAGGAGTGGCATGGAGGAAGAAAGAGCAGTGCCCTGGTCTTTGGTGGACGAGGTGCAGGCGGAGGAGAAGAAAGTTTCTCGTGGTGACCCACCTATCAGTGACAGCAAATTTTTATGGTCGTGCTCTTGTGGCGATCCTCTCCGTGGCCCCATGCGTATTGTCTTTGACAGCTCTCATCCATGTCAAGAAACGTGGTAATTCTTGCTAATGTTGGTTTACGACATTGTAGAACAATAATTGCCAATTGGTACACTTTTGGTTGGCATAAGTGTAGAGATCTTTATGAGTATGGAAAGTTCCAAAATAATTTTGCAATAGTGCGTTAATGGATTTTTTTTTTTACTTTGTTGATGATCACTTCGTTTGTTGGATAGTACAATGTTTGCCCCACACCCATGAGGAATCAAAGCCCAAGATTAAAGATCTGATTCATATATCATTATAATATGGGAAATAGTATTCTCGTCGATAGCAAACCACATGTGGTGATTTAATTTATCTCAATACTCTGCAACTCCGTTCGATACTCCTGAGAAAAGTAGACAATAAAAATCAAATAGACTAAATATAGCCTGAACGATCCTAAAAATCTCCCGAACCCGGCATAATTGTTGTAATTGTGTATAAAACAATTATGAAATAGATTTGTAAGTTTGTTTTTCCGTGTTATATGTCCTTTTATGTTGTATGTGCTAACATGGAGTCATATATTCTCTCTTTCCGTTTCAGTGACCACTTTATAGAAGCGCACCTTTTGGCAAAGAAGAATACATGTACAAACATTTTAGATAGTGCAAATTAGGGTAGAAATGTAGTATGTTAGATATTTCTGATATTAAGGTACAGATGTAATGATAACATTGTTCTTTGTTATAAATGAAACACGAAACCGACTTAGTGCTTTGTTATGTCAGCCTCATCATGTGTTGTGGTATCTATATTCTCGTTGTAAACATCTGAAAAAGCTCAGTACAAACGAGCAGAATAAAAACACTGTATGTGATGAACTTCAATGAGGGATACAGAGCTTAATAGAAACCAATCGCCGATAATTGTCCTCGTCGGCGACAGTTTTCAGCCCCCATTGTCATAGTAGGATTTCACATCAGCAGCGGGGCTCGAGACACGGACCCTTTTTCCGTTTTCGATGAGGGTTTTGACCTGTTTCCATAGTGTCGTTCTATACTAGTGGTTCAAGAACAAGACAAGCAAATTGCTGAAGAATCTGCATATGTGCCTCAAAAGAGGCAACACACTAGGATGATATTGTTTGCATGATGAGAGATATGAAGACATCATTTCATGATGCTTTGAAGACAACTGATCCACTTCCTTTGCTAAAGGTTACTCGTCTAGTTAGATTTTTCCTGCGCTTGCCACTATACGAAATTGGGAGGAATATGACATGCTGAGAGTTTATGGGAATTGAAAGGACATATCCTTCCCCACAGTGTTTTGATGTTTGTTGACAACACACTTAGATGTCTAATGTGTGTGCTAAAAGTGTGCAGGATTGTATCAATTAATATTGCACAGGTTTTGTCTCAAGAAAAGGAAGAAATGCAGTCTTCATGCGTCAGCCGGTACTACCGGGTTCTGCCATGCGGAACTACCGGGCCCAGTACCGGGCCCAGTACCGGATCTCCAAAAGCTCTCTGGACTCGCTCGATTTAATCCGGTAGTAGCCCCGGTAGTAAGCGCGGTACTACCGGGTGGGGAGCACTACCGGACCAGGCGGTCCGGTACTACCGATGCGCGCGTGGAGTGAGCGTTGACCAGTCTGGCGCCAGGCCTTCAGTTCCCGTCAGCCGGTACTACCGGGCGAGGCCCGGTACTACCGCTGCGGGCTGTTTACAGCTCCAACGGCCAGATTTCTGGGAGGGGTATTTATACCCCTCCACCTACCTCCGGTGACTAAGCTTGATTCCTCACTCTCTCTCCACCATTGTTGCAAGCTTCAATCTACTAGAGCTCCCACTCCAACCACTCAAACACGTTGATACTTTGAGGAGTGAAGGAGGAGCCCTAGATCCGCATCTCCACCGAGCCGATTTGTCTACATCGACCTAGTCACTTGTAGATCTTGTGTAACTTGATACATTGGATACCTAGAAGATACTTGTGATTCTTGTGGCTTTGGTAGCCACAAGGATTAGCCGGGAGCCTCCAATTAAGTTGTGGAGACGCGACCCGGCCTTGTGATTCTTGTGGCTTTGGGAGCCGCGGGAATTTGGTGAGAGCCTCCAATTCGGTTGTGGAGTGTGCCTCATCCTTGTAAAGGTTTGTTGCCGACCTCGAGGGCATCATATAGTGGCTCGTGGATCTCCTCATCGGAGGATAACACGAGGGAGATACGGTGTGCCATATCAAGGCTATTCGGAGTTCACTTTGTGACTCCGCACCGCTCCAACGGAGACGTAGCTTCCATTGGGAAGTGAACTTCGGTAGAACATCTCCGCGTCACCGTGTGGTTATCTCTTAACCTTCCTTTACTTGTATTGCTAGCTTTCTTGTGTAGAATATCTTGCTAGCTTGTTTATTGCTCATCATATAGGATTGTTCATCTAGTTGCATATCTAGAGAACTTATATTTGAGCAATTCCTTAACTTGTTGAAAAGAAAATTAAAATTGGTAGTTGCCTATTCACCCCCCCCCCTCTAGTCAACCTACTCGATCCTTTCAATTGGTATCAGAGCAAGGTCTCTTTATTAAGGGCTTAATCGCCTAAAGAGGAGGATGGCTAGTGCGGAGGAGGTACAACGTGCTAAAGATGAGGAGTTAAGACTTGCTAAGGAACAAGAAAAATTTGATAGAGAACTAATCGAAGCGGGAATAATCCCTCCCGAGGGTGATGCCCCAATCACCATGAAGTCCATGATTGAACTTTTTGGGTTCATGAAAGGCAAAATGGTGGATGAGGTGTATACTCGGGTATCTAATCAAAATGGCTCCTCATCATCCGCTAGCCCTATTAAGGGTGCTAGTGACAAGGATAAAAATGATAAACCTAATGAGAAGCCTTCTCTTAACTTTGCTCCACCTAGCTCTTATCTCACTCAAGTTTCACTCACTCAACCTCATATAACCAACCTTGGTAGACCCCCTCCTAAGCTTGATAATACTCGTTATTTCACTTGGAAGAAATCTATGGAGTCTTATTTTCGCAGCTCATCGTGCATCTTTGGAGGGTGGTTCTACATGGTTTCAACCCAGTTGATCCCAACAACTTGACCAAGCAAGAAGAGATTGATGAGCAACTTGATGCAAATGCCAAGTACATTCTTGAGAGTGCTATGACCGCAAATGATGAAGATCATGTGCGGAATCTCAAAACTTGCAATGAGGCTTGGCTCTATCTTGAAACCGTGTATGAAGGAAATGAGGGCATTCAACGCTCCAATGCGGCCGTCCTTCAACATCAAGTTGACAACTTCATCATGCTAGACGAAGAGACTCCGACCGAACTTTACCGAAGACTCTACAAGCTTGTGGTGACATGTAGGGAAAATGGAAAGAAGGATATGGATGATGAATGGGTCAAGGCCAAGTTCCTTCAAGCAATTATGCCATATAGTGAAACTATGGTGATGAACCTCCATGCAAGAGCGGATTACACAACAATGACTCCCAATGACATGTTGGCTCAATTTGTCACATATGATACATTGAAGTCCACATCCAAGTCTTTCAACCAAGTCCGTGGCCCAAGACTCTTGCTTTGAAGGCTCGTGTGGTAGACCATCCAAGATATGAAGAAAGCCCGGTCTATGAAGGTGAAGAAGACTTGGAGGGTGAGCTCAATGAAGTTCTTGCACTTGCCGCCACCCGGTTTTGGAACAAGAAGAACAAGAGCGTCAACCCTTCACCAATAAAAAGAATGTGCTTCAATTGTGGAAAGGACACTCATCTTGTGAAGGATTGCCCCTATGAAAGAAGAGAGGATAATGGTGGTCAACTCATTCTAAAGAAGAACAAGTACCACCCCAAGCCTACCTACATGAAGAGATCACCTCAAAAGGCTCTTGTGGCATCCCATGAAGAGGAATACGAGTCCGGAGGTGAGGAGGATAAAGAACCAAGTGAAGAAGTAGGAATGGCGGCTCTTGCAATGGGCACCCTTCCTCCATCATTGGCCAACCTCTTCTCATCTCCAAACGACGACAAGATCTCCAAGCCCATGTGCCTCATGGCCAAGGAAACAAAGGTGAATTCCCCACCAAAAATTACTATCTCCTCTAACCCATCACTATTGGATTGTGTTGAGGATGTAGGGAAAATTGAAGAAGAGGATAAAATTTCTATCTTCATTAGCAAGCTCCAAGGTCCAACCAAGAAAATGGTTGAGGCCCTCATGTATCAATATGGAGAAGCCAAGCATCTTCTTGATGTGAAGGATGTTAGGATTTGTGAGCTCGAAGGGCATGCATGTGATCATGCCGACAAATTGGTGAGCTAGAAGATCAACTTGTTGAGGAACAATTGCTCCGTGAGCAACTTGAGGAGACACATGCCATGGATCTTTCCAAGGCAAAAGAAACTCGTGAAACCTCTATTCAAATTGCTATTGATCTAAAAAGTAAAAATGAGGAACTTGTAGAGAGTCATAACAAACTCTTTGAGGGTTTTGAGCAACTTAGGGAAACCCACAAGGTGACCTCAAGTGAGCTCACTACACTCAAGGAGTCATATGCCAAACTACAAGCTCAATTTATCTATGCTAGCTTCACCACTTCTCACAATGATAAAGATGCAAATTCTTGTACCACTAACCCTTTATGTGTCAAGGCATCTCTTATTGAGGAAAACACTAGGTTGAAGGCCCAACTTGAGAAGGGCCTAGCCACTTGTATCCAAGGGGAAAAGAACCTCAATGATCTTTTGAGCAATCAAAAGGGAGTGGTTGGCAAAGAAGGAATTGGGTTCACACCCAACTCTAAGAAGGTCAACAACAAGAAGAAGAAGGCGACTCCCCCTTCCAAAGATATTGTTTTTGTGAAGGAGGGGGAGTTAGCCAAAGCAAATGACAACTCTATTGGGAGTGGTAATGTCACTAGGGGCAATGCCACTCACAATAACTTTGCGGGAAAATACAACCCCTCATATGTTCTTTTGAAATCTACAAATGGTTGTGTTTTTGCTAAATATGTTGGCTCTTCATATGGAGATGATTATCACTATGCTATTTGGGTTCCAAAGACCCTTGTGACTAACAAAAGAGGACCCATTCCAAAATGGGTACCTAAATCAAAGACTTGATTTATTGTAGGGTTTCTCTTCCGGTGGATCTTCATGGCTCATTGATAGTGGATGCTCATCCCATATGACCGGAAGCAAAGAACTAGTAAAGGACTTATTGAAACAACTACTCTCATTCTCTCATGTCACCGTTGGCAACAATGCAAGACTCAAGGTAGTGGGAGTTGGTAAAGTGGTGATCACTCCGGAGTTATCCATTGAGAAGGTCCTCCTTGTCGAATCTCTTTCATACAATTTACTTTCCGTTGGTCAATTATGCAATGCCGGTTACACCGTTATTTTTAATAAATACCACGTGACCATCCTTTTCACTCAAACACTCAATGTCGCCTTTGTTGGATTTCGTGAAAACGGTTTGTATGTGGTTGATTTCTCAAAAGAGACCACTCAAATCGCTACATGTTTAATGGCTAAAGGCGACAAGGGGTGGCTTTGGCATCGCCGACTTGGCCATGTCGGTATGAGAAATTTACAAACTCTTGTAAAGGGTGGACACGTGGTAGGACTAACCGATGTTAATTTTTCCAAAGATCGTCCTTGTAGTGCTTGCATAGCCGGAAAGATGCATGAAAAGAATCACCCCAAGAAGACCATTATCTCCACTAAGAGGCCTTTGGAGCTCCTTCATATGGATCTTTTGGGCCTCCCACATATGATAGTCTTGGTGGCAAGAAATATTGTTTGGTGATTGTGGATGATTACTCAAGATATTGTTGGACTTTCTACATCAAGAAGAAGAGTGAAACTCAAAAGATATTCATTGACTTTGCAACCCTAGTTCAACGCCAATATGACTCCAAGATTTTGGCAATTAGAAGTGACAATGGTACGGAGTTCAAGAATTACACTATGGATGATTTCCTAAGTGGGGAGGGCATTCAACACCAATATTCCGCTGCATATACTCCCCAACAAAATGGTGTTGCCGAAAGGAAGAACCGCACTCTTATTGATATGGCAAGAACTATGATGGCCGAGTTTAATTCCCCATACAACTTTTGGGCCGAAGCCATCAACACCGCTTGTCATTACTCAAACCGGCTCTTCTTCCGTCCTCTCAAGGACATGACACCATATGAACTCCTCACCGGTAAAAAGCCAAATGTATCTTACTTTCGAGTCTTTGGATGCAAATGCCATGTTTACATTAAAGGTTGCAAAATTGCTAAATTTGAATCTAGATCTTTTGATGGTATATTTGTTGGATATGCCGCAAAGTCTCATGCTTATAGGGTCTACAACATATCCACCGGGTGTGTTGAAGAATCTATGAACGTGGAGTTTGTCGAGGATAATGGCTCCCAAGCGGAGCATATTGATCATGATGATGTAGGTGATGATCTCCATCTCAAGCCATAAGAACTATGGGGATTGGAGAACTAATTCCTATTGAAGGACCCATTGATGATACTCAAGAAGAAGGAACAAGTTCTACTCAAGTTGAGCCATCCACCTCAAATATTGATCAAGAAGATGGTCAAGACCCACCCAACTCTAGTGGTGAACAAGAACATAATGAACCCACAACTCCAAGAACTCCACTTCGGGTTGACCATGAGCAAGATAAAGGCAATGATGAAGATATTTGTGTTGGTGAAACAATTGGTCAAGCCTCGGAACGCCGGGTCATCCGGCGTGCATCAAAATTGGATTACCAACAACACTTCAAAGAAAATATCCTTGGGAGTATCCGTAGAGGTGTGTCCACACGCAATCAATTATCTAACTTTTGTGGTCATGTCTCTTGTTTGTCTAGCTTAGAACCTCTCAAGGTATATGATGCTCTTGAAGACATGGATTGGGTTGCGGCTATGCATGAAGAGTTGAACAACTTCGAGCGCAACAAAGTATGGTCATTAGTGGAAAGACCCAATGACTCCTCCCATAATGTCATTGGAACCAAGTGGATATTTAAGAACAAGCAAGACTCACATGGTCAAGTCATTCGCAACAAAGCAAGATTGGTTGCACAAGGCTACACCCAAATCGAAGGAGTCGACTACGGTGAAACCTATGCCCCCGTTGCTAGACTTGAATCCATTCGCTTACTAATTGCTTATGCATCTACTCATAATATTGTCTTATATCAAATGGATGTTAAAAGTGCTTTCTTAAATGGTCCACTAAATGAATTGGTGTATGTTAAACAACCACCGGGTTTCGAAGACCCTAAATTTCCTAACCACGTCTACTTACTACATAAGGCTCTTTATGGGCTCAAGCAAGCTCCACGTGCTTGGTATGATCATCTCAAGGAGTTCTTAGTAGACCGTGGCTTTGAAATTGGGGTAATAGATCCCACTCTTTTTACAAAAAGGGTAAATGGAGATTTTTTCGTATGCCAAATATATGTTGATGATATTATCTTTGGTTCCACTAACCGTGAATTTAGTGATCAATTTGGCAAGCTAATGACCAAGGAATTTGAGATGTCCATGATGGGAAAATTGAATTATTTTCTTGGCTTTGAAATCCACCAATTTCGAGAAGGAACATTCTTATGTCAAGCCAAGTATATTAAGGACATGCTCAAGAAATTTGATATGAACAATGCCAAGCCATATAAGTTTCCCATGGACTCCAAGGCGGATCTTCACTTAGATCCGGATGGTAAGGAAGTTGATCAAAAGCTTTATCGTTCTATGATTGGATCTTTGCTTTACCTTTGTGCATCTAGACCGGATATTATGTTTAGTGTGGGTATGTGTGCAAGATTCCAATCAAGTCCTAGGGAAAGTCATGAAACCGCGGTCAAAAGGATTCTAAGATATTTGTTGGATACTCCCAACTATGGTCTTTGGTATCCCCATGGTACAAGCTTTGATCTTGTTGGTTATTCGGATGCGGATTGGGCGGGTTGCAAAATGGATAGAAAATCAACTTCGGGTACATGCCAATTCCTTGGTAGGTCCCTTGTGAGTTGGTCTTCCAAGAAGCAAAATTGTGTGGCCTCGTCATCCACCGAAGCCGAATACATCGCCGCCGGTAGTTGTTGTGCACAATTATTATGGATGAGGCAAACTTTAAAGGATTATGGTGTCATTTGTGACAAAGTGCCTCTTTTATGTGACAATGAAAGTGCTATTAAAATTGCACACAACCCGGTTCTTCATGGCAAGACCAAGCACATTGAGATTCGGTATCATTTTATTCGAGACCATGTTGAGAAGGGTGATATTGCAATCAAGTATGTCAACACCAAGCATCAACTCGCCGATATGTTCACGAAGCCTCTTGGTGAAGCAAGATTCAAGGAGTTGAGAGGAGAACTAAATGTGGTGGACATATCCAATTGGATTTAGTGGATTTCTTGCATACCTACCCATATTAGACGATACTTATTTGGTTTAGATGTAGGCATGGACATAGGGGGAGTGCGGTCCTAATCCATTGGACCATCCCTCCCCCCATTATGCCGATAGTAAGAATTCATTTGCATCTCTATATTCGTTCTATGAATTGTGAGCTTAAATGACGAGTAGTGGCCGTGGACTCAAGATATATCTTCGCGGTATCACACCACATACTCATACATGGTGGCCTCGGCCACCACCCTCTTCCTTGTGAAGAGTTGGTTTCATTTGGATTTTATTGGTTTTCTAGTGCTCCTATGGAAAACATGCTCAATTTGGTGTTTTTGTGTGTATTTGATTCTTGCAAATTGAGTATGAAGTACCATCTCCAGTGTGTTGATCTAATCCTATGCCTTTCATCTATCTCAAAACAACTTCCATCTTGCACAAGTTCAAATTCCTTACACAAAAAGAGAAATCTGGGGTTTCTTAGGAGGCCCCGGTAGTACCGCCGGTGGGATCCGGTAGTACCGGGCTCTGAATCTAAGCAGTTCTGCTGCTCGCAAAGATTCAGGCCCCGGTAGTACCGGATGCTCCGCCCCGGTACTACCGGGAATCGCGGGTATCTAGATATTTCACCGTGCGGGCAGGGTGGGGGTTATTCCCCATTTTCCCCACCCGCACGAAGCCACCCCGTCGCCTCCTCTGCTCCTCACCTCCGGCCGCCGCCCTAGGCCGCCGGAATCCGCCATCTCCGGCCAGATCTGCTCCGTGGGAGCGATCCCCTCGTCGATCTCCTCCATGGCCTCCGGTATTTCCCCGTTCTTTGCATTCTTTGTTTCTAGATCTTGAAACCTAGATGTATGGAGAGGAAATGTTGGTAGCTCCGTTGGCAACGGTTAAAGTTGGATGGATGATCACCTAGGCCTTGTTAGCTAGCATATATGTGTAATGTATGGTTGAATCTCTCGAGTTTGTGCCATTTCAGTCTTGAATCGGCTCAGCCGGTACTACCGGGTTCACCCCGGTACTACCGGGTTTTCAAATTTGCTCGATTCAACCATTCTTTACATCTACTGGCTAGTTTTTGATTCCTTATCCGTGAACTTGTGCACTCATCTATTCCCTGCCCTACCTATATGCTGTTTCACAGGTAGCCGCCGTGGTACCAAGAAGCCACGTCTTGTGGAGGATGAGATTGAAGAAGAAGAAGAGGAAGTTTGCCTGCTCGCACCACAGCCAGAACTCAAGCAAGGGGAAGAACATCAGCTGCTGCTCGTACCACCACTGCTCCCCCCACGAGAGCCCGCAAAGCACTTCACTTATGGAAGAATGAGGACTATCAGAAGCTCAGAGAAGAGAATCCCTATGATGAGGAGAGGTCACCCTTGTGCGGAATCCGCACTTTTACACAAATGATCAAGAGCCATCTACAAGGAAATCTATCTCCACAAGGATTACTCCGTGGTTGTCCAACACACTCTTGATATTCCTTACATGAGAAACTCGAAGCACAAGGGCTATTTTGATGAGACACTTGCTATGTGTGAAGAGTTTGGGCTGATTGACATCATGAAGGAGAACCATCCCTACATTGAGTACTACATCATTCAGTTCTTTGCCACCGTCTACCTTGACCTTCTCAAGCTCTCATATGAAAATCAAGGCAAAGGCAAGAAGCTTGATGTGATGGATTGGATGTGGAATGACTTGTGGTCCACAATCATTGATAGAAGGGCCCCATCTATGGCCCATACATTATGAAGCTCATTCGCCGCAAGTGGGCTCTCAAGAAGAATGGAGAATATATCATGAAGGATGGCAGTCCCGTTGTGGCTCATCTAGTGAAGGAACTGCGTATCAAGCCTCATGCTCCTCCCAAAACCCAGCCCTTTGATCCCGAGGCTGCTGCTGAAGCTGAGAGAGCTAGTGGGAGTGCACCTCCTCTTGAGGAACCTACATGGTTCAAGAAGCTGCAGATTAAGCTCAAGAGGGCCTTTTGCCTCAAACTGGATTTGGAAGACCGTCTGTATGAAGCTCATGTGTATCACAAGAAGGCAGCTCAGCGACACAAAGCAATGATGAGGCATATGCAGATTGACGTCTCCGATGGTTCTGAAGATGATATCACTCCAAAGGAGGAATGGGTGTCCAAGCATGGTTTCTGGAGTGATGAAGATGCTCCTCCACATGGTGATCGCTTTCAGGCCTCCTCTTCGACCCACCACGGCGCGGGTGGAGCTTGATGCTCCTAGGGACGTATTAGCATCGCGCCTCTCCCTTTTTGGCATTTCGATGACAAAGGGGGAGAATGTGTTCTATTTAGGATGAGCCGTGGGATTTGCATGGGTGGAAACACAAGCTTGCACTTCGTTTGATCTTTATGCTTGTGTTTCATCTTTTATCTTTATTTGGATATTTGCTTTGAACTTCCCTATGCATGACGTAAGACATGCCTTGAACTTATGGTATTGTAATAAGACCTATCTAGTATGTTACTTGCTTATTGTTGCTTATATTGTGCAAATTGTTTTAATTGTTATTAATTGTTATCCATATGAACTTGCTTGGTTCGTAAAATATAGGGGGAGCTCCGCCCATTTTATATGGTGTGTTTTTGCATTCAAAAGCAAATTCCTAATAAACACACAATTTGGAGAGCCCCGTCTATCTTTTGCAAATCATTTGTTTCTCCTAAGTATGTTGTCATCAAACACCAAAAAGGGGAGATTGAAAGGACATATCCTTCCCCACAGTGTTTTGATGTTTGTTGACAACACACTTAGATGTCTAATGTGTGTGCTAAAAGTGTGCAGGATTGTATCAATTAATATTGCACAGGTTTTTGTCTCAAGAAATGGAAGAAATGCAGTCTTCACTGCGTCAGCCGGTACTACCGGGTTCACCCCGGTACTACCGGGTGTTCTGCCATGCGGAACTACCGGGCCCAGTACCGGGCCCAGTACCGGATCTCCAAAAGCTCTCTGGACTCGCTCGATTTAATCCGGTAGTAGCCCCGGTAGTAAGCGCGGTACTACCGGGTGGGGAGCACTACCGGACCAGGCGGTCCGGTACTACCGATGCGCGCGTGGAGTGAGCGTTGACCAGTCTGGCGCCAGGCCTTCAGTTTCCCGTCAGCCGGTACTACCGGGCGAGGCCCGGTACTACCGCTGCGGGCTGTTTACAGCTCCAACGGCCAGATTTCTGGGAGGGGTATTTATACCCCTCCACCTACCTCCGGTGGACGAAGCTTGATTCCTCACTCTCTCTCCACCATTGTTGCAAGCTTCAATCCACTAGAGCTCCCACTCCAACCACTCAAACACGTTGATACTTTGAGGAGTGAAGGAGGAGCCCTAGATCCGCATCTCCACCGAGCCGATTTGTCTACATCGACCTAGTCACTTGTAGATCTTGTGTAACTTGATACATTGGATACCTAGAAGATACTTGTGATTCTTGTGGCTTTGGTAGCCACAAGGATTAGCCGGAGCCTCCAATTGAGTTGTGGAGACGCGACCCGGCCTTGTGATTCTTGTGGCTTTGGGAGCCGCGGGAATTTGGTGAGAGCCTCCAATTCGGTTGTGGAGTGTGCCTCATCCTTGTAAAGGTTTATTGCCGACCTCGAGGGCATCATATAGTGGCTCGTGGATCTCCTCATCGGAGGATAACACGAGGGAGATACGGTGTGCCATATCAAGGCTATTCGGAGTTCACTTTGTGACTCCGCACCGCTCCAACGGAGACGTAGCTTCCATTGGGAAGTGAACTTCGGTAGAACATCTCCGCGTCACCGTGTGGTTATCTCTTAACCTTCCTTTACTTGTATTGCTAGCCTTTCTTGTGTAGTATATCTTGCTAGCTTGTTTATTGCTCATCATATAGGATTGTTCATCTAGTTGCATATCTAGAGAACTTATATTTGAGCAATTCCTTAACTTGTTGAAAAGAAAATTAAAATTGGTAGTTGCCTATTCACCCCCTCCCCCTCTAGTCAACCTACTCGATCCTTTCAGGAATCTCATCATTAGTGGGCGCTTGTTTGAAGGGATGGCTATTGACATTTTTGTTGATGGTTGTTATCATGTATGGTTGTTGTTATGAACTACTATGAACTATTTTTTTATCCACTCATGCTATAAGTAATAAGAGACATGAAACTTTCCAATTGTGCTATTTGTTAGAGATATTATAATCATCCATGTGTAATTGTTGTTGGTACTTGAAACCTATTTTGAATGTCATCCTTTGCATATGTATTTTCCACAATTTTTCGTTATTGTGTTGTTGTCACCAGCTTATTCAGATTAGCTTTATGTTAGTATTTAAGCATTTTGATGTACACACAACCTTTTTCTATAATATAGACAATTGTATACAATATACTGCACCTATATCTGGCCATTTTTGGCCCGGCCCGACCAGCCCGCCCAGACCCGGCTCGAAAATACAAGGCCTGGGTGGGCCTGGGCTTGCCCACGGGCGGGCCTTAGATTTGAGCCCAAAGGTCAGATGGGCCTGGGACTGGGCTTTACATATTGCCATTTTAAGGAAGAAGCCCTGCCCAAAGCCCGAGGCCTGATGGGATTTTGCATCCAATGGGCGGGCCTGGGCCTAAAATATAGCCCCGAAGGATGGGCATGGGCCTAAGATTTTGACCGCGGGCTTTGTTAGGCCCGGCCCGAAGCCCGGCCCATGGCCAGGTATAACTGCACCTAAACTCAAGAAAACATACGATTTCACAGTTTACACATCAAACGTGATTTGTAATTGAGGCCACCCTTCAATTCCATCATCAGATTCCATGCACAAGAGTAACCGCACATGAGAGCAGCGTTTTGGCTCGCGGGTGCAAATGCACCCTATATTTAAAACACATTTTAAACTCATTTTGAAATGTTGAAAAATTTCAAGAAAAATGTCCGCGTGTACATCTTTGCATCCTTTGTGTTCACAGAGTTGTTTGACGAAAAACCGACTTGTTTAGTGGTCTATATAAAAAAGACCAAATTTGGTGTTAAAATAAGCCTTTTCACGTGACATATTTTTGTCTTTTTAATACAAGTCATAAAAATGTCGGTTTCTCGTGAAATTGTATATGCGCACATAGAATATGAAGATGTATGCTCAGAATTTTGTTTCGAATTTTTTGATATTTCAAAATATAGTTTTTCGGTAAAGGGGGCATATGCTCTTGGGAGCCAAAGTGAATTTCCGCACATATGTCGACTGTCGTATTCCTAATCCAGTTCATGTCCTAAGTTGAATATACATGCATCCAAACAAACCCTAGGTCAATTTAGATCTAGACATGCCCTATTTTGGCGAGTTACTTGGAGTAGTGTACTGCTTGTTTCCTCCTTTTTGGGAATACTCTTACCTGTCTAGTCCACATCGGTGACTCCTTGATTTCGCTTCGTATTTGTAGCAGTACTGCTCTTGTACTAGTACTCGTACTAGAGAGTACTCGAGATAGTTTTTTTTGCGGACAGTACTCGAGATTACTCGAGATTAATTAGGAGAGGAGTAACACATCGCATTGGGGAACAGTGATTGCGATGAGATCCCCTGGTTGTGGCGTTAGAGAAACGGACAGCGTTGTTCAGCAGCCACATCCCGTTTTGACCTGTGCGGTACGTGAAAACGGACAGCGGTCAACAGTCCCCACCACGTCGAGCTTTTTACCGAAATGTCCCCAGCGTCCTCGCGTCAGGCCGCCAGCCAATAGCCCAATACCTTCTCCTCCCTCGTGTCTCCATGGCCCGCAACATCGAATGACGGATACGCCCCTTCCACCATGTATGTTCGTTTCCCGTGAGCCTGAGCCATCGTTTGCTCAAGAAAGAACGAGATTTCGATGCGTTTTACTACTCCCTCCGTTCATAAAACATGTCACAACTTTATCTAAATTTACATGTATCTAGACATACTTTAGTGTGTAGATACGTGCACATTTAGGCAAAGTTGAGACATCCTTTTATGGACGGAGGGAGTAGTAGGCATCAGAGATTTGTGAGGATGGATAAGTTGATAACCATGGTCCATAGTTCCAGATCGATGCACGTAGAGCTGCACCTTGCCGCCTGGAGACAAACAAAGGTTGTGCGTCGCTTGCATGAGTCGCTTCTTCCTACTATATCTTTTTCATCTTCCTTGCGATTAGTGAGTGATCTAAGAGCATCTCCACCAGGGGCCTCCAAATCGGTGCCCGACACCCCCCAATTGAGACCCGATTGGGGGGCCGGACATATGTCCGGCCAATTGGGGGTGTCGCCCACAATGGCGCACTCCAAAGGTCAATTCCAAAAAAAAACAAATCATCAACACATCGGCGGTGGTTTTTGCATTTCAATACGAATTGAAGATAGAAAATGTAATAATTATTACAAGACAAGTTCAAATTCGAATGCAAAGTTTAAATATGAATTCAAGTTTACAAAATGACATATCAAACAGCCGCCGGCTGAGTCGGTTTGATATCCCACAGGTGCGCCACAAGGTCGTTGTGCAGCTGCAGATGCATTGTTCCATCACGAATTTCTCGATGCATGGCAAGAAATTCTGCATACTGCGTCGGCACGCCCGGCTGTGGATTGGACATAGGCCCCTGGAAATCATACACATCGCTGACCAGTTGCCTCCTCGTATCACGCTCGCTCTCAATGATCATGTTGTGCATGATCACACAAGCACTAATGATCTCACACATTTCAGCTAGCGACCATGAAAGACAAGGGTAGCAGACGACGGCAAACCTGGCCAGAAGCACTCAAATGCCCGCTTCACATCTTTGCGAACAGACTCTTGCTTCTTTGCAAAATGGCAATCTGCCTCGTCAACAGGGTTGCGGATAGTCTTCACAAATGTTGACCAAATGAGATAGATGCCGTCAGCAAGGTAGTACCCCTTGGTGTACTCATGACCATTGATCACATAGTTGCATGGTGGAGTTAGGCCATCACAAAGTTTCTTAAACACCGGGAGCGTTGGAGCACATTGATGTCATTGGCGGCACCGACGGCACCAAAATACGCATGCCAGATCCAAAGATCATAGTCTGCCACGGTCTCAAGTATAACACTGCACTTTCCGTGATGCCCTGACTTGTACATCCCTTGCCAAGTGAACGGGCAATTCTTACAGTTACAATGCATGCAATCGATGCTTCCAAGCATCCCTGAAAATCCTCTTGCTTGGCCTTTTGCCAAGAGATGAGCCGTGTCTGCCTCATTTGGTGTTCTCAGATATTCGTTTCCAAACACCTTCACAACTGCCTTACAAAATCTGTAGGTGACTTCGACGGCGGTGGACTCAGACATGCGGAAATAGTCATTCAACGCATCGGCGGGAAGCCCGTAAGCAAGGCACCGTATGGCCGCCGTGCATTTCTGAAGAGATGAAAACCCAAGGAGTCCGGTGCAGTCTCTCTTCAGCTCAAAGTAGTCGTTGTATTCCCGAACGCCATGCACGATCTCCCTGAACACGTCCCTACTCATCCTGAAGCGCCGGCGAAATTCATGAGCTAAGTTCGCCGGATTCGTGGCAAAGTAGTCGTTGTACAAGAGCATGTGGCCAGTTGCTCTGTTGCGTTCCTTGTTGGCCCTCCGCCCCTTCACTGATCCTCCAAACTTCGGCGCCGCGTCTGCCTCGACTGCGGCTTCTAGAAGTGCAGTCATGACCATCTCATTCTCCTCGTCTTCGGCCGCAAGGGCGGCATCCTCCGCCATCATTTCGAAAAAACATGATCTCGTCGTCGCTGTCCATTGCCTATTGGATGAAACAAAGCAATGAAACAAGGCCACGAATGACCAATCAATAAAATCAGCCTATCAACCAATGGTCGAACAGGTTGCGGGCGGGGCGGGAGGAAAGAAGAGGCGTACCCGGGCTGAATTAGCTGCGCCGGCGCTAGACGAGGTCGCAGACCAGCGGGAAGCGGCAGCAGGCAGGCCTGCGTGAGCGCTGCGGCTTGGTCCCCGAGGTGCGAATCAAGCAGGCGGCGACGAGAGTAGCGACGAGAGGAAAAAGAAGGAGGGTGTGGAGAGCGATGAATCAGGTCACGCCGGCGCTGTGTGTATGACGGGTGGGCCACCCCTGTCGGAGGGCATGTCCGCCCCATGTCCGGCACCCCCGAGAGGGTCTCCAAACTTGGAAGCCCTTTCAGGGGTGTCGGACACGATTTTGCTCGGGGCGGCCCTTTGAGGGTGCCGCTGGTGGCGGTTATTTGTTTTCGGACCCTCAATGGGCCTTTTGAGGGTTATTTAGAGGCATCCGGTGGAGATGCTCTAATGATTTCTCGACAACTAGCTGTCGGGCATTATCAGGATTGAAATGGCCTCTGCTAATTGATCTACTCCGTACCAGGTTTATTCAGGCCATAGTATGGCCGCCATACACAAGTTTGGAGGAAAAAAAATACTTCCACGTGTTAAATTCTCAGGTAGGGATCGCTCCATCGCCTCTGCAACTGCAAGAGCTTGGTTGTGCTCGATCGACACCGGACATGCGTTTGATTTGATTCTGCCAGGCGAATCCATCTACGTAGACACACCTCTGATTCCGCTTGACTCCAGTTTCTCTTTCTTCTTCTTGCCAAGGAGCTCTGACTTCCAGAGCAGACCATTGTCACCATATATTTTCCCTTTAAGTACACAGCCGGCCGATAAGAAACCGACGGTACTGGCGTTGAAGGGCTCAAGGTTGATGTGATCACTGAGGGGACGACTCGTCCCAAAGTCTACTACCGCATTGGTGGCCAGCCCGGCCGTCAGATGTTCACGACGCCTGCACTGCACTACTGATGACTCCCGCTGAAGTTTCAACGAGAGAGATACGCGATCAGAAGAGAAGAGAATATATGTAGTGAGGTCCAGAGATTCGTTGGCAATAGCATGCGTTGCTCGTGTTCACGAATCACGATCGAATACGCGATCAAAATCGAGGAGATCGACTCACCGTGAGGTTTCAGAAACAGGATCTCGAGGAAGCAGCGATCTTTGTTTTCTGCATCAGGAAGAGGCAACCGGCTCAGTACAGAGCTTCGATGTATATACGCCCGTGGTTGCTCTTGGACCGGCGCGCTTGTTCTTATCGTGCATGGAAGCTTTGCGTATTCTAAATCCCTCTTGCAGCGTCTCTTGGTTTTTTTTTTTGCAATAAGCGTCACTTGGTTTGCTCGCGGAGGATTTGCAGTGCCAGAGTATCTCTGGATCCTGCAAGTAGCAGGGTGTATCTGTTTCCCTGGAGCAGCTGCACGCATCTACGATCTTACGCTGGATCTACATAGTAGGAGTATGTTTTTGTGATCTTGTCCCGTGCACCACATGTGGATGTATCTAGATTTGTTACATGTCTATATACATCCATATTTAATGCATAGCAAGTCAATTAAATTGGAACGGAAGGAGTACCAGCAACATAGAAGTGTGATACGGAACAAAATAACGGAGTGGTGAAATAGAATATGTCATGGCGTTGGCCTTGTGCAAAGCATGAGGAGTTACCACGAGTGAGAATTGTTTACTGAGAATACGGATGCACAACTGCAGGACAAAATGGCAAAACCTACAACTCAGGGAAACTCTTATTGTGCTAAATTTAGCAAGGCCATCCCAGTGCAACACAAACTTTGGTACGCATGTCCTCTCTCTCCAATCAAAGCATAGCAAAAGGGACATTACCAGGTCTGGATGCGAAGGACTTGTGTAGAAGCTTAACAAGGACCTGCAAAATTCGTCTGCTCCCACGCATCAATGGCACCATATGGTAGTCCAATAATACAGAGGTATGAACCTTCGATCATAGACGACCACAGTAGAAAGAGTGAAGGAGCCCATGTGGAGAACAGAGGTTTGGAAGGAAGCCTAAAGGAAAGAAAATGATGCCAATGTGAAAATAAAAGCTTTTGCCATTTTGAATGGACGCATGATCTTCTCTATACACCGAAACGGGTGAGGCTAATAAGTGAGAGTTGTGAACTGGGCAGTGTGTGTATGAGTGTGACCACATCCCATAAGTTTCAAACCACATTTTTCAATAGACAAAAATTCTTGTGCCCTAGAGGATGTTATGTCACCACACGTGGTTGTGATGGGCCGGTGTATTTGCATACTTTAGTCCTTCAACTTTTGCTGGCTAAATGTGGTCTTTTAACTATGGGATTGGCCAATAATTGTCAAGCAAAATTTTGGGCTCATGCTGATCCGGCTGTATAGTAGGCATTTGTATGATGTTGAACGCAATGCATTTTTTCTTCCCGAACTGCATTCAAAGAGAGCATAGGAAATCGTCGTATCGTTTTTAATCCTCAAACCAAACAAACTCAAGTTTTTAAGTTTACGAAACATAATCTCGGAGATATCATGTAAAAAAAATCGATCAAAAGTCCATTTAAAATGTTGGGTTGGCGCCACATGGACAGTTAAACAAAATGGAGCCAAAATTGGAAGTTAGAGGATACGGATATCAAATACAACTCATCAGATTACTTATTGGCCTACTTCTTAATGGGTATAGCAGGCACATGCTGTCCATATGGCGTATGGGTCGCTCTATCAAATGGAGCAGCCATGCCTGCCTGCCTGAACCAGCCATGAACCCGGAGCAGGGTTTTAGGCGTTGCGCCAAAGTGCCAGAGAACATTCCAAGCACCCTTTAGCTTGTTCCACTTTTTCTTAATCCTCTTCGCATGCGTCTCAATTACAGAAAGAGTATTAGGGAGAACAAAGCTTCTAGACATCTTTGCGCTCCATCGGATCGTTTCAACATTTGCAGGGACAGAGTGAGTCCAGGCTTCGTCGCGTGGCGGCGGACGACTCTTGCGGCCCTCTACTTCTTGTGGCAGTGCTCTCTCCCCGGCGGAAGGAGGTACGGCGACGGCGGCGCCGGCTAGGTTCTTGGGAGCCGGCGAGGGATCTGATTGCGTTTCTTCCAGGGTGCTCAGGGTGTTTTGTGCAAATTTCGGGGTCCTTTTGTAATTTCCTTTTCTTTGTTGGACCTTCTTGTAATTTGTACTGGCCACTCTGAATATATGATCGGATCCTTTCTTCAAAAAAGAAAAGAAAAAAGAAAAGGCTGCCTCGTCATTTGCGCTGTCCTGACTTGCTTGATTTTTCTTCTCAATTGCATAACTGAACAGTCCAAAGGCTATATGTAACTTCAGATTTGTCTATCTGTAGCCAGCATTTTTATTGATAAACAGAAATGCTACATGCTTTGTGTGTTAGGGAGACTATTACTTAGTCAACACTAAGTCTGTCGTTGTACCCACTAGATCTAGGTCCAACCATCTTCTTTCCTCTCCCATCTCACATAGCACCACATTTCCCATGCTCCTCACCAAAGTGGTGCATCCGAGTTCCGACTGTGGCTACTGAGTTAGACGAAGAGCGTCAATTTCACGGAGAAATATCAAGTCTAACATGGATTTATCGATTTGGTCACATGATGAAATCGTCATGGCTTATAAATCATTCTCGACAATTTGTAGGTATTCACACACTCACACTTACCAAATCTTTGCCTAGAACGTATGTCAAATAAATAAACAAGAGATGAAACAAAACTAGAAACGATAAGGACGATTCAGTTGTCTTACTTTAATCCATATTTAGTTAGTTGTCACATGGCCATGTGCTCGTGGTGGTATAGCATGTTGGAAGGGCCCATGATGCCCCAGGTGCCCATCTCTCCTGCTTTGTTTGTGGGTACACACCCATTGCATAGATGGAAGAGAAAGGCTTGGTGCAAAGCATGAAAGAAGGCCCAAATGTGATGTGCTCATGTGCACTCACATCTGAGGGACAAAAGTGCACCGGAGATCTCCTCATATGTTCATTGGCTTAGAAGCTTTTGCTTTCACTCTGCTTTTTTCGTCCATGTCCCTATGCAACTCGAGCAGATTCCGAATAAATTGAACCTGCAAAACTCGTCGGGCGAAAATCCCGTAAAACCATACCGTAAATAATTTGTTTTCCATCTTCACCAACGAGTTTATCGTGTACTGAGCGCCGCCGGCCAAAACGCTCCTGCTCCGACCGCCGCCCCGCCCGACTCAGACCCTCGCCTAGCCCTTCTAGCGCTGGCCTCCACCGCCGTGACCCGCCTCCTCCTGCGAAGATGCTCCCATTGGGGAGCTTAATTGGTCATGGAGATGCTTCCAAGGGGCTGCGAGCACCGCCACCCCGCCCGTATCGGACCCTCGCCTAGCGACATCAATTGGTAGTATCTTGTGGTCGATAGACGCGTCATTTCCAGAGTCCCGATTGTCTACGGAATGAAGAGGGTGATGCGTGATTGTGTGGTGTGGTGAAGAAGGGCGCAGCTTGTGCGTGCACATGATAGTGTCTGGTGTATATGATATAGCTAGGCGACGTGAGCCCGCCCGGCATGATCGTCGATGGATCACCGCCGCGTGCTGCCCCGCGCGAGCCTTTTCTCCCCATGCAGACGGCACAATTATTCATTGCTACGCGCCTTTCGCCGGCCGGGCACGTAGGCGATAAACCTCTTTCAGGCTAATGATGAAGAAGAGACGATCAAAGAGGCCCACTCGATCGATCACTCATTTCACTCCGCCGTGTCCGTGTCTATAGCTTCTTCTTCCTTCCCTGGGTCGCATGATTTTGGGCTCCATCGGAGAGCCTCTTCCCGGGCATTGACAACTTCGCAACGGCGTTGGGAAAACAACCCCATGCCAGTGACCCTCTGATGTCAATTTGAGGGCCTAAATGTAGCATGCATCCATATATTCATTGTACAGATCCCCCTATATATCGCTTATAGCAATCTCTATTCTCGTCTCGCTCACATTGACAACTTTTTCTGTTGGAAAAGGTGTTTCCTTCCTTCTTTTGGAATTTCTATTTAATTTCTGTGAGTGTACAACCTCCTGCTAAAAATTTCACTTTCTATTAGGAAAGAATAATAAGTAATATTTCTATAGTTTGAATTTTTTGGGTTTAAAAACCGTTTACGTGTTCAAAGAATTGTTCACGGGGTTTAAAAATGATGCCCACTGGTTCGTATAAGGCAGGTTCACTGGTTTGAGAAACCCCACTATATTTCAAAAACAAATAACATCATGGGTTCAAAACAATATTCGCATGTTCGAAAAAATATCCTAGGTTCGACTTTTTTTGTTGACCCTGAACTGTGAGGCAACAGTCCCACAACAAATTTATTAATTTACAAAAAATATTTACAAACTTACAAGCAGACTATGTACAAACTCAGAAAAAAACTTATGGCAGAGAATCAATCCAAGCCAGCAAACTAGCTCTATGCTTGGATATAATTCTATATTGCAGCAATGATAAATCATGCACAAATTTGCACTTCCACTTAATGAAAGTGGGCCTTTCCTGGTTGAAGATTTTTCCATTGCGCAATATCCAAATATTCCAGCATGCCAACATTATCACCTCCATGAAGAACGGCTGATTAAAGCTCTTCTTAGCAGCAGCAGCAACTACAGTTTGTAAATCATGTTGTATGCAATAAACCTGAAGATATGTCAAAATACGTCTACTGAAATTGCAGTCAAAAACCAGTTCCACCATCAGGGCCCAGCAAGCAGCTTAATTCTGTGGAGAGGATGTGTTTCATTCCAGCAGCAATAAAAGATTCAAAGCGCCTTGTTCCATCCGGCGCCCCTCCATGACTAGTAAAATGAGCAGGCTACCCCAGGTGAATTTCATGATGTATTTTGCTCCGCCGTAAATCCTAGTTTCGAAAATTATTCATGGATTACCAAACAGAGAAATACAAAAAGACACGTAAAACTAAAAGGTGAAAAAATAAAAACAAAAAATAAACTAAATGAAAAACGAAAAAGGAAAAAAGAACACCGTCATTGGGCCGCCCACGCTAGCACGACCACGGGCGAGTCAATGCTATAACTCGTTACAAGTGAAATTTAGTGCATGCGCACTTTATGTGTTGGAATTTGGTGGACTTGTACTTGGGACACAATCTAAAACCCAACTAAATTCTTAAATTTCTATTTAGCCCATATATTAATATGCCTGTGAGTGGGGACTAAAGTTAAATCCCACTTTGTTAATTTGGAGAGAATTGCACCACTTTATATGAGCTCTTTTAGCACTTGCATGGGCATGAGAATAGGAGAGGCTCTCGCGCACTCCTCCTTCTCGCTCGCCTCGCCACGACGAGCCGCGCTGGGGGAATGAGCCGAGCCGATGCCTATATTTTTGTTGCTTGAAGTTTTTTAATGAGTCATTAATTAATAGTTAACAGACACTTTAATCATTCAGCTGTTTCCGATTCCTTTGAACCGCGAGGCTGTTATCGACTCAATCGTGGGGCTGCGTCCACGTCCTACCCGACCCGTAGTATATATTGGCTAGATGAACCTAGCCGCCACAGGCAACACATGGTCTCTCATCATTCCAGTTCCAAATCATTGCGTCGCCATTCCAAGTCTTCTCCATCCCGTCTTCCGGCGTGCACCGGTTGAAAGGACAGTAGGCCTCCAGAACCCCACCTCTTGTTATCCTGTATGGGAGAGAGGCGATCAGCTTTTTGGGGAGCGAACTCACGCGACTACTAGCAGCGACTTCGGCGATCAGCTTTTTGGGGAGCGCACTCACGCGACTACTAGCAGCGACTACTTTTTCAACAATGACTTCTTCACCGACCTCGACAATCTCTTCATCGACGATATGGGTGACAACATCAATGCCAACGGTTCTGCTTCCGTTGCCTCGTACGTAATTATGTCCTCTCTATGCGAGATCATGCTACAGTTCTGTTCCTAGCATTTTTTGTAGGTTTGATCTGTTCATCTACTGTTTTAGTAGATTGTCTGATTAGTTTGATACTAGTTGTTGTTGCCATGAATTATTTCATGTTTTCGTGGATTAAATCAATTCCTAAATTGCTAATATATTCAACAATATGTCCACTGAGCCAATTTGGACATGTTTATGCACATGCAGTCCTGGGCTTTCTTAGACAGGCATCGACGACGAGACGAAAAATAATGCCTGCTTTGTACAAATGGGAGCAGAAAGAATAACACAATCATGCACTGTGAAATATTATTCTAAAAATGAACTAGAAAATATGCAAACCAGCCGAGCCCCTCTGAATTACTTGAAGACTTCGATGACTCAATGGTGAATATTAAGGAAAGGAGTGCAAGGGGAAGAGGGGGCAGCCCTTAGCCCGATCATCCATAGAGATACAAACTATTTACATAGAGTGGTGATCGATAGAAATACCACAGTTTGACATGATATCCGGGTCATAAAAATGCACACGATTTATTATGCTCTATCAAAAAAGCATAACGTATGAAAATAATTGGGAAAGAATAACTATTCAAATGGATATTTTGATCATATTTATATAGAAACTTGAGTTATTTGGAAAAACTAACATAAGGTCAACCCAAGAGTACTCACATATAGTGCTTCGAATTATCAATATTATGAAGATAGATTAACTCTAGCTACTATTCAGAGCATCGAGATATTGGAGAGTTATCTTTTGCGAATTATATTATAGAGAACTTCAAACATAGCGATAACAACATAATCATTCGGCCTAATTTGCTACATTACTTGCAGGAAACCTCTCTGCTCATCGCACGTTTCCCTAAACCCCAGAAAATATTGTGAACTAGTGTACTCAGTGCACCCAGCTCATGTTGGATATTCCTATTCCTTGACTCAACTCTATTGATCACCTCTTTCAAGTTCTGGCGTTTGAGATCCATTTTAGCACGGTCAGCTCCAATTTATCATACCAACACATTAATAAAATAGCAATATATAATTTATAATGGAAAAATCTTAGATACCCACTTGGCTCATTCATGCGTGGCAAGATGTCAGATTAATTTTAGTTCCACGTTGCTATTTTAGTCAGAGTTGGACCTCCTTCTTGTTGCATAATTAGGCAAGTTCATGAATAACTCCGAAATATAATGATTAAACCGGCTACTGTTACGTGCAACTCTAACATGCTAGATGCACTAAACAACATAAACAACAACAACAACAACATGGTATCGCTAAACATGAGTTCGCTGCACGTATTGATTGGTTGTACACGAGGTCGTCGTAGTTGACGCAACGGTGATGTTGTTGACGACAACGTTGGTGAAAACTGGTGGTAGCAGACGACGTTGGAGGTACGCAACACCTTCTGACTTGGATGGTTGACGGCCCATGATGAAAATGGCGAGCAGTCACGCGAGGCACTTCCAGAAAACCTAATCCGCCCTCTCCACTATAGGTCACAAGAGCGTCTGGTTACAGAGACCTGCTCTATGTTCGCCTGTGCACGCCATCGCTCGGAATGGAGTAGACTACTATGGCGGCGCAAGGCACGAGACGTGATGGGGCAGGTGGGGCAAGCGAGCGGAGAAGGTGTAGTGCACGAGAACCTCTCCTATGCTCACTCACTTACCAAGAGGTACAATACTCTCCCTTATAAGTATAAGGTGCTGCAATTCTCCTCCAACTTTTTATTTGGGACTAGTAATTGGGCACGTGCAATGCGCGTGTAATTTTAAGAATTAAATTTCAGATGAAATGAAATAAATTGAGGTATGATATTTTATTTGGTATTTGGCAAGTCTTTTGAATTTCAGCTTTCTTCACAATGAGTGCACTTTCTATTACTTTTGTCCGTCTACATATTTTTAATTCATAAGGCTAAAATTTGGGCTTAAAACCCCACTCATCATTCAATTTTCTATGTAAGTAATAAGCTAAAATTTAATTTAAGAAAAAATGTAGGATAACTATTTGAAGCAAGGGTCGAATTTCCGTTGCGACAAGAGCATACATCCAAGTATCATCCATGTATGTGGTACAGCGAACATTAATGCTTCTTTCCCACCGTTTTACCTAATACTTGTAGCTTTCCAGTGGTCTACTAAATCAGACGTGCACATGACCTTGACAAGAAATTTTACCACATATGATGTCGATCTAAAATAAATTGACTTCTAGTATAACTCGCAGTTGTAAAAAAAACCTATAGGACAAAAACTACTGTAACACACGTCAATTGCTAACAGAAACAAACAAAGAGTTGAAGTGTACCCAGCTTCAACGCTCCATAGACTCGTCTTCGATGAACCGTATCTCAGGCGTCAGACGCAGCTTCATCCGCTTGCCTATCTGGTTTCCGACATACTTTCTTGTCTTTAAGTCTCCGGCCATGGCGACCTTCTCCCCCCTCTCATCCCGACCTGGAGGTCGTTGGAGAGATCAACGTCGGCGATGGTAGTGAGGGAGGAGAGGTAGCGATCGGCGCCGAGGGCGGCCCCCAGGAGGGCGGCGCGCTGCATGCCTGCATGACAGGGTCACGGGTGAGCATGTCCACGAGCTCCCGTTGGATCTGCTTCGCCACCATCCACAACCGGCGCTCCTTGGCCATGCACCGCACCACCCGCAGCGACAGCGCCGCCGACGGCAGCCACCGCAGGGAGACTGGCGCTGCCGCAGCGATGGCTCGCGGCAGCCACGGGGACACCAGTGGGCAGCACGGGAACATCTTCGCTGCTTCGATGGTGAAGCGGTTTTTGCCTAGCTAGGCCGTCGACGGAGGGGCGCGGGCAGGGAGTGCTGGTCCTGCTGGAGCGTGGTGGTGGCGGTGAGCAGGAAATCGGCCGTCGTGGAGAGCATGTGCGCATCGGGAGTATGCCTAAGATAAGATCGGAGGCGGCGGCCCGTGCGAATCGACCATGGTCTCGATTTGGTGTTCAGCTGTAGCAGCAGCGCTCGTTCGTCGCCGGTGTTCGACAGGTTGGGGAAGAGCAAGCCGGCCGGTCGAAGATCGAGAGGGTGGCGGCGGTGAAGCTTACACGTCACACATGCATGAATCGTTTCTTTTTAGCCGTGGCAATCCCGGTAATTTGCATGAAAACGATAAGGTGTTTCGAGTTGTCAAACATTGGAGTGATCTGGATCATTAATCAGATATTAAACATCACAAATTTAATGTATCCCGAACATGTTTGCTCTTTTAATAGTACTACTAGCTTTGCACGTGCACGCACGTTTTTGCAAGAACATCTTATGATTCATTTGAATGGCACGTTGACCTGTTTTCTTTCTCTAACTTTCGTAGCCCACCAGTCCTTCAACGGAGCCACCTACCTGCAGTTCACCTTTAACCATCGCACGACTCCATCCCATGTACCTACTCGCCAGCGCCATCCTACTCTCCACTTCCTTTGGCTCTAAGGTGACGACCTCCCCTCCCCTATCTTGAATTTCCTCGCGCGACCCAACTTGGGGACATGTCAGCCTACATCGTGCGTCACTCTCTCTCGTGTAACTGGCGGCCTTTACTCACGCCACGGCCTCGCTTTGTTCCCCGGATGCCTACACCATGTGTGCCGACTCAGCTCGCCACATCCCAGGGTTGCCCAGTCCGATCCCCGCGTCCTTTATGCCTACGAAACAAAAATAAATCGCACAGACACCCCATTTCTTATTCACCTCAAATTGGAAATAGGTGCTTAGAAAATATATGTTGAGTTGTAGCTCGAGTATGTTTACATCATCTTTATCGTCTTTTACGCTATCAATCACATATTTCTATTATCCCCTTCTTTCTCTTGATCAAGTTCCTACCTCAATTGTGATTCAAACCTATACTTTTATAATTGTATAACAATTTCATGAAAATATAAAAGAAACATTTCAAAGATTCAGACGATCTTCCAATCTATAATCTAAAGAATCCTCCCATTTTAAGTTGTTAATGATACCATTCTATTACAAATACCACGGTGAGTACGACAATATAAGCTAATAAGAGTGATAAGACATAGATGACGTATAGCAACTTTGACGAACAAGATGATTATCAGTGCTGGAGAGTTCTCTTCTCACCATTTTCATCTTCCCCTTGGTCCTCATGCAAACATTCTTGACACATTCAGCTTTTCATATTTCGAGATTCGTCTTTCTCAGTACTCTATCCTGTTTCTTATTAGGATTCTCTCGCCCGAGTGTTGTCAAAAACTGTGAGTTGTACCGTCGGAGATAAACACCTCATCTGTGACTTCTTCATTTTTCATCCACCATGTACCCTTCCAAAGGTCGTTTCTTAGGGTTTTTTCTGGCGGCGTGTGTCGCCTGATCCGAGCGAGCTCGCACGCAAAGACGCCATGGCCTTTCGTGGCGGCGGAAGACGAGGAGAGCACGGCCGCGGTGGAGGAGCTCCACCTGGGTAGGGTGCTTTCAATGGTGCTGGCCGCTTCAGCAACTTCGAGGTGGGCGGCTCGAGCGGCTCTGCCGGGATCCCCGAGGGGCCGAACTTCGATGCTTAGGACAGGGGGTTCCGCGGCGGCTTCCATGCCGGCTCAGGCTTTGCGGAGAGAGGCCGTAGGGGTGGATACCATGCTGGCTATGGCGCCGGCAGGGGGAGACACCAGTATGAGAACCGTGGCGGGTATGCTTACCGCGGTCACGGCGATGCCGACTATGGATATGGTGGTGCAGAAGCTGGATGGTACGGCCGTGGTTATGAGCAGAACCGTGGCGTTCGTGGACGCTACGGAGATGGTTCCTTTGCGCGAGGTGGACGCGGTCAGGGGGCAGCAGCGCCGGTGCCGGTGCAGGTGGCACCTGCTCCCGTGCCACTTTAGCAGCAGACGCCGGTGGTGGCGGAACAGGCGGCTCCCTCCCCGACCGCGGCGGTCCAAGGGGCGCAGGTGGCAGTGGCTCCCGGTGCGCCTGCTCCTGCGGCAATGCCGGCGGTACAAGTCGGCCCAGTGGCTGCCGTCTCAGCTGATCAGCTGGCCGCTGCTCTTGCCACGGTGGTGCCAAAGAAGGGGAAGAGATGCTACCGATGTGGAGTCACTGGACATCGGTCGGTGGACTGCAAGGTAGACATTTGTGACATCTGTGAGGGGCCGGCGCATGGAGAGAGATCATGCCATTTGTTGACAGCTCCGAAGCCGCAAGTTAGGGTATATGGGTATGGACATGAAGAACTTATTTTCTTTGAATATTCGTGCACCAACACTTATAAGCCGAAGATGGGGAATGTTCGTCTTGCTTCTTTGGTGGGGACAGGAGGAGAGATGTCCATTCCAAGCATTGTGTCACAACTACAGAGGCTTGTTCCGTCCGAGCAATTCATTTGGGAAGTGCGTCAGGTGGGACACAATGTGTATAAAGTGCAATTTCCGACACGAAATGATCTTGAGAAGTTGAAGGTTTTTGGCCTGTGTCGAGTGCCTAATAGCCCCTGTGAGCTCACGGTTGATAATTGGGCTCACAATCCCGAACCAGTGAGAACTTTGCCAGAGGTGTGGGTAAGAGTATCAGGGATTCCAAGACCGCATATTGGAGACTTTCTTGCTCTTTGGGCTGTTGGTGACATGTATGGCAAAACTATGAAGATCGGCATGGCCTTCACTAGGAAACACGGGGTGCTCAGAATTCTCATTGGCTGCCTTGATCACACGAAGATTCCTAGGCGTTTTCTTATGTTCATATAAAATGGCTTCTATGATCTAACTTTTGTGGTTGAGGGAGTAGAGCCACCAGCTGATCTTGATGTGGAGATGGCGGGAGACGATGGGGAGGACGGTGACGATGATGATGATGATGAGATTGGCGATGATTTTGCGGAGGCTGTGGCTAAATTCGGGTATAATGGCCAAAAGCAAGCATCATAGAAGGCACCAGAGGCTTCGGCTGCGACCGAGGAGGGTGGTGGATCAACCTCACAACCACCTGTTTCGACGGTGAAGGTGGGGGTGGTGTTTTCGCCGTCGGTGCGCCGCTCTTTCGACAATGCAAGAAAAGAATTTGCTATGATTAGGAGGGGTTGTGGAGTTCTTCCTAACAATGACGAGTACAAAGATCAGAGTAAAGGGGTAGTTGTAGGCGAGGAGGATGTGTGTGTTGATGGAGTACCGATTGGAGCTGCGGAGGTGGCTGCTGATGTTGCTGTCAGCCATGGCGCGGCTGGGCAGTCCGCGTCATCTGGGACGCAGATGGTCATGCAGCATGTGGCTGTGACGCCGTCTCGCTCTCCTATCTCGTTTGTACAGCGGGAGGCTGTACCGCTTGCATCTCAGTCGTCGACGACAGCGTATGCCCCTAGCTCTCCGGGCACCACAAGAGGTGGGGCTGGATCGAGTTGGGGGACTTCGGTCCTGCCTCTCCTAGTACCCCAGGAGGGGGTGCTGGTTCGAGTGGGGAGGTGCAGCGGAGGCACCTAGCGCCGGTCTACTCTTCACCGATGTCGTCTTTTCCGATTAACCATACGGGTGATGAGGAGAAGGAGGCATCGAACCAGCGTGTCATCGAGTTCGGAGGTATCCCAGATGTGGAGGCATTGGGATTGCGCTCTATTGCTCGCATCCGTGCTCAACACAATGCGGATGCCACTC
Organism: Poa pratensis; assembly: GCA_947311845.1. Lineage (NCBI taxonomy): Eukaryota > Viridiplantae > Streptophyta > Magnoliopsida > Poales > Poaceae > Poa > Poa pratensis. The sequence continues at coordinate 9,877,485 of CAMZMU010000102.1, forward strand.
AGATGGGGCGGGCAACTGCGTTGGCGGAGAGGCGGGACTTATGTTCATGTTATTCATAAGGCGGTGCACTGGATCCAGTCATGGGCTTTCCTGCTTTCTTTGGACCAACGGGACCTTATGATGGCTGGGTGCACGAGACTACTGCTGGTGGCATAGGATTTTTTCTCCCGGCATACGTGGCAACATATTGGTCGACTTTCGTAGTTGTGCTTTACCTTGTCAGTGTCGGTTGAGACTTGTCTCAATCTTTGTGATTCTTGAGATGTAAACTTAAACTTTATACGATCAAACTCTGTAATAAGCGGCTGTGTGCATCACTCGATGCAGAGGCTGGGATTTATAAAATTCCCTTTTCTAAAAAAAATGTACCCTTCCAAACCCATTTTATCCACGCTCGTACCCCGACCTGCAAAACATCAATTTGTCAACTTTGCCTTTGGCCTTTCCCGCTACATATCTCTGATTCAAATAATCATGCTTCTCAACCGGAGTTTAAATATTATGCACTCTAAATATTTATATTCAGTTCAACACATAAGTAAATAAAAGATTCTCAAGGCTAAGCACTGAGGAACTGAGACTATTCACTGCAACAATTTAGAATGTGAACCGGTGATCCAATGTATGTCCAGTAGTGTGGCTTTCTGATCTGAAGTTCTGAAAGAGGCAGAAATGAACCTTGCCTGATGTCTTCTGGTTGAATTTTGTTTTGGTTTGAGCAGGCATAAATTAACACTTTACTGCATTCCGGATATGATCTGATAAAGAGAAGCAATAAGTTATCCCTTGTACGTTGCTACAGTTCTACTCTAGTTAGAGCTCATGTCTACTACGGTTATCAGTGTATCACAATTTGAGAAATAATAGAATCTAACATAGACAACATGTTTTTGCAGACACAGGATGACATAGCTTACTATATGGAAATTTACAGAAATAAGATGGATATATGTACCTTCTCCTGAATTAGCTATGAGGTATGAGCAGACTAATTCCTGAAGGTCTGCTGTTATTCACATTACTCAGTGCGCATTGATCGAGATGGGTAAGTCAGGAGAGGCATCAACAATCAAACAGGAGAAAAAAACAACGATGAGTCCTCCGCCTCGCACCACTCCCCCCACTACCCAGCCTTTCTGTCTTCTAGCTCTCGATCAAGCGCCCTCTCATCCTACGCATCAGGCCATCAGCCGCCGCCATCACGGGCGTTATCCCCAATCCCCATCAAGGCCGAACAAAGGCGACGAGCTCGCCGACCAGACCAACGTCTACTGATCCTGGACTTGTAAACCGTGGACGACGCGAAGGGGATGAAGTCGCGGCCGCGCCCCGTTCCTCCCGCTGGCGACGCCCAGCTTGCAGACGCGTCGACAGTTGCTGTGCTGAATGAAGCTGGCTCCCGTCTGGCGGCTTGCATCTTATCAGGCAAGGTGATCGGAGCCTCCTTCCGTCTGCAAGGGATCCGCCGCCCGCATGCCGGCAGTTCGTTGACTCGCCCAAATACAGAAGGATTCGTATTGCAGCCGCCAGCGAGGCTGCATCTTGTCGTCCGTGGGATCGTGGGCGAAGCGCGCCGAGCAGGGATGGCGGGATGGGGCGCGCTGGTGAGCGAAGCCACGAATGGCGGCGGGCCAGGGACCCTGCTGCCGATTTCCCGTAGGCCGTCGCCTCGTCGACCTCGGAGCCGGCCGCCGCCGATGTACAAGCTCACGCCGTCACTGGGGCCGGACAGCTCGAGATTGGGGCAGTTTTTTTTGGGTGGCAATTCTCGTATTTATCATGTGTTGAGTTATTAAACATTGGATCAATCTAGACCATCGGCCAAATATTAAAGGGCATAGATTTAATGTATCAACATAAGTTTGGTTTTTTAATAATACTAGTTGGAATGTACGTGCAACGCACGTCTTCAACCAGGGCCGACGACAGTCTCCCCGACAGGTTCTTGTTTCCTAGTTCTCTACAAGCAGTAGATACATGCAGAAGAGAAACCATGAGTCCAAAACTCCAATTCAAATATGTATGGACATAATTTAATATCGCAACGTACAATCCGTAAATAATGGCCGGAGCAGGTGACCCACGTCCAGCGGCACGGATCACCGTCCGAGCCGTCGAGAACGTTGTCCGGGTCCTTCAGCGAACGAACGGAACTAAATCAACAGACTCGCGATGTAGGAAGATAGCAAAGTGCACATGCATTGCAAGGGGTTCAAATATTAAAATGAGGTGTGGCATCCTATTTCTTTTAGACACACAAACATTTGATACGACATAATGTTTATACAATATTTGATACAACTTAATCGCAATACAATGAAATAATTCACATAAATAAAATGATTATTAGTGTTGCTTGTGTTGGCGTTGTCTCCCTTGTCTAGGAATAATATTACACACAGAGTACTTTAAAATTGACGGGCTAGGCTTTGGCTTGGCGTGTGGTGTTTATTGGATTGGGCTCATGGAGAAAAGGGATGATAGGTGGGCTAACTAATTTTTTTATATAAAGTGGGCTAACTGAAATATGCACGACAAAGAACTGAACGACATGTTCATGTTCAGAAGGAACAGAGAAATCAATTCGTGATGAGAAAAAGAGAGGACTTTGGCTGATGCAAATTCGACTATTGCTTCGTCCAGCGAGGCTCACCAGCAGCGACCGTGGGTCTGGGCATGATCAGGAGATCATGTGGGTTCCATTTTTTGAAAGAAAAGTAGAATTTGCTGGACATGAAAAGATCGGCCATTCTGGTAATAATATATGGTTTCTCTCTTTTTAGACACTTCATAAGGTAACTGACTAAACCACAAGGTGAGAATCTTTACATGAATCTACCACACTATGGCAATGTGGTTAAAATGTCAACTTTTTTTTCCAAACAGATGAAAAGAACAGAGGGACAGTATGCCATAATCAGAAAACTGTAGTACAATACCATGCGTATATTAAGCTTCCTGCCTCCCTCCAGAAGATTATACGTCCAGTCTAGTACAGAGCAATCAACTATTAGGAAACAAAATCTACAAAACGCAACTTCTGAGTAGAAATTCAAATTGAAAAGAGCAGTACATTGTACAATGGTCTGATCCTCTTGTGGTGCTGAAGATAAATGCTGAACTGTCCTGGAAACCATATACTGGACGCACAAAGTAAGACAAATCATCAAGTAATCCTTGAGGCGAAGAGCTATTGTGGTGATGGACTGGGGCAATGAAGCACAAGGAGGAACACAATGGGCAGGACCGTAGGAGGACACTCACCGTGATTTCCCCGATTTTCCTTTCGACCTTCCGTACGTCGCCGTGATGGCCGCAGGCCACAAATCGCATCGGCAATGGCCGCGTAACCTAGGGAACGCCCCAGTCTGGCTGGGACAGACTGGGACGGCATGACCACGGATACTGGTGCGTTGGGGCCTCCAAGTCTGGGTGACCGCAGCTAGGCGAGGAGGCTGGGCGGCGCCACGGCGCACGAGCAATGGCGCATCTGGTGCATGGCGACATCTGGCATTCGCAGGAGCAGGGAGGCGACGATGTTCCTCCATAGAGGGTCAGCGAGGCGGCGCTTGGCCCTGTCGACCCTGGCCTTAGATCGAGGCAGCGAGTATTGCGCGATGTCGACGCGCGCCTGTAGCAGCTCCTGGGTGCCCTCCGTGAGGAAGGGGTACTGGATCTGCTTGGCGTCCTCCGGTCCTCGTCGTCGTCAGCCGCGCCCCTCTGCTCGTCCTCCTGCGCGCGGAGGAGGCGGTCGAAGTGGCCGTCGGCCTCGAGGCGGACCATGAGCGCGCAGAGGCGGTCGCGGCGCTCGGCGCAGGGGCGCGGCGAGGGGCGGGGATAGGTGCGATGGGCGGGGATGGGGCGATGGGCGGGTGGAGAGGGAGGGCAGGGGAGCCATGAGAGGGGTTGGGGCCTAGGGTTCTCCTTCGCGGGGTTTGGGATTAGAGCAGCGAGGCGGCGGCGGTGGCGACCGAGACGGAGGCAGCGAGGATGAACGGCGTCGCTGGTTCGTTGCCTTTTACCAACCCGTTTCTTTAACCGGTGGTAATTCCTGTAATTACCATGAAAACGAAAAGGTGTGTTGAGTTGTCAAACATTGGAGCAATCTAGACCGTTGACGAAATATTGAAGGGTTCAGATTTAATGTATCAACACATGTTTACTCTTTTAATAGTAGTATAGATATAGACTAGTTATCATGTACGTGCAACGCACGTCTTTACAAGTGGTAGTAAAGACCATTCATCTCTACCCCGTGTCACACAATTGGTCGCTGAGAAACCTCTACAACGCGCCTAACCGGTCCTCCACCATGAGCTTCCTCCGAGCGCCACCACGGCCTCACCGGTTCTCCGCCGTTAGTGATCCTAAGGTTCGATCGATTTTGTCGAAAAAGTAAGTCTACAACCTCGTTCAGCTCTCTATCTTATCGCACACCATTCATTCTGTTTGGTTGCTTCAAAATTGGTGCTAACATTTTAAGTCCTTTAAACTTTTGTAGCATGCACCTTACATTTAAAAAAAAAAAACATTTCTCATCTTGGAGAACATTTAACTTTTTTTAGAATAAATTGCTTCGGATATTTAATTACCTTCCAACTGTAGATCTTGAGAAGGAACCGACCGGTTCCATAAGAAAATACATGAACCACATAATTGATCATCTACACAAACAAACCGTATCCAATCTTGAAATTATCAAATAAAAAAATTAGCAGGGTATCGCGCGCGTTTGCGCGGCTAGATTTAATTAAGCTTTGTTTTTGTGAATCATATTGAATTAACAAAAGATGCACTTTTGTACCCAACTTTTCTCTCCCACCTAACTTTTCTAATTGCAAATTTTCTTCTTATACTTCTATATTGAATAATAAAAAAGATTGAAAAATATATCTAAGCCATTGTAGCTTGTGCTCATATTTTATAAAGAACACCTTCTCTACGCACCTAAATGATTCCATGCTAGGTCATCGTATTTTCATGGTGTATGCATGTCAGCTTGACCTTCCATCTAAGACATTACATCCAACGGTATATGTCACAATATATTGTCTCCTCTCTCTATCGTTTTTTCTTTTCATCTAAAATAAAGTTTTTTTTACTACATTGACATCGTCACTAATCAGGTAGGTCCGACCGGACGGTGATTTATCTGCTATTGGTATTTCTTTCCTGCACGGCTACGCATGCATGCGTGCAGGGCCGGGCCGACAGTTGTGCTGAGTGTGCCGGCCGCACAGGGCCCATGATTTTTAGGGGCCCCAAATTTTCGAATTTTACGTAATTTTGGCAGCCGCCTATTAACTGTGGAGATCTAGTACGTGCCCCGATCCCAGAATGGATTGGAGATCTCAATGGATTGAGGCCCTCCCGTCTCCCGATCAATCAGGTCAATGATATAGAGGGATAGATGTGTAGCGACGCGAGAAAAAACTATCGCCAGGCTGCCGGTTTGTCTATTCTCAGCGGACGCAGTTCGTTTCCTCTGTCCGGCAATCCGATCTGTACTGTACGGAGGCCACTCAGCGGCCAATCGATTGCGTCAACGCACAGCAGCCGCACACCGGCGCAAGGCACAGAAGCCATACCGCCTTCTCCAGGGTCTTCCACAAGCTCAAGGTCCGACACCTATATCACAGATGTGTTCTTGGCTGTATGGAATCACGAATCTTCTCAATCGAATCTGTACTTAGCATGGTCTACTTGAATTTGATATTCTTCTTTTCGGGTTCGATGGCAAAAAATACTTAAGGTGTTCTTAATTATTCCATTTTTAGGTTGAGAAAATCCATCTGTCCATGGTACATGTTTACTTTTTGGTCAACAGATTTTAGTTCCATTTTCTTTGTACAAGATGCTTGCAAAGCTGTACTCTCAACGATTACACATTTTTGGTTGCTTCTACAGGTTTTTATTATTTGCTATGCTCTGAACCTGATTATGCTTGCATACGTAGAGCTTCGTGCAAGGGCAAGGCTGTGGTTTAGAGCACAAAAACAATGAGTATGTGTCCTTGGAGTTGAATTGGTACGATGCGTTATTTTTAGTATCTAACTCTATACAATTTCTATGTATGATTTCATGGGCTATACGTCATTATAATTTTCTATAGAGATGGGCCCATTTTAGAGTTTGGCACAGGACCCCAAATTTTGTCGGCCCGGCCCTGCATGCGTGTTTAGCGCTTATTTTTAATTAGTCGTGTCCGCTACGGAGTAAGCGTTAGTCAACTATTGCTAGGCTCAAATCTCATGATTGGAGCAGCGCTGTTGACAGTATCGTCACGCCCAGGTTTCATAACTATGCCGAAGACATTGGCATCTCAGAGCGCACAACCGGAGAGGAGCTGGGGACGCCTCGTTGGGAGAGCTCACATGTGTGGCGTCGTCGGATCCACAGTCCTCCACGACCGTCTAGGGTAAGTGTGTGGACGGGTGAAAGGAGTCATGGCATGAGATTTAGGGACTCAAATTGTAAATTCACATGATCTAAATGGTGCATAATTTTTACTATGCAATTTTGGAAGACATGAGCGTGTAGCATATATGTTTGCTCTAAATTTGAAGTTTAAATATGAATAAATAATAATAAGGTTTAAAGCATTGTAATAAGTATTAGGGCGAAGTTACGTAGTCAAAAGAGCATGGTGATTTTATTGTCAAATGCAGTATGCTAGATGGCTACATCGCGAGGTTTTGTTAACCTAGGGTCTGAACATATAAGTAGAGATTTATCTCTATTTTTTTTGGAATTTTCAATTACAATGGCACAAATGATAAGATTCTCCTGCATGTACCTCTGCTCTCTCATCCGGTTCTTCGGCAGAGCTTAGGGTATACCAACGTCGTGCCGCTAGATTTGACGTGCCCACACAACTCGTCAGTTGTAGGGGCGAGCGAGTCGGGCGAGCGAGGGCCATGCCTGAGAGGCAGTGCTTTGGCGTAGTGGTGAGTGCCGCTGTTACCTGTGCATAATGGTGTCGCAGGTCATGCGCCAAGCGCCATGCAGGACCACGTCGGGAGGAGGGACGATGGGCTGAGGCTGCCGTGTGGTCCGCTCTGGTGACCGTCTCTGCATTGGGAATTTGGGATGATCTTGGCGCTGAAGCTACCTCGAGCTGGAATCGATCGGAGGCGGCGGCTCGTGCGAATCGACCGATGGTCTCGATTTGGCGTTCAGCTACAGCAGCAGCAACGCTCGTTCGTCGCCGATGTTCGACAGGTTGGGGAAGAGCAAGCCGGCCGGTCGAAGATCGAGAGGGTGGCGACGGCGAAGCTTACACGTCACACAGGCATGAATCGTTTCTTTTTAGCCGTGGCAATCCCGGTAATTTGCATGAAAACGAAAATATGTGTTGAGTTGTCAAGCATTTGAGCGATCTGGATCATTAATCAGATATTAAACGGCACAAATTTAATGTATCCCGAACATGTTTGCTATTTTAATAGTAGTATAGACTACATGGTAGCAGTCCCACCTATTGCCAGACATGGGCCATTGAGATTTTTAAAATTTGTTATTGGGCTACCCTATATATGGGCCTAAATTCTAACAATTATAAGGGGAGTTATTCTACCACTTGTATAAGCAAGAGAAGCGTACATCTATACGTGTGCTCCACGTCCTCCGCCGCGGCCTGCTTAGATTGTACGGTCGCAAAAAATCTAGAAAATCTCAGTCTCGGTGAGTATGAACGGTTGCACAAAATCTGAAATATTTCGGTATACGTCATACGGACTAGCGGAAAACGAACCAAACCATCTCATAGATTGTATGGTTTCGGCTTCAAACTATTTGGTTCCTCCTACCATGTCTACAAAAAGGACGTTCTTCAATGGTGAGAGACGTGCCACAACACAGTTTCCAATTCATTGCACTATCCCCTTCCGATATTTCGTAATACACTCCACAAGATGGGACAATAGGTCTTAGAAACCCAGATTTTCATGATTATGTATGGGAGAGAGGTGATCGGATTGTCGGGAGTGCCCTTGTGTGACTGATGGATACTTGTCCAACACCGACGCCTACTTCCCCAACGAGGACTACCTCCTCGACATCAGAAACAACATGTTCAACGACATGTTTGCTACTGACCGCACCACGAACAAGTCTTCTTCCTCTATACCGTACGTGTTCCTACCCCTTCTTCTAAAATTTAAGTTCGTTTACTAGTTACATAGAGAAATTTGGACATTCTCTATGTTTTTATTAGAAAAGGGAAAAATCCTAGCCTCTGCATCAGAGCGATGCACACGGCTTGGACATGTTCTATGTATCTTGTTCCATCATGTGCATAGCTTCATCGTTTAATGCGATCCCTTATTCTTGACTATTGTAAGTGTCATGTTTTATCTTTCATTTATCTAGATTCAATTATATGGAAAATTGCTAATATATTCAAAATCCAAAAACCCTATAGTAGACTATTTTCTCCAATTGGTTTCACTAGTGCTTTGAGGCCTCATCCATAAGAGAGTGTGCATTAAAAGAGACTGCGTACCAGAGAAACTCTATGGTTCAAAATCATGAGATGCTTTAATGCTTCTAAAGGCAAAACCGAGGGAAATCTTACTCCTGCAAAGGAGAAAGTTTTTCAGAAAGCTGATGCCTTTTTTATGGGAGCTCTTCTTAATATTCTTTACGAGAACATTGTTGACTTGCATATTTCCATTGTTAATGGCAAGGACATATGGGATCTGCTCGAGACAAATTTTGGGGTCTTAGACACAAGCAGTGAGTTGTGTTATGGAGAATTTTTTTTATGACTACAAGATGACTAATGAGCGTTTCTTAGTTGAGCGATGCAATCACTTGGCAAGAAAATTGAGCAGTTTATCTATGTGTCGCCGGAGACATAATTCTCAAGCTTCCAACGATAGACAATACTACATAGAGCAATCCAAATCACAAAATCTCTTCTACGGGTCTCTCTATTGGTAAACTTTTCCGACATGCACATGTCGCAAAACACTCTTATCCACATCAAGTTCACCATGATACCAATATGCCTCTGGCACAGGCCACCTGTCATCCAATAGAACTTTTCAGGATACAATTAAGGTGATCATCGAATTAACATAATATGCTAAGACAAACAGATGGCACTGCATAATAGAAACATTACCAATTCTTATTTGCAACATTATTCATCAGGGTGATGGGACCCGTCAATCCTCTGCTCCAACATATATTTATGTAAGTTTGTGCTCCAAGATATATGTAACTTTGCTGAACACATATATAACTAAACATACATACCTATCGGACGGGAGATCAATCACTCTCTCCAAGACATTTAGAATAGTGCTCCTTGGTAGAAAAGGAGTTATTTTACTTCCGTCATAAAAGTTCATGCCCGCTAAACTCCCATCATCAAAATCAATAAGGGGGCCTCCAATCCCAGCCTAATACAAAAAACCTTAGATATAGCAGTGTGTCGGATTGAAGAGACAAATCAAGTAGATTACGATGCAACTATGTACATCACCGTACCGTGTGAAAACATAACAAGAAATTCATTGTTGTACCTTCGAGATTTGACAAGTTGACAGCTTAAGGACTTGCACTTGAGTTTGCAATGCTTATATCGGGGATCCATTTTACCCTTTGAGGCCATTAATAATCCTTTACTCGGGTTACGCGCAATTGCTACCACCACTTCAGGTGACTTTGGTTCTATCAGCGGTCTCAGGATATCTTGTGGAGAAATAGCACTGAGACTACCTCTGACACTAACGATGATACAGTTCTAATTTCCCCTCCACGCGCTGTTCTGGAGGGAGAAGCACCTCAATCTGTAATGCAACAACAGAGTGAGCCCAGTAATTGACTACTCTGTACCGTCTAACTTAAAAACAAAGAAATATATTAGGAGCACCAACCCTCAAGTTCTCATCAATTTTGTCTCCATCAGTTCTAACCAAGCTGGCAGAAGTTAGGACGACATCTTGTATTTCTTGACTTCCATGCCACTTTATAAGCAAGCCTGTGCATGCAAAGCGCCTCACGTCTCCTACACATCATAATTTTGATCATTAGTTGAGGATAATATACTAGCACGGAGAAGTAACGAGCTGTGAAAAAATCACCCTTGAATGAAGCAAGTGAGACAACACTTTGGGATACATTCATAACAACTTCCTTCGGAAGTTCGTCCCATAAGTCCTCCCGTAACCACATTGAGATATAGTGAAAGGGTACCCTTTCCAAGCCAGAAGCTGACCAAAATCCTCTTCGAATGTATTAACCAATTCCCCATCGACTGGTCAATGAAAGATGTAGAGAAGTTAGCAATGAAGGAGTGCACAAGGAAGTTGGAAAATCAAAAACAATATCAAAGGCAAGGAAACTTACACTCCCAAACCAGTGGTGGTGGTGGAGGATAGCCCAAGATTTAAACCTCTGAACGGAAACCCACGATCCTGATGCAACAAGGTGATTAGTATGAGTGCTCACTTATATATATGATAACATTGAGATGATATTGTGTGCACAAAGGACAATATGCAACATTTAGAATGATGGCTTGTATGATAATACCAGACCTGAAGGGATCACGCATTGTACACCTGAAGGCAACGAATATCCTCGGAAGCTGATAGCTTTAGCTCTGCAGTGGAGCACAGTAGAGAGTCGTAGGGATAATGAATAGACAAGACAAGTAGAAAAGAAACAGTGTATACAACAAAAGAAATGAAAATATAGCTGGCGTCACAAAACTGAGTTACGTTTTCTCCACTCCTCTTCTTCATTGACAAATATACTAGCTTCAACATTCAGTCAAAGCACTAAATTAGAAATAGAAAATGTGGTACAGGTAGCAAGAACCAAAAAAAATTCATGTTAATACTCTTAAGCCTCCATGTTGTTAGTATATATATCCAAAAGAAGGGCCTACCCTAGAGCGGGAAAAGTGGGACAGGAGAGAGGATATGCAACATATATAAAAGCCAATAAACAGAAATTAAGTAGACTTACGTGAGTATCTGAAAATGCTTCAAACGTCGACAAAGTGCCTTGGTTGGTAGGTAATCGGCCACCTTATTTTTACAGTCATGACCAATGATCACCCCAGCCAAGAATTCAAATTTGGTACCAGGACGAAAAGCTATAACTGGCCCTCCAAGTCCAGCCTGAAAAGTAACAGAGATTACAAAGGAAAAAATGAATTTTTTTCTTCACGGCAGGCATAAAATTCTACCTCTGTGATATCACAAGAAACTGATACAAGGGTAGGACCGCGAGGACGGCGTGGACGTTTCTGCCCAATACTAAGAGTGTTCACTCCTGTGACCATCAAACTAGAGTCTTGTTGAGTCGCCAGCCCAGCTGCTATCAGGTGAGTAGGCTCACATTTTGAGAGGAGGAGATCAGATAGAATAGCAATGTTGCCATCAAGATCCACAGGGTGGACATATGAGAGGAGGAGAGCAGATACAATAGAAATATTGCCATCATAAAGACCCAGAAATCCATCAGTAATTCTGTTATCAGGAAACCGTACTTGAATCTATAGTGATAGAGGTAAGCATCAGTCTAATATAGCTTATACATGTGAATAATTAACAATGATGAGCAGCATTACTAACACTCAAATTATCATCTTTGCTTCTTTTTTATTAAATTATGTGCTCAAACGTGCAGAAGTCACAAATCTTGCAACACGCAGTCTTTCCCTCCCTCGTGGTAGAGTTGTGCCTGAGCATGCAAATAACATCTTGTCTCCTGCACAAGATAGTGACTTAAATCATTAATTGTTGAAGTGGTGAGAAACAAGTGAGGAGTGTGGTAAGGATTGAATATAAATTTGGAGAAAATTCACAAGCATATAGCAGCATACTCACCATGGAACAAAGCAATGGATACAACACTGTCTTTATAATCTTTAACATCTGAATTAAAAAATCTGCAGCGCTGGTCTTGTCATAAAATGGTTTCTCTTCAAAAGTAGTTTCCTTCAAGACATCTTCAGCTCGAGGCAGGCTTTCGGTAAATCGCTGCTCTTCAGCACGAATCTCATCATGATGAGCCTTCCCAACTAATTAATTGTAGAATAGCATGATAAACCACCACAGTGAGTGCATCGTAAATTAGTTATAGCAAATATTAGTGTGTGCAACAAATGGAACAAGGCTCAAATGAATAACTCACACTTATATCTCATCCTCTCTTCTTCACTTTCTGCATCGGGCCTACACATGCAAAACCCAATCCTGATTTCATGTCTTGAAGAATTGATTGCCGTCCTGAAACATATTTTGTATCGTACATAATTAATTACATTTTAGTAAACAATAAAGTTAAACCAGTGCCTATGACAAAACAGAGAGTTAGCTAAAAGGTTACATAAACAATGCATCCAAAATCGCTATGTCAACTTAATTGTTGTTGTGATTAGAGAGGGGTGATGTGATGGATAAACGAAATAGGCAATGAACAATGGACATGCTTGGATGCTTCCAACCAAGCTTGAAACATTTTTTTTTGAAACGAAGGCAAAAGGTTTGCCTTTTATATTGATAAAGTAGAAGCAAAGACAACCAGGCCGAAGCCAAAATAAAAAGAGGTTGCCTATAGTCTACTACCCCACGCTTTCTGCCAAGTTCTTCGCCCCGGCCGTAATCCAGTTCCTGCTCTCACTCTTGATGCGTTGAAAAAGTACAGATGGCATAGTGAATTTGTTGTTGAAGACCGTTCGTTCCGCTCCTTCCAAATCACCCATGTGATTAGTATGATCGCTGTTTTCAGGCCCTTGCGAGAGGCCGATGGCGTGGCGGCAACCTCCTTCCAGTAGTCAAATATAGTGGGTTTGGTGAATCCGAGGCTTTGCCAGAGTCCAGGGAATTTTAGCCAAAGGGATGCTCCAGATCCTCTTGGAGTAGCGGCATTCGATCAAAATGTGCCGCCCTGTTTCAGGTTGGCATCTACAGAGCTGGCAGACGGGCTGGTGTGGCCAACCCCTGATAGCCAGTCGATCAGACGTCCAGAGGCGATTCTGATCAGCAAGCCAAGCGAAGAAGGAACATTTCGGTGGTGCCCATGTTTCCACGGCCATGAATGAGCACGAGGAGGCTCCGATGAACTGTGCTTTGTAGGAGAACTTGGCCGAGTAAACCCCAGAGGTAGAGAGGGTTCATCTGATGGTGTCATCGATTCCAGGTGACAGAGTGACCCCCTGAATGAGTCCCCACAGGTGAACATACTTGAAACATAACCAAGTAATATTTTTTTATGAGAAAAAGCTCCCAGCCATGCTTCAAAGCATTAAAGACAAAACAGAGAAGCCCAAACAAGGAAAACAACTATTCCAAGCATTTGGCAAGAGGAAAATAAGAGCATTGTCGAAGCTTGTGATCTTCATCCTCGGTGAACTAACAACTAGCATATCAGTAGCGGTGCCAAGATCCCTGCAGAACACAGAAACCCAAGACGAGGAAGAAACAAATGTTCCACGACAACACATCCATGGAGGGAAACAAGCATCGTTCAGAGTCGGCACCGAAGGGCACCAGAAGTAGCAAGGCTTTCGCCGGCGTCATCCTCACCTCCCTCATGGCACTGGAAGGTGACCAACCTACAGTGCCAGCAGCCACCGAGCCGGCACCCCTATGCGACAAGACGCCAGGAGCCCAGGACCAAGCAGATCAGCAGAAGCCCTAACGGCTAATTCAAATGGTGACACAGCCACAATGGCCGGCCGAGATCTTCTCATCGGATCCGGCGGATGCTGGGGAAGAGAGATATAGAGGAAGCAGGTCGTCGGAGTTTTTCAGTGCCAATGCACGAGAACCGACGAGATCACGAAAGGTTACTGGGAAGTTAGAGGGCGAGAGCACCAGCTCTGGCCGCGGCGCAAGTCACCCGAGAAGCCGAGACCCTAGACCTCTCTTGCACTATTCCCCGTCGAGAATATGGTCCGAGAAATAGAGCAACTCACATGGCGGATGTGCCGGATGGAGCACCGCCTTCCGCTGCTGCCGCCGAGGTATTTGGTGCCTGGGGCTAGGGATTTCCGAATTTTTGACAAATGAAACCACCTGCTGGAGTGAATTGCCAAAAAAGACCACCTCCCAGATAAATTGCCAAAAAGGACCACCTTCACCGTGGCGGCAGGGACACCAGGTGACACGTGGCACATGTCGCCACGGTCGGCGTCGGCAGGTTGGCCTGAACGGTTTTCCAGCGTTTCTGGGCCACGACTGCATGCATGCATACATCCAAAACATCACACTGTACCTGACCTCATCCATGCGCGCTAGGCATGCATTCCCTCGTTTATTTTGTTTTTTTTTCTCTCGAAAATGCGAGCCATGCACCGGCCAGGCGCATGCATGCGGGCGGGTTTCGTCGCTTTGCGCAATGCGGCAGTGCGGCCATGCACAGAGGCGGCTGGCCCCACACAATTACGTGCTTTTTCTTCTGGTGGTACGGAAACCGTTCGCACCAACATGCCGCCGGCGACCGCTGCCGTCACGGTAAAGGTGGCCTTTTTTGACAATTTATTTGTGAGATGGTATTTTTTGGCAATGCACTCGAGCATGTAGTCTCTTTTGTAAAAAAAATCGGGATTTCCATCGTGGGCGAGAAGAGGAGAGTAGTTTCTTTTCCGATGGCAAAGTGTTGCCGAGCTGGGTTTTTTTTTTTACTTTTCCGACGCAATCTCCTCGCTGGTTGCTAATTCCGTGCGCAAATCGATGCGTATCGGCAGCAAATTCTGTCCCTAGACACGCAGAAGGGGACACAAAGATTAGATAACAGCCCAATAGCAGCCCAGTTGACTCGATGCCTTCGATGTGCTATTGGAATCCAGCCCACGTCATTACCAAAAAAAAAATCGTTTGGTTAGCTGCACCAGAAGTTCCCTCAACAAAAAAAACTGCAACAGAAGCTAGTTCTAGAAAAAACAGCATGCATGTTCAATGGCAATGCTACGGGCCTACAAGCTTCATTTCTTGTCACACATACATAGTGCACAATTTCTCAAAAAGAAAAATGTAAACATAGTGCAAAAGAATATTGCTGATGATTTTAAGATGCAACAGAGACATATTTTTAGTCAATATTTATCAGTGTCGACACCATCCAAAGGAGAGTGCACTTTGGGTTACTAAAACTACATGTCATGCCCGTCACCGTTGCAATCCGAAGAACACATTTTGTTTCACATTGCTCCTCCCTCCCCTTCTCTCTATTTCTCTTTCTATCTATTATTCTCCCTTGTAACATCAAATGGCAAAGGCGCAACAACAATACATATGTCATCCATTCTCTTTTCGGACCACCCTCTCAGGTTCAGCCTTTTCACCACATTTTCGCCATTGTGCTTCCTAGTTACCTCTCGTAAAACATATAAATCAAATACTTTTCATGTTAGGATTAGCCTCTGACTTTGTCATGTCATGTCAGGAGGAGGAGATGACGCAGATTACCTGCTCATCGTTGAGAAATCTTCACTGCCGGTAGGGAGAGATCAAAGGGGGAAAATAATGGCGCGAGTTTTGACGCTGAGCCGAAGGAGGTGTAATAGGGGGACCGAAATGGCGGGCGGTGACGAAATTTCTTCGGACGTATTTTCATTCGCGCCATCTCCAAGCTCACATGAGTTCTGCACCGCGTTCCCCCACTTTGCATTCAAAGAGGGTGCTTCTGGTAGGCCGTTTTTTTAGGGCATGTCTGCAGGATGCTTTAAGATTCGCGTGGACGAGAAACGCAATGCGCACAGACAAACAAACAGACCAACCAAAGCACGCCCAACTGAACCAGAAACCTGGTCCAAACCAGCTTAACGGTAAACAACGCCACACTCAAACCAGTGAGGCAGAGATACTTCCTCGTCCTCTCGTCTCGTGAATCTCTCGCTTGCCCTGTGTCGATAAGGCCCGGTAACCGTGAGTCCGCGGTTGGGCGTGTGGCAGCCTAGCCACAACGCGCGCGACATGTGGTTCTCGGAGCCGGTTCGCTGCGCATCAACCAATCACCTTCTCCACTTCCCAAAAGTACATATAACCCGTGCCTCATCTGCAAGCCTGTGGACACAGGCAGTGCTAGCTCGCTCGATCGTCGCCTCCGCCCTGCAGCAGCTACCATGGCGTCCACCGCGCTCTCCACCGCCTCCAACGCCACCCAGGTGAGCTCCTATACTGCTCTGTCTCGAGATATTTCTTATCGGATTTCCTGCTTGTCTGTCCTTGCGCGGGATTGCGTTGTAATTTCGGTGTGCGACAGAGTATGCTTGGTGCGGCAGATCAGGCAATGGACTCTCATGATCCATGGCCGTAGAAAAAATATAGTGCTGCCTTGTAATTGCTCAGAACATTACTGCTGGCAGTCTAGCACTAGTACCATTCAGATTTAGCATACGAAATTCAACTGAAACATGTTCTTGCATCGGTGGTGAGCGCAGCTCTGCCGGTCCCGAGCTGTGGTGAGCAAGCCCGTCAAGGGCCTGGGCATCCCGAGGAACATCACATGCATGGCCGGCAGCATCTCCGCCGACCGCGTCCCGGACATGAGCAAGAGGGAGACGATGAACCTCCTCCTGCTCGGCGCCATCTCGCTCCCGACCTTCGGCATGCTCGTCCCCTACGGCTCCTTCCTCGTCCCAGCTGGGTGAGTCCCATTCCTGAGCTCACAAGCTCGCCGCCTCTCTATTGACTGGCAGCTGCTGATGCTTAGTTTTGTTCCACAGCTCAGGAAGCAACGCCGGCGGGGTGGTCGCCAAGGACAAGCTCGGCAACGACATCCTCGTCTCCGAATGGCTCAACACGCACGGCCCCAATGACCGCACACTTGCCCAGGGACTCAAGGTTAGCAGGGCACTATATGTTCTCTTTGTTATGAACTTATCATGATCATTCTGAAGTTGTAGGTGCAAGACGAAGCTGATTGCTGAAATCATGTGTATTGCAGGGTGATCCTACCTACCTGGTCGTGGAGTCTGACAAGACCCTCGCCACCTACGGTGTCAACGCCGTCTGCACGCATCTTGGTTGTGTCGTGCCGTGGAACGCCGCCGAGAACAAGTTCCTCTGCCCTTGCCACGGATCCCAGTACAACAACCAGGGCAAGGTTGTCCGTGGACCGGCACCTCTGGTAAGAAATACCCCCTTTGCAAATTTCATGCCTCTGATTCTGAATCCTTGCTGAACTGAAGGATCCTCTGTTCGCTTACTGAACTGAACCAAACTGACGTGATCTGCATTGTTCTTCTGAAACAGTCGCTGGCCCTGGTTCACGCCGACATCGACGATGGCAAGGTCGTCTTTGTGCCGTGGGTCGAGACCGACTTCAGGACCGGCGAGAACCCATGGTGGAAATAAGCAACGCAGGTTCCAACAGCAATGTTCACTTCAGTGATCAGCCATATATAGCCTCCTGAGAACAATGCTATGAGTGCGCCTGTTTCTTGTATCCAATTATATGTATGTATACAATTGTATGAAAGAACCGAAACTTCTTAACTGAATATATCACATTTTGAGTACTCTGAATCTGGCAAGATATAGACCTTCTTTTCATAGATGGTCGAACCTGAAGGATATCTACTGAATCTGGGCACCTAGATGGCAATCTGAAGAATTCAAGAGCTAAAATTGCGTATCTGCAGCATTGTTTTAAAAGGGTAATGAATAATCGATCTGTTTCTGGAAATGTTACAAGTACACTACTCATGTGATCCTATATATAGTGGCTAATTTCTCAATTGGTAGATTGGAGTAGATGATAGTATCTCCTGAATCTGGACACCTAGATAGCAATCTGAAGAATTCAAGAGCTAAAATAGCATATCTGCAGGATCGTTTCTAAATGGTAATGAAGAGTCGATCTCTTTCTGGAAAGCCTTAAGCTCGTGTGATCCTATATCTAGCGGCTTGTTGCTCAAGTACACTGACAAAGAAATGAGATTTTCCTTTCGTACCAAGTTAAAATGGGAACATCCTCTGTCTAATTTTTTTGGAAGAAACTCAACATGACATTCCAAGTTCTGAAATATCAGGAGATGCTAATGCTAGGAGATAAGCAGTTCAGCATAAACCTCGAGCATGAAAATGATCAGATTATAAAAAAACAAGCACAAGATATTGACAAAAAAGGTCACACCAAGAGAGAATTCAGTACACTATTACGTCCGAAATTAAGCTTCCAATTTCGTACACACGAGACACACATTCACATCAAAGCTAGAGAAGACATATATAACATTCCTGGAGCAGGATGCATCCAGCATCCATCATATGAGCAGAAAATGCAGAGAAATTATATTTCGGAAACATAAATCACCTACTATATGAATTCCTCACATTACAGTGACTTGCTAGAGTAATGAAAAAACTGAATGTACCCTTACAATAACAATTCAAGAATCCATTGCATTCGATGGAAACTTTGATATCTATCCATCCTCCAACTCTCTCGTCTAGTTCCTCACATTCATTGACATTGAAATGTGACTCTTCTTTTGTGCCAAGTACAATGGAACATTCTCTCTACTTTTGTTCAAAAGAATGTCAACATGCCATTCCAAGTTCTGAATTATCAGAGATGTTAATGCCAGGAGATGAGCAGTTCAGCATAAACCTCGAGCATCAAAGTGATCTAATTCTCAAAAATAACAAGCACAAGAAATTGATAAATAAGAGCAAACCTAGAGAGAATTCAGTACACTATTTCATCCGAAATTAACGCGCACACTGAGACAGCAACATTCACATATAGGACATTCATGGACATGATGCATCCAGCATCAAGCATATGAACACAAAATGCAGCATAAATGTGTTTCGGAGACAGAAAGCACCTACTATATGAATTCCCCACATTACACTGACTTGCTAGAGTAATAAGCACACTAAATATACATTTATAACAAAAATTCAAGAATCTATTGCATTTCGATGAAAATTTCATATATGTCCATCGTCATCTATTTTCTCGCATGCATTGACATTGAAACGTGATTTTCCTTTTGTCCCAAGTCAACAATGGAACAGTCTCTCTAATTTTATTCAGAAGAAAGGCAACATGACATGCCAAGTTCTGAATTATCAGAGATGTTAATGCCAGGAGATGAGCAGTTCAGGATTAACCCCAAGCATAAATAATTAAATATAAAAAATAAAAAATAACAATTAAATATGAACAAATGAAACAATCAAAATATGAAAAGCCTGCAAACAAACGAAATTGACAAATAAGATCAAACCTAGAGTGAATTCAGTACATCATTCATCTTCTGACATTAAGCTTAAGCACACACTGAGTCGCAAACATTCACGTCAGAGATAGACATGATAAATATGATATTTGAACAATCATGGACCATGATGATTCCAGCACGAGGTTTATAAATACCAATGGAGAAACTTGTGTTCCGCAGATATAAACGATCTAGAATATATGAATCCCACATTACATAACTTGCTGCTAATCACACCAGATATTCTAGTATTATAATAACAATTCGAGAATCTATTTCAGTCAACGAAAATTGTGATATACATGCATCTTCAACCTTCCTCATCTATACAGCTACCCACAGAAAGCAGCAGAAACAATAAACCTTTACCGCAAAGCAATGCAAAATTCTAAGCTCAGATATAAGCAATCATCAGAATCAAGGGTTCATAACCAGCTCGAGGAACAGCCCAGGTTTTGAATCATCAGGAGATGCTAATGCTAGGAGATGTGCAGTTCAGCATAAACCTCGAGTATCAAAATGATCAAGTTATTAAAAAACATAAGCACGAGAAATTAACAAATAAGAGCAAACCTAGAGAGAATACAGTACACTATTTCATTCGAAATTAAGATTTCGCACATGCCGAAACACACAAACATTCACATCAAAGCTTGAGTAGACATATAGGATATTCATGGAGCATGATGCATCCAGCATCAAGCATATGAGCACAAAATGCAGAAAAAATGTGTTTCGGAGACAGAAAGCACCTACTATATGAATTCCCCAGTTCCCACATTACAGTGACTTGCTAGAGTAATAAACACACTAAATGTAACCTTATAATAACAATTCAAGAATCTATTGCATTCGATGGAAATTTTGATATATATCCATCCTCCACCTCCCTCATCTAGTTTCTCACATGCATTGACGTTGAAATGTGACTTTCCTTTTGTGCCAAGTCAACAAATGGAACATTCTCCCTACTTTTGTACAGAAGAAGGTCAACATGCCATTCGAAGTCAACATGAAATATTATCTCTACTTTTGTTCAGAAGAAGGTCAAAATGCCATTCCAAGGTCTAAATTATCAGAGATGTTAATGCCAGGATATGAACAGTTCAGGATTAACCCCAAGCAAAAACATGAACAAATGAAACAATCAAAATATGAAAAGCCTGCAAACAAACGAAATTGACAAATACGATCAAACCTAGAGTGAATTCAGCACATCATTTCATCTTCTGAAATTAGGCTTAAGCACACACGAGACGCAGACAATCACATCAGAGATAGACATGATAATAGAACATTGACCATGATGATTCCAGCACGAGGTTTATGATCACCAATGGAGAAAACTTGTGTTCCACAGATAGAAACCATCTAGAATATATGAATCCCGCATTACAGTAACTTGCTGCTAATGACACCAGATATACTACGAGTATTATTATAACAATTCGAGAATCTATTTCAGTCGACGAAAATTGTGATATCCCCTCATCTATACAGCTACCCGCAGAAACCAGCAGAAACAATAAACATTTTCCGCAACGCAATGCAAAATTCTTAGCTCAGATATAAGCAATCATCAGAATCAAGGGCTCGTAACCAGCTCCAGGAACAGTCCCCCTTGCGCCTAGGAGGAGTGAGACTGAGACCCACCTTCCTTGGGCTTCCCCTCCTTTGAGTGGTCTTCTGTGGCGACTATCGGCGGCGTATAGACCACGTGATGACGGAATGGCTGCTGCATGGCGGAGTGCGGGCCGCCGTAGACGCTCCCAGAACCGTAGACATCTCCCTGGACTTGGTTTCCTCCCCCACCGACGATGTGGTAACCCGGCCCGGGCATGTAGGTGCACTGCCGCCCAGCCGCGTCGAGGTAGTGGACCGGGCGCGGGGGGTAGAAGTACAGCGGGTGCTGCATGTACTGTGGCGGTGGTGCGGGCCACGGGGCGGCCTCCGCGACGTATGTGGTGGCCACGGGGCGGTCTCGGAGCACGGGAGCCGGCTTGTCGTCGTCGTCGCCATGCGCCATCTCCTTGTCGGACTCAGCCTTGGGGTCCGCAGCCGCAGCCTCGGACGGAGTGTCAGCGCTGGGGTCGTCGGAGGTGGCTTCGAGGCCGAAGGGGTCCATGTTCTCGGAGACGATCGACGAGGCCTCGGATCGGCCGCGCTCGAGCGAGCTCGGCGACGGGGCGTTGAGCTGGTCGACGAACCACTGGTCGGTTGAGGCGTCGCCACCGGTACCGGAGAGCATGGCGCCGAAGGCGGACGCGGAGGTGTGGTCTGGCGAGGCGTCGAAGAGGAAGAGGCGCAGGCGGGGCGGCTTGACGGCGGTGGCGGCGAGGCTGTGGACGCGGTCGATCTCGTCCATGAGGTTGTCGACGTCGTCGTCGGAGGAGACGGAGATGAGCGAGTCGAGGTCGTCCTGCGGGAGCTGGTACCTGAGCGTGGGCCTGGGCGCGCCGGGCGCGAAGATGGCCGGGGCGAGCCTGGCGAGCGCGGCGGTGAGGACGGCGTGGGAGGTGGTGCGCGGGACGGAGACGATGCGGGTCTCGCCGCCAACGTAGCGGAGCCGGTGGTTGCCCGGGCGCGGCAGGATGCGGCCGCCGAAGCTGCACATGAGGCGCACGCATGGGCCCCCGAGTGCTAGCGCCAGCGCCTGTGAGGAAGAGGCATGAGGAGGCGGGTGGTGGTGGTAGTTGCCGCCGTTGCCGTTGCCGTGGCCGCCGTTCCCGTTGCCATGGCCGCCGTTCCCGTTGCCGTTGCCGTGGCCGCCGTTCCCGTTGCCATGGCCGGCGTTCCCGTTGCCGTTGCCGTTGCCGTAGCTGCTGCCGCTGCTTGCCCCGGCTCGTGGGGTAGAGTTGGTGGAGGAGCCGTCGTGGTGGTGCGACGACGAGGATGACGTCATGGGCGGCGGCGGCGAGCCCGGAGGGCGGGGTTGGAAGCAGGCTGTCTGTCTGTCGCAGGAGGACTTAATTGCTAGAGGGCATCGGGATTTGAGAATCGCAAGTGGCGAGCGTAGAGAGAGGTGGGTGGGTGGAGACTGGAGTCTGGAGAGGAGAGAGGCGGAGCGGCCATTTCTATTGGGTTCGGGCGGGCGGGCCCACTGCTAGCTGTGATTCGAACCGGAGCGTAATTCTTTTCCTTGTACTCCATCCCAAGTTTTGAATTTTAAATGTATGCCCCAAAAGTAAAACGGTGTGATTTTTCCTATCGGTGGGGCTCACACGCTGATGATTAATCGATTTCCAGAGTGGTTTCTTTGGGAGAAAGTTGTACATAACACTAAATTTTGGTGTCAGCAAAATCGAAACCGGTTTTGCAGCAAGCGTAAATAAAGAGTTTAGTGTCTTAAAAGTGTATCTAACATGTGGCCTGTATTTCTATACTGAGCACAACGGTAGAAATTATAAATTATATATGTTAAAATATTTGATCGGAATCCAAGATCCTCGCAAGAATCTGTAGAAAACAGAGATTATACCCTTGAATAGAAATCCGTCGTCCTCGGCGGGAATCGATAGAAAACAGAGATTATACCCCAGTGAACAGACGATAGAACCACCGCGCCCCGTGGGCTTCGTCTCGGGTAGCGTGTGGCATGCTCCGCGATCGGGTGGGGAAGAGAACGAGGCGGGGTCAAAATCCAGCGACCTCGCAGCCGGCCCTCTACCACCTCCCCCGTCATCGGTGCAGCCACTAACGCCATGTCTCCTGCCCCGTTGCGTTGAGACCGGTCGTTCTCATCTCCCGCTCCCGTCCACGCTCGATGGAGACTTTAGTCTCGTCAGTTTTTCTTCTTTTCACTGCTAGTCTCGTCTGTTTCTCCTGTGGGTCAAAATTCAGCAACCTCGCGGTCGGCCTCTACCATGTATCCCGCCCCGGTGCGTTGAGACTGATCGTTCTCGTCTCCCGCTCCCGTCCGTGCTCGATGGAGACTTGATCTCGTCGGTGCGTAGAGAATTTTCCTTTCCATGGTCACTTTCCTCCGAGCCATTGCGACCCTGGGTGGCGGATGATCCAAGAGTGGAGGAGACCCGGTACGGGACAAAATAGTTGATCCCTCCCAGGGACATTCCGTCACCTGATCCTACGCAGCTCCCTAGGGAAACGACAGGCCTACTGGCACCGCAGTCCTTCCAATGGTGCTAAAATATTCCAAAAAGAAAGCTGGGATTTCCTTGTCCAGCAGCCAGCCTCGTGAGCTCTGAACCGTGCCATGGAGAAAATGTGCAAACGGTACACCAACACTTGAGTTTGTTTTGCATGGTTGGCACCTCCTGTAGTGTAGTACGAGTACAGTACGTTTGCCTTGGGCGTTGCGTTTCCTTTGTTTAAAAAAGATGCACACGCGGATGAGGTGCCAGCTGCAGCTACTCTGCTTTATAGACCGCGGCTCTACACAACAGGCTACACATCCACGTCCACGACACAGGACATGTCGGTCCAATTCCAGTTCATGTTTTTGTTTATTTGCATGACCAGTTCAGCTCATAGATCCCTCCGAGTTCGAGCAACAACAACACACGTGCGGTCTCGCGGACAAGAAAAGGTTCAACTCATGGTGGGATGTTTACAAAAATTCATAGGAGTAGTTCTGTGAAAAAAGACAAAACTAAGTACGTGGTGGAAGATCAAGTCAAAAAAGACAAAACTAAGTCCATAGCTGTTACATCTCATCGCCCCGGACCCTGCGCCGTCTCTAGGGACGTCACAGGGGAACCTAATTCTGCCGTTGCCAGATGACTCCATCGGGTTAAGGAGGACGACGTGACGCCTCCCGGTGGTCCGGCGGCCTCCTTCGTGTCCCTGAGAAATCACTTGCAGCGCCTCCGGTGGTGGAGCTCCGGCTTCCTCTACATCGGTGTGGCGGCGTTGATCTAGGCCGCATCCACTCCTCCTGCTCGTCGGGGTGGGGTGGTGGCCTCCCCTCCTAATCTTTGCATCCTCACGCGCGGTTCGACGGCCTACCAGCTGTTGGTAGCTCCGACGATGATGCTGCGGAGTTCCAATCTGGCCCGCTTGGTTTGGATGGTGGCGAGGAAGGTGGATCCTATGATGGTGGCGCCGCCATCACCCTAGATGCGTTTGGGCTAGGGAGTTTGCAGGGCAGTATCGCGGTCTTCGCCACCTTTGGCCGGTTGCGTGGAGATGAGGAGTTTTGGGTCGCTCCTGAGGAAAGCCTGGCGACGCGGCATTCGTGGACGTCGTTCTCCTCCTACGGGGCCGTCATCGAGCTCCCCGCTCTCTTCAGCCTTGGGTCACATCTTCGGGTGAAAAGCCTTGACCCTGCTACACAGGGTGGGAAGACATCGTCGATCCACGTCGCTCCCATCCTGAGGGCGTCGTCCTACAAGATTGTGCTCCCACGTGTGCTTTCTCGGGGCTGGACTTTCACGAAATCATGGTTGGCTAATGGACAACTGGCGATGTAGGGGTTCCCTCTGGCTGCTTGCGAGGAAACGACGACGTTGATGAGTGACGGCTTTGTCGTGGCAAGACCTTCTTAGTCGGCTTCCTTTCCGACGTGTCTGAGTGTCTTCATGTTGGTCTTGTCGTGTTGTGAAGTTGAAGTTGCTATGATCTCTCGAGTATACCTTAGAGTGGCGACGATGACATGCATGTGGAGGTCCAATCAAAGAACTTCTTTAGAGCTAGTCACCAAATCTGGAGATGTCTGCCTCTACGCGAAGAGTTATCTATTTGGAGAGTACCAGGGCGGCGTGCCCTGGACGAACCACGGCAGGCGGGTGATCCTAGCTAGTTTCTGACCCCTTCAGGTACTCGGGCACAGCGGGGGGTGCCATGGTGGCCAAGTTAACTTAGCGAGTTATCAGCTTTTGTTCCCTGTTGGAGGGGCGTCCCTTCTGGATCATGTTCATCTGTCCACGAGGCTCGGGATATTGATCGGTTGCCGCTCCGGAGCCTTCTATGCGTGGCTGGTGATGTATCGCACCCGCCATGTTCCCGGCTGCTGGTGCTGCTGCAGGAGGGGCAGCGTTTGCGGCTGTGGCGGGAGCCAACTGATAGCGTCGGGCGTACTCAGTTGCCAACCGTGTGAATTTTCTGCAATCTTTTAGCAGGTGTCTTGAGTGGAGTTTTCCGTCCTCACCCTTGAACATGTGGAACCTGCACTCCTCCTCTATTTCTTCTGCGACTGGGCGCCGGTCTTGCGAGTCATCGCGGGTTTTCCGCCACTCCCGTTTGCGGTACCCATCGCTGCGTTGTCCGTAGTCACGGCTGCGGTTGTCGTGGTGGGATCACGGCAGATGCCATAGGTATGGCTAAGATGGGGCCGAATGGTCGTTGGGGGAATCCGGGGAGGGTTTATGCACTCAAGAAGTGCACACGCAAGAACACGCAAGAACACGAACGAAGAACCAAGAAAGCAAGAACACAAACACACCACGATGTACCCTGCTTCGGGGCCCTCTTGTGGAGGTAACACCCCTACTGCAGCACTATCCTAGCCAGTGTATAGCTCAGAGTGACAAGTACAAGCTGCTCCTCGAGCTGTATGACGCTACAAAGGTGAGAACTCGAGGTAGAAGATGGAGCTAGACGGGAGGAAGAAGGCACTCCGAGCTGAGTCCGAGGTGTTTCCGGGGTGTTCCGAGCTTCTCTCTCTCTCTCTTTTCTCTCTTGATCAACTAGTTCCAGCGCGGGGGGGGGGGTCTCTCTTTCGATCTTGGATCCTCTCTAGCAGGAGGGGGTGAAGCCCACTATATAGGCCAGCCGGGTTACCATTGTGCCCCTCGCAGAACACTGTTGCCATGCCTCTGCAACGGTCACCACCGTACCACCGTACCTCGGTCGGGGACAAGACGTGGCTTGCCCATCTCCTGTAGCCTAACGGCAGAACTAGCATGTCCCCTCTGACCGAGACAGGACGTGGCCTGGCAGAGCTACCTCGTAGCCTTTTCCCAGACCTCGCGTAGCAGCGATCAGAGACGTGCAGGCCCGCCGAACCCGGAGCACGCCTCTGCCATGCTCCTTGACAGACGCTCCCGTGTCAGGCGCTCTTGTACCCGGCTGGAAGTGACAGGAGCATTGACTCCTGCCCGACCTACAGCCCACCACCTCGGTTAGCTCGGCACGGATGTGACGGGCTCGTACCTCGGGTCTTGCGCTTAATCTCCTTTACCAGGTCGGATCTTACTTCCTTCCCACAGCTTCTCCTGCACCCACAACACAAACCACCGCACTGAGGTAGTTAGGTCGGCAGAACATAGCTCGGACAGTGAACCTCGGCCCTGGCCAACAGTATACCTCGGACCCCTCTGGGCCAAAATAGGTCGGCCTGTATTCTCCAGGTCAAGATGAAGCTCGGACCTTCCCAGGCCCAAACAGGTCGGCCCTTTCCGTACCTCGGCACAACTTCGAACACCACCTTATGCCAAGCCTTGACCCTACCCGGGGATACTCCCCCGACATTAGTCCCCGAAGCTGGTGCGGTCCTACGACCTCGGAAGGAGGGCCGTAGCAGGTTCAAAACAAGCATTACACCACCTCCTAAACCGACCTCCAACATAGTCACGCCGAGGTACCTCCCATACACCACCATCCAATCCGAGGTAGATATGCGAACTGAACTCTCCGAGCTATCTGACTCAGCACCATCTTGCCTCAAGATTTTCCGAGGTACGTGGCGAAGAATCTCTGCCCGGGCTTCGGAATCCGGACCTCTGCCAAGCAGATTCTGACCACACGCCGCCCTCGTCAGCCGGACCCACCGAACAGCGCACCTGCGCACTCAAGTACTTGACCGCCCACGACCCCTCGATTCTTGTGCTGACCAGCGCAGGAAATCCGGGGTGGGCGGTTGCCACTCTGCGGCCCACGATGTGGCCGATCGTGCGGCCGCAGACCGCGTAACCGTGCGCCCACTCGCACACGATCCCGCGCCTCCCGATAACCGCGCGGTAGTGGTGCAGTTAATGCGGGCAGTTACCGCACGCGGCTATAAGTAGGGCCCCACGGGCAACTTCGCCATCTTCTTCCTCCTTCACTCGCCATCTCGCCTCCATCGCAACCAGTGCCGCCGCTTCCGGTTGAGAAGAAACGCGTTCCCGCCGCCGCCGACGAGCAGCTCCTTCGTCGCCGCTGCGACCGCGTCACCGGCGCCGCCCTTCAGCACCTCGTTTTCACGGTATGTACTCCCTTTCTTGATACCCTAGGCATTGCCCTAGGTTTCTTCCTCTTTGCGCTTTGGTTCTTCATATGTTCTTGAATAAAACTCTATTTACCTCCTCCGGTAGATCTTACTTGCATACTTTTTTGGGTAGTAATGAGTTTCATACCTCGGACAGATGTTCGCCTAGCATAGATATGCCTCTATATACATTAGATAGCCGTCCAACTCCTCCTGAGTTAGCCAGATATAGCCTTAGATTCCAGATTTACTTTTTCTTTGCTAAACTTCTGTGCATTCTGCAGATTGATTCTGCCGAGATGTCTCCTCCTGAGACTTCGGAACAAACCGAGGTTCCAGACCTCGAACTGGAGGTCGGAGAACGAGCCGGCTGGGAAGGTTCGGATGTAACTCCGGACGAAATCCAGTGGCTCAGGGCGACTCGGCGGATTCCCGCCGGGGTAGAGTGTCGCCTGCCAGAGGGCGAACTCGAGCCTCAAGTCAAGGAAGGGGAACGGGTGGTCTTCGTCGCGCACTTCCAGCGCGGCTTCGGACTGCCCGTTAGTGATTTCTTCCGGAGCTTCCTCGACAAGTTCGGACTCCAGGTTCATCACCTCCCCGCCAACGCCATCACCACTCTCTCCTGCATCGTTTCCTTCTCTGAGGGATACCTCGGCCTCAAAGCCACGGTAGACCTCTTTTCTCGCTACTTCCAACTTAAGCGGCAAGTGATCCCGGATCCGAAAAACAAGGATCTGCCCAAGCTACTAACCGCCTGCGGAGCAGCCATCGTAGCTCCTCGCCGAAACTCCATCTTCCCACGTATCGCTACCCGGACACCGTTCGCAAGTGGCTCCGGACGTGGTTTTACGTGAAGAACTCCGGCGAAGAGGACTTCCTCAACCTGCCGCGTTTAACCTCAGCCCTCCTACAGAACCGCTCAACTGGGACTACACTCCCCTCACCGCGAAATCAAGTCCATCCATGGGTATGTTGCGAAATGGCAGGACCCGGAGGACCCTGCGAACGACGGGAAAGTCCTGACGGCTGACGATCTGGCCTGCACATTCGTGAAGCGCAGGGTCTCCCCTCTCCAGGCGAGGACTCACAAGATCTGCCACATGAGCGGTCTTTATGATCCAACCCGCCATACGCACGTTGCACTGGACAACGCCGCGGTAGCTCGGCGAGTCCGAGCTATCACCAAGTCCAAGATCTCTGACGCTTGGACATGGGGAAGGGAACCCCACTACAGGACCAAGCCACCAAAACAGGTACGCTGTTCCGACGTTTTCTTCGGTACTCCTTTACCACCGAGGTCTTGCTACCGACGTTCATCTTGAATTTTCTCCTAACTCCTTTTCATATGTCTGCCATATAGCTGTTCTCCCGCCAGACCGCCGAGGATGGAGTCCATCCTGCGGACCACTTCGGCAAGGATCTCCTGTCGAGGACCCACCATCCAACGTGGATCCTGACAACGAGGATTACATGCCCATTGCCTCGGCCCGCGTCACCACCGCGGGTAAGCCTCAAGCACAAGCTTCAGTTCAAGAGATTTCGGATGACGAGGAGGGATTTCTCGTCATGGAACCAATAAACGCGGTACCTATCTCCTGCCTTCCTCACCTTCCGAACTTTACTCCAGCAACCAGCCGGAAACGCGCTGGTGCCGCAACTTCGGCCGCCGAACCATCCGCCACTGGAGCCTCCGGACCCACTGAGGCTCCGGTCAAGAGACGTCGGCTGAAGAAGTCCGGAAATCCTCCTCATGCCCGAGGGGGCAAGAGGTTTCCTACTCGGATGGGTAATGCTTTGCCTATAGCCAACATGTTTGTTGCTTAAACATATTACCTCGGTATTAACACTTAACCATCTTCCCTTCGTTGCAGTGACCCCATAGACGTGGATCAGGAGGTATCCTCCATGACTGCACCCGTTGGTGCCTCTGAAGCCACGACCACCCCGACGAACTCTCGCCCCGGATCTCCTCCACCGAGGTCTGGCCCGGCCTTGGAGAAATCTGCCCCCACCCGAGGTCAGACTTCTCCGCGTCCTCAAACGGATGCGGGGACCAATCGCGCCAGAACTCCGGCTACCGCCTTGCCGGAGCCTCGACTCTCCCCCCGCAGCCAGACTGCCCGCAACCAACAGCAGCAACAGCAGAAGCATCAGCAGAAGCAACAGCCCAAGCAGCAGCCCAAGCAACAGCCCCAAAAACCAGTTCGCCAGACTACCTTGCCGTTGGAGAAAGGCAAGGAGAAAGAGAAAGAGACGGTGAAGTCTAAGGTCACCCCCAAACCAACATCTGGGTCTGGCACCCTGACTATCTCTTCTCCTTCAAGGATGCAACCGAGGTCTCCTCCCCCGGTGACACGCCGAATTCCTCCATTCGCCGCACCCGTTGATGAGACTGCCCTCCGGCCGAAGAATATGCTCGGAGGGCATCTCTTATATTGGATAACCGGCCTGCTTCAAGCTCCGAGGCTGCTTTGGCCTTGGAGGCCTCGGTTAGGGGCATCGAGCAGGGCGGACCGTGGGGATATCCTCCTCTGCGCACTGACAGTGACCAGAGCCTCGGCTCCTTGGAACACTACAATGCAGACTGGAATTCTGCAGACGAGGTCTCCTCGGCCTCCCTAGCTGCTCCGGTGGCTGAGCATCCTGCGGGAAACAGCGCCTGCGGCCGAAGCGTACGACCTACAAGTCGCTGCCCTGCGTGCTGCTCAAAACATCGACGTAAGTCCTATTCTCTTTACTTTCATGCAGTATCTCATCTAATATCCACCATTCCCAGTCCCCGAGATTCGAGGTAAACTATTGACGCTCCGCCGGAGTTAAAATTGTTTGGCTTGAATCTCAACTTTCAATTTTCATCCGACGTATCCAAACCATTTTACCTTACTTAGCATGCACCTCGGGTACGAGTCCCCGAGACTCCTGTCGAGGCATACCCCGGCAACATTTTCCCAATGATTTGACTCCGAGTCCCCGAGACTCTTGTCGAGGTATAGCCTTTCTAACCGAGCTATGTTTTTCTTCCTTGCAGAATACTATGAACGTCCGCACGGACATCTTCCATACCCTCTGTTTGACCACAAGAAACTCCACGACGAGCACAAGGCCGTCCTTGCAGAAAAGAACTCTTTGGACGAAGCTCCAAGAGAAAGCCGAAGTAGCTCGTCTGGTAAAGGAACTGAAGCGCATCACTGAGCTGCGGACGTCGGAAAAAGAGCAGCTGCAGGCGGAAAAGGCCAGTGTTGTTGAAACAGAGAAGAAACTTCGGGAGGATGCCGCCAAGGAACATGAGAATGCGCTCCAGTTAGCCGAGGCCCGCGCCACCTCGGCCACCGAGGCTTATGAAGCCCTTCAAGCTTCGGTTAACCAGCTCCTCCCGACGCTGGAACGCATCAACCAAGAAATGGACGGTAAGCTTCTTGCCCCCCTTATCCTTGCTTTGTCCTCAACAGTACTGGCTCTTTGCCGAACTGTTTCTTTCATTATTAACAGGCTATCCTTCTGCAGAGCACTTCACCTACACCCAAATCTCGGCTCGCAATATCACTGATCAGCACAGGAAGAGGCGTAACGAGACGAACCCCGTCTGGACCATTGAGGACCACATCGTGGCCATCAAAGCTCGGATCCATCCCTTGAAAACCATTGGGTCCGAACTCCTCGATGCAGGTGTGTCTGCTTTCCGAGCCTTGTGGCCTCTTGCCGATGCTCCCAATACTACGCCTGAGCTCGCCGCCAAGCTTCGTGAAGCCGAACAAAGACTTCGAGAGTGGCGCTCATCTTCAGCTCGCGCTGGAGCTGATGCCGCTCTCAAATTCATCATGACTTGGTGCGAGAAGATCGACCTCGAAAAGATGGACACTCTTCGCCGAGGCTCCCTGGTCCACGGACCCAATCTTCGCGCGCGAAAAGATGGCCCTTCTTCGCTGGATATGCCAACACCAAGAACTTGAGCGAGGAGACACCTACTCCGACGCCGAAGATGACGAGCCAGAAGAGATGAATACGAAACAGAATCCGACGTCGAAGCCGAGCAAGGTGACGATGGTGACACCCGCGAAGCAGAAACCGAGGCTTCTCCACAACCTGGTGCCGAGGTTACTGCCGACGTTGCCAGCACCTCCCAGGCTACCTCGGCTCCGGACGAAATCCCTGCTGCATCGGCTGCTGCCGACGTAATTCCTGATGCCTCGACCTGAACTTATGCTTGGCCAAAAAACTTCATTAAATCCCCGGTATGCCGGGACGCAGATGTAATCAAACTTAAGTAGTTCCTTTTGCTACCTCTGTTACTATCATGCTTATTCGAACCATGCTTTTCTAAGCTTTACGTCGAATCCTTTTGAATGATTGCTCGAGTTTACTTTCGTGTTTACTATTTGGCATTCTTTGCTCTTGTCTGCCATTTGGCGTTCGACAGTCGAGTCACAAGATTGTTGTTCATAGCATACAGTACTTGGTAAATTCCGAGGTATGTTTCAAAGTCATCCGACATAAACGAAAGGTAAAGACAGGGGTTAGTAAACGACACATGCCGAACTATATTTTGGACCGAGTCCCCGAGTTCATTTTCATGTCTCCCACGTTTTTTCCTCTTTGCTCTTGACTACCTTTTAGGCAGATGCCAGTCGAGTCACAAGATTAGTTTCATAGCACACATTACTTGAAGTTTGAGACGAGGTTCAAAATAGTTCGGCATATGAACGAAACTGACAAACAGAGATAAAACATAAGCACAAGAGCGAGGCAGTCCCCGAGCTTTAACCTCGGAGTGCCGACATTTTTATTAAGGATTAACCGAGGTACATACATTGCGCCTTTCATGAGTAGAAAGGTCGGAGTAGAGCTACGTTCCATGGTCGCCTGACCTCTGACCCGGGGTTGTCCAGCCCATCTTCCCTTGGTTCCTGCGCATCTATAAGATAGTAGGAATCATTGAGCAGAGCTCGGCTCACAACGAACGGTCCCTCCCATGGAGGTGACAACTTGTGCCGGCCTTTCTTGCGCTGCACCAACCTCAGCACCAAATCTCCCTCGTGAAACACACGAGGGTTGATACTCCGGCTATGATAACGTCGGAGACCTTGCTGGTAAATTGCTGACCGAGATGAGGCCAATTCTCTCGCTTCCTCAAGCAGATCTACTGCATCCTCCCGAGCCTCTTTTGCCTCGGCTTCAGTGTACATTGCCACTCTGGGCGCATCATATTCGATGTCAGTGGGTAGCATAGCTTCTGCCCCATAGACCATAAAAAATGGCGTATAGCCAGTTGATCGATTTGGCGTGGTCCTTAGACCCCACAGTACTGCTGGTATCTCATCTATCCAACACCCCGGCGTTTTCAGCAGTGGTTCAATGAGCCGAGCCTTGATGCCGGCCAACACTAGAGCATTTGATCTTTCCACTTGTCCATTAGACTCCGGGTGTGCCACCGAGGCTATGTCCAGCCGGATTCCCTTGTTCATGCAAAACCGAGCGAACTCTCCAACAGCAAAGTTGTGCCGTTGTCCGAGATAATGCTATGGGGGTAGCCATATCGCAGAATAATCTCCTTCAAGAAAGTCACTGCTGAATGACCATCCAACTTCCGGATTGGTTTCACCTCGATCCACTTGGTGAACTTGTCCACCATCACCAATATGTGTGTCATGTTACCTCGGGCTGGTTTGAACTCTCCCACCATATCCAAACACCATACCGCAAACGGCCAAGTGATAGGAATTGTTTTGAGCGCCGAGGCTGGCATATGCGTTTGCTTGGCAAACCTTTGGCATCCTTCACATCTCCGGACTATGGCCTCTGCATCAGCAAGAGCAGTGGGCCAATAGAACCCATGCCTAAACACCTTGGCCACCAGAGCTCTTGTGCTGCAATGATGACCACACTCTCCTTGGTGGATCTCCAAAAGCATCTCCTTGCCTTCAGCTGGCTCAACACACCGTTGCAACACCTCGGTTACGCTTCTTTTATAGAGCTCCTTGTTGATGATGGTGTACGCCTTGGCCCTCCTTTGAATCCTCCTAGCCTCGGTTGTGTCACTTGGCGTGCTTCCCTCCGTTATGAACTTCATAATTTGCTCCGCCCACTCCGGCACCGGGTGCAAAGGAAAAAGTTCCTCATCCACCTCCATTGGCTCGGCCACCATAATCTCCTCCATTATTTCCTCCACCATCCTGCGACCAGTCCCCGAGTCTGGATGAGCAGTCCCCGAGGTTTGGTGTGCAGTCCCCGAGCTCTGCCACGCAGTCCCCGGGTCCGACCAAACGCATCCGACGTCTACCTCCATTGGAACAGGTCCGGGCTCTTGCTCCGCCGGGATGAAAATAGATTCGGATTCAGGAGAAGGTTTGATTGAAGGAGTTCTCAAGTGATTCAGGGCTACCCCTGGTGGTACTGCCTCTTTGATGAACCGAGCTTTGACAACACGTCGGCAGCATCATTTTCTGCCCGAGGTATATGCCTGTACTCACACCCTTCAAAGAACCCGGATATCTTTTGCACATGGAACCGATATAACGCCATGTTGGCATCCAGAGCATCCCAAGTTCCAGAAGATTGTTGCACCACCAGGTCGGAATCGCCGAAGCACTCTACACGCCGGATACCGATCTCCTTTGCCACCTTGAGGCCATGGATTAAGGCCTCATACTCCGCCACATTGTTTGATGCTGAGAAATGAATCTGCAGCACGTACTTCAGCTGATCTTGCTTTGGCGAGGTGAGGACTATTCCAGCCCCCAGCCCGATCTTTGTTTTGGACCCATCAAAATGCATTTTCCAATAATTATAGTCCGGCCTGGGTGGCTCATACTGCATCTCGGCCCAATCACAAAAGAAGTCCGGCAACGCCTGGGATTTAATTGCGTCTCTTCTCTCATAATGTGGTGCATATGGAGACACCTCAATCGCCCATTTGGCAACTCGGCCAGTTGCATCTTTGCACCCGATGATCTCCGAGATTGGAGCTTCGCACACCACCGTCATGGGATGCTCCTGGAAATAATGCTTCAACTTCTTGACCGCCAGGTAACACCATACGTCATCTTCTGGTAGTGAGGATAGTTCTGCTTCGAGGTAGAGATCACCTCGCTCAAGTAATACACCGGTCTCTGCACCGACCTGCCACCTTCTTCGCGCTCCACCACCACTGCCACACTTACAACTCGGTTTGTGGCCGCAATGTAAAGTAACATCGGCTCATTGTGCAATGGTGACCAACACCGGGGCAGTGGACAACATCTTTTTCAGCTCACCAAACGCCACGTCGGCCTGCGGGGTCCATGTAAACCCGGTACTTTTCTTCATGAGCTGGTACAAAGGCAAGGCTTTTTCTCCTAGCCGAGCTACAAATCGGCTCAACGAGGCTAGGCACCCTGTGAACTTCTGCACATCTTTCAAACACTTCGGTAACTTCATGCTCTCAATAGCTCGGATTTTGGCCGGGTTAACCTCGATACCTCGGCTAGACACCAGGAATCCGAGCAACTTTCCAGCCGGGACACCAAAGGTGCACTTGTCCGGGTTAAGCTTCAACCGATACTTTCTCAAATTCACAAATGTCTCCTCGAGATCCTCGAGGAGAGTATGTTTCTCCTTAGTTTTGATGACAATATCGTCGACATACACTTGCACATTTTTGCCCATCTGAGAGTGCAGGCATTTCTGCATACACCTCTGATAAGTTGCCCCGGCATTTCTCAGACCAAAACACATGACACGATAGCAATACGCCCCATACGGGGTAATAAAAGCAGTCTTTATTTGATCCTTTGGGTTCAGTGGTATCTGGTGAAAACCAGAGTACGCATCGATAAAAGATAACAGTTCACAACCAGCAGTGGAATCGATCACTTGATCAATCCGAGGTAATGGAAACGGATCTTTTGGGCACGCCTTGTTGAGGTTAGTGAAGTCAATGCACATGCGCCACACCTTGACCACGGCTGGCTCGTCTTTCTTCTTTTCCACCAAGACCGGATTGGATATCCAGTCCGGATGCAGTACCTCCATTATGAACCCGGCTGCAAGCAACTTAGCCAGCTCGTCCAGCACCACTTGTCTCCGGTCGTCTGAGAGACGACGGGTCGGTTGCCTCACCGGTTTCACCTCTGGCCTAACAAATAAAGAGTGCTCTGCCAACTCCCTCGGAACACCTGGCAGGTCCTTAGCCGACCATGCAAAGATATCCCGATTCTCACGGAGGAAGTGACAGAGCTCGCCTTCCTATTTCTCGCCTAGCCCGGTCCCAATGATGGCCACATGCTCTGGGTGCTCCGGGTCAATGGGGATCTTCTTGGTCTCCTTGGGTACCTCGAACGCCGCAGTTGAGTCCGGGCTCATCAGTCCGGACAGGCCGAGCTGTGTTGACTGCGCCATTGCCACCACTTGATGCAGCTTCTTCTTCTCAGCTGCGATCACCAAAGACTCGGCCAGGTTAGATCCCGCCGAGGCACACTGAATGCTCGCTTGTAGTCACCCGAGATGGATATGATCCCATTAGGCCCTGGCATTTTCATCTTCAGGTATGCAACATGGGTGGAAATCATGAACTTGGCCAAAGCCGGCCTTCCAAGCAGTGCATGGTATGCACTCTCCAAGTCCACCACCTCGAACTCGATACTCTCAACTCGGCAATTTTCCTTGGTTCCAAATGCTACATCCACCCATATCTTGCCCATGGGTGCACAGGAAACGCCGGGCACAATCCCATGAAAAGTACAACTGCTTGGCATCAACTGATTAGGCGAGATGCCCAATTTCACCATTGTGTCTCGGTACATGATGTTGATGGCACTGCCATTGTCCACCAGAACTCGGGTGAACCTCACATTGTTGGTAGGCCCACACAACGTTGGATCTACCACCAGGGCATACTTTCCAGGGCTCGGCATGATCCGAGGTGTGTCCTTTCTGCTCCAAGTGATCTCCTGCTCAGACCAGTTCATATAGGTCGGCACCACCGGCATTACTGCATTCACCTCCATGGCACGCCTCTGCACGCTCTTCTTGTCAGTTGGCTCGGTCACAAAGACCACATAGCTCGCATGAACCTCTCTATAGTCATTTCCGGGGTATTCATACTGCTGACTTGGTCCGGCACCATTGTTGTTGTTATTACCTCGGACATTCACAACATTCACGGGTCTTGCTGCTGCAGGCCTCGGAAGAGGTGCAGTGGTTATCGGGGTAACATTTGCTCCGGACAGATTAGGGTGGGACCTCGGCTGAAATCTCTGAGGTGGTGGTCCTGTTCTGATTCCTCCGGCCCTTGCCCCCTCTTCTCTGATTCTGCGGTTCCAGCTGCACTGCCGGGTTGAATGGTTGGCTGGCTTGCGCGGGTCAGTCGTATGGTAACAGCACGGACCATCTATCATTGATTCATAGGTCATGGGTGGCTCCGGGTTCGGACTAAATGCCGGACCATTGATTTTTGGCCTCTGGACACCTCCAGCTCCGGGCTGATCCGGGTTCACCGCTGCAACTTGGTTGGAGGGTATGGATAGTCCGGCTCCCTCCTCTTCTGTCCGAACTCCTGACGGTCATTACACCTTGGTCCGAGCCGGTTGTTTATTGGCTCCCTCCTTCTGTTACGTGCTCCTGCCTCTGCTGCTGGCTGCATCGGATCACCCAGGGCATAAGAATCTGCAACCCGGATTGTTTCTGCTAGGGATCTCGGCATATCTCTCTGGAGCCTCTGCCACAGCATGCTGCCATGTCGACAACCATCTGCAAACCAGGAAATGGCCTGTGCCTCTACCACTCCTTCACAGGAATTCCGAACATTGCTCCACCGAGTTAAGAATTCTCGGTCAGTTTCATGATCATCTTGCTTACATGCCGCCAGGAGCTGAGGTCGGTTTGGCCTCTTGTATGTACTAGCAAAGTTGCTGTTAAACGCCAGCTCCAAGTCTATCCAGGAGTTGATACTATACTCCGGCAAATTATTCAGCCAGATCCGAGCTGGACCTTCCAACATGTGCGGGAGATACCGGACCGCCCATCGGCGATTGCCCCCCGCAATGTGCACCGAGGATACATAATCTGTCAGCCAATCTTGTGGCTTGGTGCTCCCATTGTATGGCTTGGTGTTCCGACCTAACTGGAACTGAGATACTGGTGGTGGTGGCTCCTTCATGATCCGAGGTCCAAAACACGCCGGACCAGGAGGGCCTTCCTCCTCCAGTTGCTCAGACAAGTAGATTCTATCCAGCTTGTTACGGACATCGCCTGGAGCTAACATCCGACCTCCTATCCGAGGTCCCAACGCCCCATCCACTCTGTGGTATCCAGCTCGTGCCATGGCCGAGTCTCCATCATCATATCGGTCATCGCCTTGACCGACGTTCTGAGGTTGCTGAACATACTCCGGCTCTCGCTGATATTGCCCCTGCTGCCGAGGTTGTTGCTGATACCTCGGGGGCGGAGGTGGTTTACCTCGGCCAGCCGATGCTGCTTGACCGCCGTTCTGATTTCCCTGACCGGAGTTACCCTTAGCCGGCTCGCATTGCCTGGGCCGGGGTTTCCCTTAGCTCGGCTAGCATTGCCCTGGCCCACCTTCTGCTTTGCTGCTAGGACTGGATCATACATCTGCAGCTGCTGGTTCTGACCCGAGGTGACACTCCGGGCTCGATCGGCTCCTCCGACGAGTGGAGACGAGGCTTGCCCCTTGGACACCTGACTGACTGGCCTAGCTGAATAAACCATCTCTGAATCACCAGCCCCGGCATATGCTCTGCGGAGAGCCTCATTCTGCTGGTTAGCCACATATACTAACTCATTGACTCGCTTCTGCTGCGCACGCCATGCATCTCCAGATAATCCGGATAGCTCGGCCCTGCCTGCCTCGGCAGCTCTGAGGTTCTTAGCAGGGGAACTATACACCGGCCTTCCAGTTGACACGCGACTCCCACTCCTAGCCGAGGTGGTAGGTCGAGCCTCCCTGTTTATCTCATCGTTGAGCCCCTTGCCTCTCTGCCGCACCTCGGCTCCCCTATGTGTATCAACCGCTACCGGGGTGAAGCCATTCGCTGCATTGTACTCGCGCAGATCTCTATTGAACTCATCTCTAGCTGTTATCATTGCTACAGCCTCCTTCTGCAACAGGACACGCTTTGCCTCTAGGTCGGCCACAGTCACTACTATGTCCACTCCTGGATTTACTGGGTCTGCCAGTGTATCCACTATCTCTACCAGGGTCGCACCTCGGCCCGCAGCTCTGGGGTGCCAGGCAAGTCCTTCTCTAGCCTGGGCTTTGCAGATCTCACCTTAGCAACCTCGGCTGCCTTGGACTGGCTGGCATCTACTTTGCCAACGGCGTCAACCGGCCTGTCATCATCACCTCTACGCAGCTCTCGGGGCGAGTGATACGCCGACCTAAAGCCGCGAGGAGAGGAGTTTCGTCGTCCACGAGCACCTGCTCCGGGTACCCGCGAACAACCTCGACAGCAACGTACGTGACGAAGCTGCCGAGCATCATGGTGAAGCCGTCCTCGGGGAAAGGCTTGCCGGCGAAACACCCCGCGTTGTCGCTGATGAAGGTGAACTCTCCGATCTTGGCGACAAGCCCGGAAAGAACACGCTCGCCTGAGCCCGTCCGGATGAAAACTCCCTCCAACGCCTCAATCTGCCCCACGGTGGGCGCCAACTGTCGTGGTGGGATCACGGCAGATGCCATAGGTATGGCTAAGATGGGGCCGAATGGTCGTTGGGGGAATCCGGGGAGGGTTTATGCACTCAAGAAGTGCACACGCAAGAACACGCAAGAACACGAACGAAGAACCAAGAAAGCAAGAACACAAAACACACCACGATGTACCCTGCTTCGGGGCCCTCTTGTGGAGGTAACACCCCTACTGCAGCACTATCCTAGCCAGTGTATAGCTCAGAGTGACAAGTACAAGCTGCTCCTCGAGCTGTATGATGCTACAATGGTGAGAACTTGAGGTAAAGATGGAGCTAGACGGGAGGAAGAAGGCACTCCGAGCTGATCCGAGGTGTTTCCGGGGTGTTCCGAGCTTCTCTCTCTCTCTCTTTCTCTCTTGATCAACTAGTTCCAGCGGGGGGGGGGTCTCTCTTTGATCTTGGATCCTCTCTAGCAGGAGGGGGTGAAGCCCACTATATAGGCCAGCCGGGTTACCATTGTGCCCCTCGCAGAACACTGTTGCCATGCCTCTGCAACGGTCACCACCGTACCACCGTACCTCGGTCAGGGACAAGACGTGGCTTGCCCATCTCCTGTAGCCTAACGGCAGAACTAGCATGTCCCCTCTGACCGAGACAGGACGTGGCCTGGCAGAGCTACCTCGTAGCCTTTTCCCAGACCTCGCGTAGCAGCGATCAGAGACGTGCAGGCCCGCCGAACCCGGAGCACGCCTCTGCCATGCTCCTTGACAGACGCTCCCGTGTCAGGCGCTCTTGTACCCGGCTGGAAGTGACAGGAGCATTGACTCCTGCCCGACCTACAGCCCACCACCTCGGTTAGCTCGGCACGGATGTGACGGGCTCGTACCTCGGGTCTTGCGCTTAATCTTTACCAGGTCGGATCTTACTTCCTTCCCACAGCTTCTCCTGCACCACAACACAAACCACCGCACTGAGGTAGTTAGGTCGGCAGAACATAGCTCGGACAGTGAACCTCGGCCCTGGCCAACAGTATACCTCGGACCCCTCTGGGCCAAAATAGGTCGGCCTGTATTCTCCAGGTCAAGATGAAGCTCGGACCTTCCCAGGCCCAAACAGGTCGGCCCTTTCCGTACCTCGGCACAACTTCGAACACCACCTTATGCCAAGCCTTGACCCTACCCGGGGATACTCCCCCGACAGCGGTCGTCTTGGCGGCTTCCGCTACGGCCGCGCTCGTCGCGTGTGTCGACGTATCCAGCCGCCACCAGCTCGGCGCCATCTGCGTTGTCGTAGTGGTGAGATTTGCGCTTCCGCCTCCGATCGTTGCCGCGGCTATCTTTGCGACTCCAGTTGCCAGCGTCGTTGTCACGGTGTGGTGACCCGTGGCGCTCGTTTCGCACCGAATCTTCTCCATCCGCCCATTCGTTGGCGACCTTCATGAGCTGGGCGATGGAGCTCTGCTTCTCGCGTCCAAGTGCTTCCTGGAAGTCTCGCCTGGCAAGGCCTCAGGTGAAAGCATCGATTGCTCTGTCCTCTGATACCGCGCCCACGGAGTTGCGTATGGTGGTCCAACGCCGGATGTAAGATCGCAACGACTCGTCCGATCGCTGTTTGCAGGCTCGCAGCTCTTCGAATCTCGTAGGCCGATCGCATGTTGCGGCGAAGTTTTTGACGAAGTCCTCCTCGAAGTGATCCCATGAGTCGTATGAGCTGTTGGGTAGGCTTCTGAGCCAGTCACGAGCCAAACCCAAAAGCATCAGCTGGATGTATTGCATCGCTGTTGTTGTTGTGCCCCGCTGACAGAAGACTGCTATTTTGTAATCCTCCAGCCAGGATGATGGTTCTTGGCGGCCATCGAACTTGGGTGTTTCAGATGTTAACCTGAACCCTTGGGCATCCTAGTCTCGCGGATGCGTCGAGTGAAGCATAAAGACCCGCAGGGCTCGAACTCGTCATCAGAGTATGAGTCGCTGCTAGGGGAGCGTGAAGATCTCTTCGAGCAACTTTTGTTGACTCGGCGCTGAGTTATGACATTGCGTGCGTCCTCCCCGTCTTGGAGGTGACGAGTGCTTGGCTGCCCTCGATCCAGTCTGGGGCGGTCTTCGTCACGGCGCCGGTGGCTCCGGTCTCTGTCTTCTCGGGTCGTGCGGTCGCGATCGTCGCGGCTCCGTGGCTCTCTTCACAGGCTGGTCGCGCGACGACTTTTGTTTCCCTCGGCAGTCTCAGCTTCGGGGTTGACGGCTGCGGCCGCCAGATTGAGCGATTTTATCTGTTGTCGATGCAGGGCTGCGTTGGGGTCGCCTTCGGAGGTTGTGTCGTTCTGAGGTATGTGGCCACCGAGAGCAGAGCTCCCGCGGCTGTCTTGGGGATAGGGATCCCTTCTTCGTCATGAGTCATGAAGGAGAGACCCAGGTTGCGGGTTAGTTCCGCTCTTTCAGCTTCTGGGATGCGGAACGTTCTGTTCCGGCGCCTCGGGTCTGTATTTCCCGTGGAGTGGAGAGATAGCCCCGCCCTCCATGCACTCGACGCGCTAGCTTACCTCCTGCGCTCATCGAGCGTCGCCTGGTAGTTCTTCAGCCGAAGATTTTCCTGCTAGAGGAGGTATTGGTGTGTCACGATCTCCTCGCGTGTCGAATCCTCCGGCATCATGATGCACTCCCTGATGGCTTTGTTTGCTTTGGCTGCCGCCTCCGCTGTGATGATGAGTGTTGTCCTTCCGTCTGGCATGGTTACCGTCATCGGGTAGGTTGGAGCGTTGCGGCGGGCGGCAGTCTCGGATGTTTCGGGATCTGTCCCGTTGTTCCCCAGAGCCATGCAGACCTGTAAGGGGATGGCGTGCGAGATTTTGCCTCCGCCGCCATTGCTGCAGTTGTCGGTGGAGGTGTCAGAGTCGACGTAGTCGTCGAACAGTATGCGAGGTTCATTGTTGTCGTACTGGTAAGCGGACTCGACTTCTTCGTCGACCTCGCCGGAAGAGTCGAGGGATGCCGATGCAAAACTTGGTGAAGCAGTCGATGAAGACGCGGCTCCCGCGACCGAAAACGGCGCGAAATTTGCGGTTCATGTAGTCAAGGGTGACGAAGGCGCCAGCGAAGATGGCGCGATCGATGGTGATGTAGTCGATGGAGGTGAAGGGGATCGTAGGCAGAAAACAAAAAATTTCCTAACAACGATAACCTTATACTAGCCAGGATCTATACTATGCAGATATACTATACAGTAGGAGGTCGATATACGTACCCTCGTAGACCGATAGCGGGGATTACGCTCCCGCAACAAGCGTTTTCGAAGTAGACGATGTAGCTGACCTCGAGGTCGCGAAGATCTTGGCGCGACGAAGACGGCAATGACGGTGGTGACACCGACCTCATGGTGGTGGAGTCGAACACCTCCTAGCACCCCAAGTGTGGTGCCTCGCAGGGAGTCACACACATACGGTGAAGATGACGACCTCTGGGCTCCGATCCAAGGACGGGCAGCGGAAGTAGAAGGATCGGAAGACCAGCAGCACGGCGGTGTGCATATGGTGGAGAAACGACCCCAATTGCGGAGTCACGACTTAAACGGAGAGAGAGAGAGAGAGAATGGTGCAATTTCAAAGGCATGGGGTGCACCCATATATATAGGTGGGGAGGCAACAACTTTGCTGGCTTGGCGATGTGGGACTATTCCCACATGACCAGCCGCACCATGGCTGGTGCGCCGGCCATGGGGCCCACCTAGGCCGGCTGGCCCTCCCCACCTTTTTCTTTTTGGGGATTTTCCCCTAATGGGCCTCTAAGGCCCATTTAAGAAAACAGCCTTTAAAAATTCGAAATTAATTAAATAAAAATATATTTAACTATTAATTACACTAATTAAAATTAAATACATATTATCTAATTTATTTCGGCTCCGAAAACTATTTCGTCGCTCTCCGATCTCCATCGGAACTCTCCCGGAACACTTCCGGTGTTCTCTTTTATTTTCTCTTTCATGTCCGACCTATTATACAAGTCATCTCCCCTTAAGTGTGTTACCCTAGCGGTTTGAGATCTCGCCAGACATAATCGAGACACGCTCTCCGATTAATGACTAATTCGTGGACCTTGGATACCCAGAATTAATCCCTGTGAGATAGCGAAATAACTTTATCGTTGAACCTGGACGTCAAGTCTTAAACCTTTTGCCTGACGATACTTAGCGTGTCCGAGACTCGATCTTAGATATCAAGATACCTAGCTTGATCTCGTTATCGACAACACTATCTTCTACTCGTCCGTGATAATATGTCCCCGTGACCTAGTCACATGCTTGCAAGCTTATTTGACATATTCTCACCGAGTGGGCCCAGAGTATCTATCCTGCTATGCGGATTGACAAATCCCGCTCTTGATCCCTCGTCTCAACATACTCCCTTCCGATACCCGAGAGGGACACCGTTATTGTCACACTATTAAGATATGACGTTTGATGAAATCAAAGTATCTTTCAGGAATAGCAATCAGAGTTGATCTCACGGTCAAAGGCGTAATGACTACGTCCTACAAATATTGGGTATGTCCATCACATCGTTCTGCCAACGATATGACTCCATTGTCAACTGACACCAATGTCACATGATCGGGAAACCTCGATCATCAATTGCACAATGAACTAGTCACGTAGAGGCTACTAGGGACCTGGTTGTCTACGTACCACACGTGTATTAATGTTTCCGCTTAATACAGTTATAGCATGATACAAAAACATATTATGAACAAATGAGATATGATAAATAAACTATCTTTATTAAGTGCCTCTAGGGCATATCTCCTTCAGTCTCCCACTTGCACTAGAGTAACACTTAATCTAGTTTACCACTTTGGTAAAAGCTTAAACACCTATAGCAACTCGGTGCATGCTTGTCTCGTGGAAGAGGAAGTTTAGTCAACGGATCTCCCACATTGAGATTTGTATGTACTTTGCAACATTTCTATGTCAACTCATTTGACATCATCCCGTGTCATATGATAACGGTGAAATATATCTTAGTCGATGGAGTGAGACTCGAACCTTCGCGTAGCATGGGCCTTAAAAGTCTAAGAGATCTATTAAGGGGAACCACACATGCTCGGAAAACCGCTCAGTCCAATCACACTTGTTACTTCTGAAGTTGCCATATATTCCTATACCTATGTAGATTATGCGACAGTGCATTCATATGCGACCTCGCAAGCTAACCATGTCTTTCTTCAAAACAAAGGACCTATCCTATATGAGATTTCTAGTCATATGGGTCAGTGTCATAACTTGCATCATCGTAACCCTTTTACGGCATGTTGTCTTTTCACTCTTACCCTATACCAGAAAACATATCTTCAGTTCTCTTAGACACTGAAGAATATACTTAACGTTTGTTCATTGATCCATCCAGGGATCACTTTGGAACCCGTTCTTCAACTAAGAACTTGGGTCACACCAAGTCGAGCTTTCAGTCTGATAGAATCTATGGCTGAGCCATAGGGGATGTCGAACATCCTTTTCTTTCATTAGCTATCGCTGAAACGCCAAGATAAACTTAATATTTTACCTAGTCATACAGGCAAGAACCCTTTTCTTTGCTTGTTCAATTCTGAAACACTTCAGAATCTTGACTTAGGAAAATATTCCGACTTAATGTTATTAAGCCCTTTTGATCTATTCAAATCATAGACCTGGTGC
This sequence comes from Poa pratensis, assembly GCA_947311845.1. Classification (NCBI taxonomy): domain Eukaryota; kingdom Viridiplantae; phylum Streptophyta; class Magnoliopsida; order Poales; family Poaceae; genus Poa; species Poa pratensis. Next base: position 9,922,130 of record CAMZMU010000102.1, read on the forward strand.
CTAATACTCCTAACTTCATTCATAGGAAATTTAATCACTTAAATAATCCTTTATACTTTACTAGAGGATCTGTATCATTCTAAATATGTCATTACATATAAAATCAGGAATGACACCTAGCTCCCACTCAAATATGACTTCCGCATATAAGACCAGGGAATTTCTTTAGCTCCCACTCAAATATGCCATTCACATATAAGATCAAGAAAAGCTACTTAGCTCCCACTCACTTCTTTGTAAATGCAGGTTTGTTCAACTATTTTGGACGACTCCAAAATCCTTTGATCACATTATCAAAGTGAAGATTCCAGCTCCGATATGCTTGCTTCAGCCCATGAATGGACAGCTGAAGTTTGCATACATGTTTAGCATCCTTAGGATCAACAAACCATTTTATTGTACTAACTACAACTCTTTCTTAATGTTACCATTAAGAAACACGGTTTCCTTATCCATCTATCAATTTCTCAATTTGAAATTATAGTAATTGCTAAACGATCCTGAATAGACTTAGGTTTTGCCACTTGAGACAAAATCTCGTTGTGGTCAACTTTTGAATTTGTCGAAACTGTTTTGCGACAAATCGGTCCTTATCAGTGTCTATTTTCTCATAAAATTCCATATCCTTTTAACGGCCTGAATGCCATCAAGAAAATCTTCCCAAGTCGTTACTTGGTAATTGTACATGGATTTTATCTAGGATCATATATGACTCATAGTCATTTCTCGGACTTAGGTCTACCATCTCTTCTTCGTAGTTCGTAGGTCTGTCATGTTCTATTAACATGACCTTCACAACAAGATTTTGTCCTACCACACAGTGTGGAACACAACCTCGTACGCCTACGGTCTTAGTATGAGCTCAGAGCATCATGATCATTATCATTAGCTTCCTTCCAGTTGAGGAGCACGACACCGGAAACAGTTTCCGTTGCGCCACTCTGATGTCTGGAGAGAAAGTTCAATAACTTTGTCTTGCTCTATTTTCTTTCCACTTATACCCTTGGACAAGAAACTATTTCTTTGCAAGGTATATTCCGGCAACGATTTTGCCTATGTCGTGAGACATGTACCCAACTAATTCTTTAGGTACGGTACACTACAAAGATTTATCCATTTTAGGTTTGATAACATCGAAACACTAAATTACTGAAACGACAATCTAGGCTAAAAGTGAAAGGATCGAGTAGGTTGACTAGAGGGGGGGGGGGGTGAATAGGCAACTACAAATTTTCTTTTTCTTTTCAACAAATTTGGGAATTGCTCAAATATAAGTTCTCTAGATATGCAACTAGGTGAACAATCCTATATGATGAGCAATAAACAAGCTAGCAAGATATTCTAAACAAGTTAGCTAGCAATACAAGTAAAGGAAGGTTAAGAGATAACCACACGGTGACGCGGAGATGTTCTACCGAAGTTCACTTCCCAATGGAAGCTACGTCTCCGTTGGAGCGGTGCAGAGTCACAAAGTGAACTCCGAATAGCCTTGATATGGCACACCGTATCTCCCTCGTGTTATCCTCCAATGAGGAGATCCACGAGCCACTATATGATGCCCTCGAGGTCGGCAACAAACCTTTACAAGGATGAGGCACACTCCACAACCGAATTGGAGGCTCTCACCAAATTCCCGCGGCTCCCAAAGCCACAAGACTCACAAGGCCGGGGCACGACTCCACAACTTAATTGGAGGCTCCCGGCTAGTCCCCGCGGCTCCCAAACCACAAGAACGACCAACGACAATCTAAAATATCAACGAACTTACAAGCTTCAAGCCCTCTCAAGAACGGAGGGGAAAATCAAATCGCTTGGGTGGAAGTGTAGATCTAGGTCAACTCTCCCAAGTCCTAGAAGGACAAGGTGTTTGAGTGGGTAGGGAGAGAGATCTAGTGAGTTGAAGCTTTCAACAATGGTGGGGGATTCAGTTCTGGTCGTGGTACCCTGTCCAAGGTAGGAGAAGGCCTTTATATAGTGCTCCCAGATTCTAGCCGTTGCAGACAGGTTAATCGGATAATCCGATCCAAGTCAGCATCGGATAATCCGATGCCATCGGATAATCCGAGTAGACCATAATCGGATATTCCGGAGAACTTCAGTGTGCGGTTGCTTGTAGTCCTTAGCAGAATTCGAGCAATTCCTGATGATCGGATAATCCAAATCTTCCCAAATCGGATATTCCGGATAACTTCAGTGTGCGGTTGCTTCTAGTCCTTAGCAGAATTCCAGCAGACTTTGCAAATTGGATAATCCGAATCTTCCCAAATCGGATATTCCGGATAAATTCAGTGTGCGGTTGCTTCTAGTCCTTAGCTGAATTCGAGCAGACCTTGCAAATCGGATAATCCGATACATCCTTGATCGGATAATCCGATTCCCTTCAGCAACAATAGAGGCTCTTTTCAACTCCCTTTTTGGATTTGATGCAAAGATGTTTTAATCACCTAAAACCCGCATCACTTGATTCACATGTTAAATCATCACTAGTGTTGTTGCCTAACACACAAAACACAAGGGATTAAGAAATGTCCTTTCAATCTCCCCCTTTTTGGTGTTAGATGACAACACTAGGATTTGCAAGGAAAGCATAATTATATATTATCTAGATTCCCGAGCTTAAGACATGAGAAGCTCCCCCTGAATGTGTGCATATAATTAAATTGCATTGGAATACAAATGCAACACATATAGGAAGAGGGCACCTCCAAATAGTAAGGAAACTAGATAGGAAATTTCATGGGAGACATATCAAAATAGGTTGAGCTTTGAGAGAGGACTATACCTTGTGCACAATAGAGTAGAGATAAACAATAGCACAAGTATACAACTCATAACCATATAAGAAATCCATATGTCTCATAACTTAAGCACAAAGGTTCACACACATAAGTTCCACATGAAAACACAACACGAATAAGTTCGACATAAATGGACACAAGCGCAACAAGAATGGTAAAAGCATATGCTTGTGCCCGAAACCCATGCAAATCCCACACGGAGACCTAATAGAACTACTTCTCCCCCTTTGGCATCGAAACGCCAAAAAGGGAAAAGAGCGATGCTACGGCCCGAGTAGATCACTCTGACCCAGAGGCATCGTCATCATCAACATCGTCACCGCCATCAACATCATCATCATCATTGTCCTCAAACTCAGCATCATCCTCTTCTGAAGACTCATAATTACGGGCACGAGTGTAGGATGGCCGGGAAGGGCCAGCAGAAGCTGTCTCTAGAAGATGAGACTCAAGCTAAGCCCATGGAAACTGAGAGCCCTCGTTCCACTTATCATAAGAGAGAGGAGCAGACTCTGGGGGTCATCTGCGAGGCGAGGAAGGTGCTTGAGAATGTTCTCCTGCCTAAGATAAGTGTCATACTGTCCCTCCGGATGTCCGCATTCATGCACAGGATGTTCCGCTGGAACCAGTTCAGATTCTTGGGCGGAGCAAAGGAAGGAACCGGAGACTGACGGGTGGCGCCACGACGTGCATCACCCATGAAGGAACCTCGGGCAGGAGCTGCAGCAGCAGAAGATGGAATGACTTCTTTCCTCTTCTGATAGACCCTCTTGTACGAATGGGGCTGCATAGCATACTTGTTGAAGTTGTGGTTCTTCATAGTGTCCTTGATGAGCATCATGATGTAAGGAGCATAAGGAATAGTGAGCCCACTGACCATAGAGTCATACAACTCACGAAAGATGAAATGCATCACATCCACTTTAAAATCAGCGTCAGGGTTTCATTCTCAACAATATTTTAGCAAGGCAAAGCAGATTGGCAAGGGGAGCGACAATATTGTTATTGTTACCTCCGCTGGGAGCAATAGTTGAGCGGAAGATGATCACAAGCTGGTCATAGAGGGGCAGGAGACCCTGTTTTTGGCCAGTAATTCCACCAGCCCCATACATGTCCTTCAATATGTTTTTATTTGGCTTCTCAACAGAGTGCATACGGTAACCACTAGGAGGAAGGTTGCTGCGGTAAGAATAGCCAAGGAGATAAGTGCTAGCTCTAAGTTGACGAGGGAATATCTCCCCGGCAACAGTGCCAGAAACTATGCTTGTACGTCACACGTCAGTTGGGAACCCCAAGAGGAAGGTATGATGAGTGCAGCAGCAAGTTTTCCCTCAGTATGAAACCAAGGTTTATCGAACCAGTAGGAAAACGAGGTTGCTTCGAAGGTGTTGGTGAAGGAGTGTAGTGCGGCGCAACACCAGGGATTCCGGTGCCAACGTGGAACCTGCACAACACAATCAAATTACTTTGCCCCAACTTAACAGTGAGGTTGTCAATCTCACCGGCTTGCTGAAAACAAAGGGTTAAACGTATCGAATGGAAGATGATGTTTGTTTGCATAAAACAGTAGAGAACAATGATTGCAGTAGATTGTATTTCAGATGTAAAAGAATGGACCGGGGTCCACAGTTCACTAGTGGTGTCTCTCCAATAAGATAACTAACATGCTGGGTAAACAAATTACAGCTGGGCAATTGACAATTGATAAGTGCATATAACATGCATGTGTGAGCTGTGGTGTCTACTATGAGATTCATTTGGGCATTACGACAAAGTACATAGACCGCTATCCAGCATGCATCTATGCCTAAATAGTCCACTTTCCGGTTAACATCCGTACCCCTTCCAGTATTAAGTTGCAAGCAACAGACAATTGCATTAAGTAATGTGCGTAATGTAAACAATACATTCATCCTTGAATAAAGCATTGCTGTTTTACCCCTAGTGGCAACAACACATCTACAACCTTAGAACTTGCTGTCACTATCCCAGGTTAAATAGAGGTTGAACCCAACTATCATGCATAAATACCCCCTCTTGGAGTACAAGTATTCACGTGGCCAAGGCTTCAACAAGTAACGGAGAGCATGCAAGATCACAAATGACATAGACATGATAATATAATATTCAGCTCCACATAGGTATCAATATAAGTCAGATCCCAGCAAACACAACATGTAGCATTACAATAAGATGATCTTGATCATGATAGGCAGCTCACAAGATCTAAACATGATGGCACAAGTGGAGAAGACAACCATCTAGCTACTGCTATGGACCCATAGTCCAAGGATGAACTACTCACGCATCACTCCGGAGGCGGGCATGGCGATGTAGAGCCCTCCGGTGATGATTCCCCTCTCCGGCAGGGTGCCGGGAAGAGCTTCAGAACCCCCCGAGTTAGGGTTGACGACGGCGGCGGCAGCGAATATGTTCTGGATGAAAGGCTCGGTGTTTTAGGGTTTTCACGTCTCGGGGAATAAATAGGCGAAGGGGCGATGTCGGCGGACCCCCGAGGGGCCCAAACCACAGGCTGGCGCGGTGGGCCCCTGCCGCGCCGCCAGGTGGTTTGGCCACCTCGTGGCTCTTCGTCTCTCCTTCGGACTCCGTGTACGTGTGGAAAAATAGGGACTTGGCCTTTTGTTTCGTGCAATTCCGAGAATATTTCCAGAAGTAACTTTCTGAAACCAAAAACAGCAGAAAACAGGGAACTGGCACTGTGGCATCTTGTTAATAGGTTAGTCCCAGAAAATGCATAAAAGTGATATGAAGTGTATATAAAACATGTAGCAAATGGTATAATATAAGCATGGAACAGCAGAAATTATGGATACGTTGGAGACGTATCAAGCATCCCCAAGCTTAGTTCTACTCGTCCTCGAGTAGGTAAAACGATAACAACAAATAATTTCTGAGGAGACATGCTTTCACACAATCTTGATCAATATATTGCAAGGCTCATGTCATGAATGAAGTGACTCAAAGCAATGATCTATAGTTTGCTAACAAATAGATAAAGAGTAAACAATGAATCATATAAGCAAAAACTTTTCATGAATAGTACTTTCAAGACAAGCATCAAAAAGTTTTGCATAAGAGGTAACTCATAAAGCAATAGATTCAAAGTAAAAGGCATTGAAGCAACACAAAGGATGATTAAGTTTCAGCATTTGCTTTCAACTTGTAACATGTATATCTCATGGATAGTTGTCAACATAAAGCAATATAACAAGTGCAATAAGTAAACATGTAAGAATCAATGCACACAAAGTTGACACAAGTGTTTGCTTCTAAGATAGAAAGGAGTAGGTAAACTGACTCAACATAAAGTAAAAGATAGGCCCTTCGCAGAGGGAAGCAGGGATTAAATCATGTGCTAGAGCTTTTTAAGTTTTCGAAAGCATATAGAGAGCACAAAATAAGTATTTGAGAGGTGTTTGTTGTTGTCAACGAATGGTAGTGGGCACTCTAACCCCCTTGTCAACCAGACTTTCAAGAGCGGCTCCCATGAAGGACGTTATCTCTACCAGCAAGGTAGATCATCCCTCTTCTCTTTTGTTTACACATGTATTTTAGTTTCTTTATAGATGACACTCCTCCCAACCTTTTGCTTACACAAGCCATGGCTAACCGAATCCTCGGGTGCCTTCCAACATTCACATACCATGGAGGAGTGTCTATTTGCAAATTAAGTTGCTTACTGATAAATCAGGGCAAAACATGTGAAGAGAATTATTAATGAAAGTTGTAATTAATTGGGGCTGGGCACCCCGTTGCCAGCTCTTTTTGCAAATTATTGGATAAGCGGATGTATATGCCACTAGTCCATTGGTGAAAGTCTGTCAGAAGTAAATGACAAGATTGAAAGATAAAACACCACATACTTCCTCATGAGCTATAAAACATTGACACAAATAAGGAGTAATAAAGTTTTGAATAGTTTAAAGGTAGCACATGAAATATTTACTTGGAATGGCAGGAAATACCACATAGTAGGTAGGTATGGTGGACACAAATGGCATGGGTTTTGGCTCAAGTTTTGGATGCACGAGAAGCATTCCCTCTCAGTACAGAGTTTAGGCTAGCAAGGTTGTTTGAAGCAAACACAAGTATAAACCGGTACAGCAAGAATCACATAAAAACATATTGCAAGTATTATAAGACTCTACACTGTCTTCCTTGTTGCTCAAACATTTTACCAGAAAATATCTAGACCTTAGAGAGAACAAATATGCATCCCAAGTCTCAACAAGCTCTACGGTAGTTCTCCACTACTAGGCTTTAACTACATGATGCAAGAGCTTAAACATGATCTACTTGAGAGCTCAAAACAATTGCAAAGCATCAAATCGAAACAAGACAATGATCTACAAGAATGCATATGTCTTTTCCAATACCAACTACTACATGTAGCATTTTCTTTCTTCCAAACAAACACCAATCAATTTATTTAAACATAAACTCTCCAAATGATAATATAATGCAGCAAGAGAGTATTTATAAACAAGTGCTAACAGCTCGAAGAGATGCATGAAAAACAGGAGCTAAAAGCACTGCAGTAGCTAGTTAAGAATACTCAACAAATATAAGTGAAGAACATGAGTATTCACATGAAAAAGCGGAGCGTGTCTCTCTCCCACACAAGGATTGCTAGGATCCGAATTTATTCAAACAAAAACAAAAATAAAAACACACAGACGCTCCAAGTAAAGCGCATAAGATGTGAAAGAATTAAAATATAGTTTCACTAGAGATGACCTGATAAGTTTGTTGATGAAGAAGGGGATGCCTTGGGCATCCCCAAGCTTAGACGCTTGAGTCTCTCTGAATATGGTTGGGATGAACCACGGGGGCATCCCCAAGCTTAGGCTTTTCACTCTTCTTGATCACATAATATCACCCTTCTCGCTTGATCCTTGAAAACTTCCTTCACACCAAACTCAAGACAGTTCTCATTAGAGGGTTAGTGCATAATCAAAAATTCTCATATTCTGTAATGATACAATCAATCCCAAAGCTTCTGGACATTAGCTACAGCCACCAATGCTTTGTGGAGCAAAGAAATCCACACAAACACAGTAAAAGAGCGAATGCAAAACAAAAGGCAGAATCTGTCAAAAACAGAACAGTCTGGAATGACGAATTTTTTCGAGGCACTTAAGTTGCTCAGATGGATCTGGCCTAAAATAATGAAAGTTGCGTACATATCTCAGGAATATGCGTGATTTTTTCAGAATTTTTTGAATTTTCTACAGGGAGATAAGCTCAAATCCGTGACAGCTAAAAATCTGTCACTGCGCAGAAATCCAAATCTTGCATCAACTTTCAATATAGAACTTTACTTGGCACAACATTGCGATAAAATAAAGATACAAAGGAGTTGCTACAGAAGTAACAAAACTCCTTGACTCAAAGAAAACAAAAATAACAGCAAATAAAAACGATGGGTTGTCTCCCATAAGCGCTTTTCTTTAACGCCTTTCAGCTAGGCGCAGAAAGTGAAAATCAAGTGTCAAGTGGAGGAGCATTGACATCAATACCAAGGGCCATGCGCCTACCTCTCTTACCCTTAGACTTACTCTTTGGTTTGGGGAATACATGGCCGCACCTTGGTGTGGAGGTAAGATTCAGAGTGCCTTTTCCCACATCTATGGTTGCTCCCATTAATTTGAGCAGAGATCTTCCAAGTGTAATTTGTCCTGTCCCTGCACATTCAATAACAAGATAATCAGTGGACACCGTTCTCCCAAGAAAGGTTGTAAACACACCCTCAGCTATCCCCTCGGGAAATATAACAGAGTTATCAGTAAGAGTTATTCCTTCTCCTCCTTCAGCAAGTCCCCAAAGATTCAAAGTTTCATAAATGCTTTTAGGCATAAGGCAAAACTCAGACATAATATCACAACGAGCATAAAAGGTTTCACCACAAATAGCAACCTTTACCGTAGGGACCCACATCGAAGGTTCAAAATTTGTTGGAACATAGTCAAAATATTCCCGAATTTGATTATAGCCATCCTTTAAACAAGATATATGTGTCTCAAGAGTGTTTAATCTAGCATGGATGCTAACAAGGGCCGAATCAAATTTATTAGTTGAGCTAGAAGTTGCAATCAACTTTTTTATGGCATTAAAAGCTTGGTCCCCATCACAGTGAAGGAAATCTCCTCCCACAATAGCATCTAAAGCATATCTATAACAAAGGGCTAGACCAAAGTAGAAGCTAGTGAGAAGCAAACTTAAAGTCATTTTAGGATCAGTTTTACCAAAGGAATCATTAATTCTAGACCAAGCTTCTTTAAAATTCTCCTCACTCCCTTGTTTAAAAGTGAAGATCAATTCCTCAGGTGACATAGCAACAGGCATGGAACAAGACATGATGGTGACAAGAGACAAAACAAAACCGAAATAAACAAGTAACTAATTTTTTTGTGTTTTTGATAAAGAGAGCAAACAAGACTAAATAAAAATAAACTAAGCAAGACAAATAACAAAGTAAAGAGATTGGGTGTGAGAGACTCCCCTTGCAGAAGCAATTCGGTTTTCCCCGGCAACGGCGCCAGAAAACGTGTTGCTGGCTCTAAGTTGACGAGGGAATATCTCCCCGGCAACAGTGCCAGAAACAATGCTTGTACGTCACACGTCAGTTGGGAACCCCAAGAGGAAGGTATGATGAGTGCAGCAGCAAGTTTTCCCTCAGTATGAAACCAAGGTTTAATCGAACCAGTAGGAAAACGAGGTTGCTTCGAAGGTGTTGGTGAAGGAGTGTAGTGCGGCGCAACACCAGGGATTCCGGTGCCAACGTGGAACCTGCACAACACAATCAAATTACTTTGCCCCAACTTAACAGTGAGGTTGTCAATCTCACCGGCTTGCTGAAAACAAAGGGTTAAACGTATCGAATGGAAATGATGTTTGTTTGCATAAAACAGTAGAGAACAATGATTGCAGTAGATTGTATTTCAGATGTAAAAGAATGGACCGGGGTCCACAGTTCACTAGTGGTGTCTCTCCAATAAGATAACTAACATGCTGGGTAAACAAATTACAGCTGGGCAATTGACAATTGATAAGTGCATATAACATGCATGTGTGAGCTGTGGTGTCTACTATGAGATTCATTTGGGCATTACGACAAAGTACATAGACCGCTATCCAGCATGCATCTATGCCTAAATAGTCCACTTTCCGGTTAACATCCGTACCCCTTCCAGTATTAAGTTGCAAGCAACAGACAATTGCATTAAGTAATGTGCGTAATGTAAACAATACATTCATCCTTGAATAAAGCATTGCTGTTTTACCCCTAGTGGCAACAACACATCTACAACCTTAGAACTTGCTGTCACTATCCCAGGTTAAATAGAGGTTGAACCCAACTATCATGCATAAATACCCCCTCTTGGAGTCACAAGTATTCACGTGGCCAAGGCTTCAACAAGTAACGGAGAGCATGCAAGATCACAAATGACATAGACATGATAATATAATATTCAGCTCCACATAGGTATCAATATAAGTCAGATCCCAGCAAACACAACATGTAGCATTACAATAAGATGATCTTGATCATGATAGGCAGCTCACAAGATCTAAACATGATGGCACAAGTGGAGAAGACAACCATCTAGCTACTGCTATGGACCCATAGTCCAAGGATGAACTACTCACGCATCACTCCGGAGGCGGGCATGGCGATGTAGAGCCCTCCGGTGATGATTCCCCTCTCCGGCAGGGTGCCGGGAAGAGCTTCAGAACCCCCCGAGTTAGGGTTGACGACGGCGGCGGCAGCGAATATGTTCTGGATGAAAGGCTCGGTGTTTTAGGGTTTTCACGTCTCGGGGAATAAATAGGCGAAGGGGCGATGTCGGCGGACCCCCGAGGGGCCCAAACCACAGGCTGGCGCGGTGGGCCCCCTGCCGCGCCGCCAGGTGGTTTGGCCACCTCGTGGCTCTTCGTCTCTCCTTCGGACTCCGTGTACGTGTTGGAAAAATAGGGACTTGGCCTTTTGTTTCGTGCAATTCCGAGAATATTTCCAGAAGTAACTTTCTGAAACCAAAAACAGCAGAAAACAGGGAACTGGCACTGTGGCATCTTGTTAATAGGTTAGTCCCAGAAAATGCATAAAAGTGATATGAAGTGTATATAAAACATGTAGCAAATGGTATAATATAAGCATGGAACAGCAGAAATTATGGATACGTTGGAGACGTATCAATAAGCCATCCGAGCAAAGGAGGATGTACACTGAGTGCTACCCGACATCCATTTCATGGTCTTTTGATGGTCAGTCTCGATCACCAAGGTGGAGAAAAACTGCAGAATAAGTGGCACATTGTAGGGACATTGCTTTTCAATGAGAGAAACCATGCCCATCTGTTCAATCACATCTGCTGCTTGAGCATAACTGGCCTTGGCCTTGATATCTCGCATTTTGTAGGGCTGCATCGGGCGAATAGGGTGGTGATAATGCAGATAGATGTCCTTGTGAATATAGAGCTGCTCCATGCACCAGAAGTTTGTATCTTCAATCTCTTCATCTCTGGGCATAGTCCTATACCAGTTGGACTGACGAACTCGGGCATAGTCAATGCTTTTCATGGTCAAGTAGTTGGGGCGAGTTTCCTTGCCCATCTTCGGAGGCCTAGAGGCAACTTGCTTCTTCTTGGCTGGCAGTTTTTCTTTTCTAGCAAACTTCTTCGGAGGACTACTCGAACCACCTGTGAGATAGAGCAATAGATGGATAGCATAGATGAGTACACACAAGTCACAGAGCAAGGAATGACACTAAGTACAATAGGAGAGCATCCACAGGTTGATAATACTTAGGCCTAGGCAAATCAAAATAATTCTGAACTTAACTGTCTGAATCGGATAATCCGAACCAAGCATAATCGAATAATCCGATCTGGGATTTTCAGAACAGGCTGATTCGAATCCTAGGTCTAAAAGCAGATCGACACAAAATGATGTTACCCTAGTGCTCCTAGTGTGCAGGGAATGATCAAGAGAGACTCTATACTCAAGCAAAGCATCAATAAAACTCCAATTTACGAATCTAGATGAAGAACACCCAAGATTTGAAAATGAGAGATTTACCCTCTTCCATTGAGGAAACTGCTTGGAGGAAGGAGTTCCCGGGGAGGAGGAGCACCAGATCCGGCCGAAAACCGCAAGGATTGATGGAGGGAGTCACCAGAGACGGCGTGGGGACGGCAGGCTACGGTGGGGTGGAGAGAGAGTGTCAGGGGTGGAAGAAACGCTCTTATGAGCCCTTCACCCCGACGCTCTCCAGAAATAGAGACAAACCGCAAAATCGGATAATCCGAGTCTGACTTAGACCGGATAATCCGACGGATCGGATAATCCGATTAAGTCAGGCATCGGATATTCCGATTCTCAGAAATTCTGTGAAACAGAAAAATTCTGGCCTGCTGAACCCGTTCTCCTCAGTTGAAAAACAAGACTTGTGTGCATAAGATAGAATGTTTTTAGGTAGGATAGGCTTGGGACAGGATTGCCAAACTGACATTGGTACTTCACACTCAAGCTTGCAAGAATCGAACAAGGAAATGCCAAGTTGAGTGTGTTTTCCATAAAACCAACATAAAGACCAAAAATTCCAAATGATTTTCAATTAAGACCAAAAAGAACCAACTCTTCATAAAGAAGAGGGCGGTGGCCTAGGCCACCATGTATGAGTTTGTGGTGTGACACCGCGAAGATGTATCTTGGGTTCACGGCCACTACTCGTCATTTAAGCTCACAATTCATGAAATGAAAATATAGAGACAAAATGAGTTCTTACTATCGGCATAATGGGGGGAGGGATAGTCCAATGGATTAGGACCGCACTCCCCCTATGTCCATGCCTACATCCAAACCAAATGAATATCGTCTAATATGGGTAGGTATGCAAGAAGTCCACTAAATCCAATTGCTTATGTCCACCACATTAAGTTCTCCTCTCAACTCCTTGAATCTTGCTTCACCAAGAGGCTTTGTGAACATATCGGCGAGTTGAAGCTTGGTGTTGACATATTTGATTGCAATATCACCCTTCTCAACATGATCTCGAATAAAATGATACCGGATCTCAATATGCTTGGTCTTCCCATGAAGAACCGGATTGTGAGCAATTTTGATGGCACTTTCATTATCACATAAAAGAGGCACTTTGTCACAAATGACACCATAATCCTTTAAAGTTTGCCTCATCCATAATAGTTGTGCACAACAACTTCCGGCGGCAATGTATTCGGCTTCGGTGGAGGACGAGGCCACACAATTTTGCTTCTTAGAAGACCAACTCACAAGGGACCTACCAAGGAATTGGCAAGTACCCGAAGTTGATTTTCTATCCATTTTGCAACCCGCCCAATCCGCATCCGAATAACCTACAAGATCAAAGCTTGTGCCATGGGGATACCAAAGACCAAAGTTAGGAGTATCCATCAAGTATCTTAGAATCCTTTTAACCGCGGTTTCATGACTTTCCCTAGGACTTGATTGGAATCTTGCACACATACCCACACTAAACATAATATCCGGTCTAGATGCACAAAGGTAAAGCAAAGATCCAATCATAGAACGATAAAGCTTTTGATCAACTTCCTTACCATCCGGATCTAAGTGAAGATCCGCCTTGGAGTCCATGGGAAACTTATATGGCTTGGCATTGTTCATGTCAAATTTCTTGAGCATGTCCTTAATATACTTGGCTTGACATAAGAATGTTCCTTCTCGAAATTGGTGGATTTCAAAGCCAAGAAAATAATTCAACTTTCCCATCATGGACATCTCAAATTCCTTGGTCATTAGCTTGCCAAATTGATCACTAAATTCACGGTTAGTGGAACCAAAGATAATATCATCAACATATATTTGGCATACGAAAAAGTCTCCATTTACCCTTTTTGTAAAAAGAGTGGGATCTATTACCCCAATTTCAAAGCCACGGTCTACTAAGAACTCCTTGAGATGATCATACCAAGCACGTGGAGCTTGCTTGAGCCCATAAAGAGCCTTATGTAGTAAGTAGACGTGGTTAGGAAATTTAGGGTCTTCGAAACCCGGAGGTTGTTTAACATACACCAACTCATTTAGTGGACCATTTAAGAAAGCACTTTTAACATCCATTTGATATAAGACAATATTATGAGTAGATGCATAAGCAATTAGTAAGCGAATGGATTCAAGTCTAGCAACGGGGGCATAGGTTTCACCGTAGTCGACTCCTTCGATTTGGGTGTAGCCTTGTGCAACCAATCTTGCTTTGTTGCGGATGACTTGACCATGTGAGTCTTGCTTGTTCTTAAATATCCACTTGGTTCCAATGACATTATGGCATGTGTCTTTGGGTTTTTCAACTAATGACCATACTTTGTTGCGCTCGAAGTTGTTCAACTCTTCATGCATAGCCGCAACCCAATCCATATCTTCAAGAGCATCATATACCTTGAGAGGTTCTAAGCTAGACAAACAAGAGACATGACCACAAAAGTTAGATAATTGTTTGCGTGTGGACACACCCCTACGAATACTCCCAAGGATATTTTCTTTGAAGTGGGAAAGATGATCCAATTTTGATGCACGCCGGATGACCCGGCGTTCCATGGCTTGACCAATTGTTTCACCAACACAAATATCTTCATCATTGCCTTCATCTTGCTCATGGTCAACCCTAAGTGGAGTTCTTGGGTTGTGGGTTCATTATGTTCTCGTTCACCACTAGAGTTGGGTGGGTCTTGACCATCTTCTTGATCATGTGAATGAATATCATGTTCTTGTTCTTGGATAGTTTCTTGATCAACTATTGAGGTGGATGGCTCAACTTGAGTAGAACTTGTTCCTTCTTCTTGAGTATCATCAATAGGTCCTTCAATAGGAATAAGTTCTCCAATCCCCATAGTTCTTATGGCTTGAGATGGAGCATCATCACCTACATCATCATGATCAATATGCTCCGCTTGGGAGCCATTATCCTCGACAAACTCCACGTTCATAGATTCTTCAACACACCCGGTGGATATGTTGTAGACCCTATAAGCATGAGACTTTGCGGCATATCCAACAAGTATACCATCAAAAGATCTAGATTCAAATTTAGCAATTTTGCAACCTTTAATGTAAACATGGCATTTGCAACCAAAGACTCGAAAGTAAGATACATTTGGCTTTTTACCGGTGAGGAGTTCATATGGTGTCTTTTCCATGAGAGGACGGAAGAAGAGCCGGTTTGAGTAGTGACAAGCGGTGTTGATGGCTTCGGCCCAAAAGTTGTATGGGGAATGAAATTCGGCCATCATAGTTCTTGCCATATCAATAAGAGTGCGGTTCTTCCTTTCGGCGACACCATTTTGTTGGGGAGTATATGCAGCGGAATATTGGTGTTGAATGCCCTCCCCACTTAGGAAATCATCCATAGTGTAATTCTTGAACTCCGTACCATTGTCACTTCTAATTGCCAAAATCTTGGAGTCATATTGGCGTTGAACTAGGGTTGCAAAGTCAATGAATATCTTTTGAGTTTCACTCTTCTTCTTGATGTAGAAAGTCCAACAATATCTTGAATAATCATCCACAATCACCAAACAATATTTCTTGCCACCAAGACTATCATATGTGGGAGGCCCAAAAGATCCATATGAAGGAGCTCCAAAGGCCTCTTAGTGGAGATAATGGTCTTCTTGGGGTGATTCTTTTCATGCATCTTTCCGGCTATGCAAGCACTACAAGGACGATCTTTGGAAAAATTAACATCGGTTAGTCCTACCACGTGTCCACCCTTTACAAGAGTTTGTAAATTTCTCATACCGACATGGCCTAGCCGGCGATGCCAAAGCCAACCCTTGTCGGATTTAGCCATTAGACACGTGGCAATTTGAGTGGTCTCTTTCGAGAAATCGACCACATACAAACCGTTCTCACGAAATCCAACAAAGGCTACTTTAAGAGATTTTGTGAAAAGGATGGTCACGTGGTATTTATTAAAGATAACGGTGTAACCGGCATCGCATAATTGACCAACGGAAAGTAGATTATATGAAAGGGATTCAACAAGGAGGACCTTCTCAATTGATAACTCCGGTGTGATCACCACCTTGCCATATCCCAATACCTTAAGTCTTGTATTGTTCCCAATGGTGACATGAGAGAATGAGAGTAATTGTTTCAATAAGCCCTTTACTACTTCTTTGCTTCCGGTCATGTGAGATGAACACCCACTATCAATGAGCCATGAAGATCCACCGGAAGAAAAGCCCTACAATAAATCAAGTCTTTGATTTAGGTACCCATTTTGGAATGGGTCCTCTTTTGTTAGTCACAAGGGTCTTTGGAACCCAAATAGCATAGTGATAATCATCTCCATATGAGGTACCAACATATTTAGCAAAAACATAACCATTTCTAGATTTCATAAGCACATATGAGGGGTTATATTTTCCGGCAAAGTCATTGTGAGTGGCATTGCCCCTTGTGGCTTACCACCCACAATGGGTTCAACATTCTTCTTGCCCAACTCCCCCTCCTTCACAAATAATATCTTTTGAAGGGGAGGTAGGCATCTTCTTGTTTGCCTTCTTGGACTTGGGAGCAAACCCAAGCCCTTCCTTGCCAACCACTCCCTTTTGATTGGTCAAAAGATCATTGAGGTTCTTTTCCCCTTGGATGCAAGTGGCTAGCCCTTTTCAAGTTGGGCCTTCAACCTAGTGTTCTCCTCCATGAGAGATGCTTTAAGACATAAGGGTTAGTAGCACAAGCATTGGCATCTTTATCATTATGAGGAGTGGTGAAGCTAGCATATATAAATTGAGCTTGTAATTTAGCATGTGACCCCTTGAGCTTGGTGAGCTCACTTGAGGTCACCTTGTGGGTTTCCCTAAGTTGCTCAAAATTCTCAAGGAGTTTGTTATGACTCTCTACAAGCTCATCATTTTTAATTTTTAGATCACTAGCAACTTGAATAGAGGTTTCACGGGTTTCTTTTGCCTTGGATAAATCCTTGGCTTGGGTCTCCTCAAGTTGCTCCCGGAACACTTGTTCCTCAACAAGTTGATCTTCTAGCTCACCAATTTTATCGGCATGATCACGTGCATGCCCCTCAAGCTCATAAATCCTATTCTCCTTCTCCTCAAGGAGGTGTTTGGCTTCTCCATATTGGTACATGAGAGCCTCAACCATTTTCTTGGTTGGACCTTGGAGCTTGTTTATAAAGAGGGTAATTGTATCCTCTTTCTCTCATTTTTCCCTACATCCTCAACACAATCCAAGAGAGATGGTTTAGAGGAGATAGTAATTTTAGGTGGGGAATTCACCTTGGTTTCCTTGGCCATGAGGCACATAGGCTTGGGATCTTGTTGTCATTTGGAGCGGAGAAAAGGGGTGCCAATGAAGGAGGAAGGTTGCCCATTGCAAGAGCCGCCATCCCCACTTCCTCACTTGTATCATCATCCTCCTCTTCGCCACCGGACTCATACTCTTCTTCATGTGTTGCGATGACAAGAGCCTTTTGAGGTTCTCTCTTGATGAGGTACTTGGGCTTGGTGAAGAACTTCTTCTTCTTTAAGATGAGTTGGCCTCCAAAATCTTCTCTTCTCTCATAGGGGCAATCCTTCACAAGGTGATTCTCCTTTCCACAATTAAAGCACATTCTTTTCATTTGTGGGGAGAAGTTGCTCTTGATATTCTTTTTGTTCCAATACTTGGTGGCGGCAAGAGCAAGCACCTCATTGAGTTCACCCACAAAATCTTCTTCATGATGACCACTTGTGCTTTCTTCATATCTTGGATGTTCTTCCACATGAGCCTTCAAGGCAAGGTTCTTTGTGCCACGAATTTGGTTGATGGAAGACTTGGAAGTGGCCTTCAAGGTATCATAAGTGACGAATTGTGCCAATATGTCATTGGGAGACATTGTTTTGTAGTCCGCTCTCGTATGGAGATTCATCACCATATTTTCATTGTATGGAACAATGGTCTTGAGGAACTTGGCTTTGACCCATTCATCATCCATATCTTTCTTTCCATTTTCCCTACATGCCACAACAAGCTTGGTGAGTCTTCGGAAGAGATCCGATGGTGTCTCTTCTTCTAGCATGATGAAGTTGTCCACTTGATGTTGAAGGATGGCGTCGTTGGAGCGTTGAAGGCCCTCATTTCCTTCATATACCGATGCGAGAAAATCCCAAGCCTCCTTGGTGGTTTTGAGATTCCGCACTTGATCTTCATCATGGGCGGTCATGGCACTCTCAAGGATGTACTTGGCGTTTGCATCAAGTTGTTCATCAATCTCTTCTTGCCTTGTCAAGTTGGGGATCAACCGGGTGTAACCATTTAGAACCACCCTCCAAAGATGCACCGATGAGCTGCGAAAATAAGACTCCATAGATTTCTTCCAAGTGAAATAACGAGTATTATCAAGCTTAGGAGGTGGCCTACTTAGGTTGGTTATATGAGGTTGAGTGGGTGGAACTTGAGTGAGATATGAAGTAGGTGGAGCAAAGTTATGAGGAGGCTTCTCACTAGTTTTAGGTTGCTCTTTGTTATCCTTAACAACCAAGGCCTCAACGTTAGAACACCGGTTGATGAGGAGGCATTTTGATTATTAATGACCCGAGTAAACACCTCGTCCACCATTTTGCCTTTCATGAACCCAAAGAGTTCAATCATGGCTTTCATGGTGACCGGGGCATTATCATCGGGGGGGTTATCCCCGCTTCACTTAGTTCTTTCTCAAGTTGTTCTTTATCATTTTTCTCTTGTTGTTCCTTAGCAAGTTTTAACTCCTCCTCGCTAGTCATCCTCCTCTTTAGGCTGTTAAGCCCTTAATAAAGAGACCTTGCTCTGATACCAATTGAAAGGATCGAGTAGGTTGACTAGAGGGGGGGGGTGAATAGGCAACTACAAATTTTCTTTTTCTTTTATACAAATTTGGGAATTGCTCAAATATAAGTTCTCTAGATATGCAACTAGGTGAACAATCCTATATGATGAGCAATAAACAAGCTAGCAAGATATTCTAACAAGATAAGCTAGCAATACAAGTAAAGGAAGGTTAAGAGATAACCACACGGTGACGCGGAGATGTTCTACCGAAGTTCACTTCCCAATGGAAGCTACGTCTCCGTTGGAGCGGTGGAGTCACAAAGTGAACTCCGAATAGCCTTGATATGGCACACCGTATCTCCCTCGTGTTATCCTCCAATGAGGAGTTCCACGAGCCACTATATGATGCCCTCGAGGTCGGCAACAAACCTTTACAAGGATGAGGCACACTCCACAACCGAATTGGAGGCTCTCACCAAATTCCCGCGGCTCCCAAAGCCACAAGAATCACAAGGCCGGGGCACGACTCCACAACTTAATTGGAGGCTCCCGGCTAGTCCCCGCGGCTCCCAAAGCCACAAGAACGACCAACGACAATCCAAAGTATCAACGAACTTACAAGCTTCAAGCCCTCTCAAGAACGGAGGGGAAAATCAAATCGCTTGGGTGGAAGTGTAGATCTAGGTCAACTCTCCCAAGTCCTAGAAGGACAAGGTGTTTGAGTGGGTAGGGAGAGAGATCTAGTGAGTTGAAGCTTTCAACAATGGTGGGGGATTCAGTTCTGGTCGTGGTACCCTGTCCAAGGTAGGAGAAGGCCTTTATATAGTGCTCCCATATTCTAGCCGTTGCAGACAGGTTAATCGGATAATCCGATCCAAGTCAGCATCGGATAATCCGATGCCATCGGATAATCCGAGCAGACCATAATCGGATATTCCGGAGAACTCAGTGTGCGGTTGCTTGTAGTCCTTAGCAGAATTCGAGCAATTCCTGACGATCGGATAATCCAAATCTTCCCAAATCGGATATTCCGGATAACTTCAGTGTGCGGTTGCTTCTAGTCCTTAGCAGAATTCCAGCAGACTTTGCAAATCGGATAATCCGAATCTTCCCAAATCGGATATTCCGGATAACTTCAGTGTGCGGTTGTTTCTAGTCCTTAGCCGAATTCGAGCAGACCTTGCATATCGGATAATCCGATACATCCTTGATCGGATAATCCGATTCCCTTCAGCAACAATACAGGCTCTTTTCAACTCCCTTTTTGGATTTGATGCAAAGATGTTTTAATCACCTAAAACCTGCATCACTTGATTCACATGTTAAATCATCACTAGTGTCGTTGCCTAACACACAAAACACAAGGGATTAAGAAATGTCCTTTCAAAAAGCCATGCCATCACTCATATGGTATTGTCTCCACGGATTAGATGGTTTCCCTATTATCTAACGTGAATGTTTTGTTTCTACGATATGACTCCAATGATCACAATAATTTGATAAGATATTTTATTTACCACACACTATCCAATAAGGTGTGATTACGATGTCCAAACACACCATAACATTGTGGTGTTCCATGCGGCGTAATTTGTAGAACTCTTCTCACAAGTCTTCCAATGATATGCCAACCTTATAACTCAAATCTTTATTTCCTCGATCTGTATCGCAGGAATTTGATTTTCTTGTTAAGTTTATTTTTCTACTTCACTTCGAACTTTTTTGATCAAATCAAAACCTTTCAGACCAACATTTGATCAAGTGGATATATCCATATCTACTCGAATCATTTGTGAAGTTTACGAAATAATGATTTCCACTACACGTTAAAATACTTCATTGATCCATACACATCATTATGTACGATTGTCAATAAGTTAAATACCCGTTTCCAGAAAATGGTGTCTTAGTTATTTTGCAAGTGTCAAAAGATCAAATCTAAGGACTCGGAGATCCATCTGTATGGAGCTTCATGCATATAACATTGACATGACTTAAAACGTTAGTGTCACATGAATGTAGTGTCATTATTAAGTATGTATCCTTTGGCATTAATGTTATAAATGTTGCAGCTTCTACCATCTAAATTCAAATCGGCGTATGATCATTACTTCATAAATATAGGACAACAATTTTGTCACTAACATATACGAATAATCGTCTCGCTAGAGGAGACACACTTATCACGATCATACTAACAAGCGATCACAAAAGAATTTATTCAAATGGTAGATGTAGAGGGAGAGTGTCTACGGCCATCACAACATATTGTCTGCCATCATCAACACACATTGTCCCTCATCCTTCCAAGCTACTCAAGCAGAAAATTTGGTTTTCATAAAACATGACCAATATCAAAACTTAGTCACTGCACCAGTACTTGTTTAGGTAAAACATTCATAACGCATATATCATATATACACCATCATCATTGATGACTTCCCAGCGATCTGTTTCATCTTCTTGATTCGTCAACACAATCAAGAATTCATGAAGGTGAACGATTCCTCTTGCATGACATAGTCTATGACAAACTATTTGCATCTGGCAATGCATGTCATCCAGTGATCGAGTTGAGTGAGGCGTCTCAATGTCATCGAGTATGACCAATGTCATCGAGTATGACCAATGTCATCAAGTATGACTGCCACGTGCTCCTTTAATGCGAGTGTTCTCTCCCATCTGGGTCGAGAAGAAAGACAGTCAAAGTACTGATAAACTTCATCAACCCTACTTGCGGTGTATTTCGAGTTTAGCGACCATCTCATATGTTTGTGATCTGACATCTCGCACCCACAGTTCATTCTCTATGGTATAGATCATAGCATACACTGGACTATGATGGTATTATCCGCACAAAACTTGATAATCCAAATTATCCTTTTGTTAGCGGAATCTCCGGGTTTATCTCCTAACGGGTATTGTATCATATAGAGCTAAAAGGTTTGAAACCAGGAGTATCCTCAAGCTAAGGTATAAAACTATGAAGTTTGGACCCAATCTTTTAAGTTTCTCAATCACAGGAATGCGCCTAATTTTTAAAGAGGGCTATTACACTGGTTAATATCTACAAAGGTTTTGCAAAACATAAAGACTTTGTTCATAATAAATATGGGTTCAAGTTTTAATAAAATAAAACTACAAAACTCCCACTCAAAACGAATATCCCTCGAATCGTTTTAGTGATTACACGATCCTCATCCATTATGCTACCCCTCATCGTCAGAGCCGGCAACACAACTTCAAAGGTAGACATCGATATGTCAATCACAACAACTCTGTGACTCATGCTTAACCTTTCGGTCACCGTGTTCCGAGGCCATGTCTGTACATGCTAGGCTCGCCATAAAAACCTTCAGCGTATACGCTTGTGCAAACATGTCTTACACCCACTGTATGCGAACGACGATATGTCTGACACCCGATCGTCACGGCCTGCCTCATAACGTAGAACTTTCTTGGTGGTGCACGCCAAAGGGAGAACACTAATGGTATTTTGGAGGGATCATCTTATATTACTACCGCCGTGTAACTAAGATATAACCATATATATATACACAATATAAGATGCACTCAATAACATAACATCAAAATATAATGCGACGTGATATGGTCGTTGCGCCGATGGTCTCCTTCGCGCCCACAGTTTATAAACAATTTATCAAACCTACCTTAACCATATCACATTGCTCCTGCAAAATAAAGTTAGACGCTTTCTACTTTATCTTTTGCATATTTTACGTGGCTTGGGGCTTTCGTAAATAGAACCGATTTATACCTACGAACCTATGACCACAACAATGATCAAATAGTCGCTATTTATGTATCCCTTTCGGGCCCTCCATTGAAAATGCAAAGCCAACTAAAGAGAGAGACAGACACCCGCCAGCCACATATACGGTACAAGCCGTATGTCAGTTGTGGAACCAGTCTCGCGTAAGCGTACGCGTAAAGTCGGTCTGGGCCGCTTCATCAACTCGATACCGCCGGCAATTGCAAGTGCACGCTAGAGGATAGCAACTAAATGAACGATGCCCTCATAAACATGAGTTCTAAAACCGCATAGCTATATCTACGCATAGATCGGCTCTGATACCACTGAAGGGGATCGTAGGCAGAAAACAAAAAATTTCCTAACAACGATAACCTTATATTAGCCAGGATCTATACTATGCAGATATACTATACAGTAGGAGATCGAAATATGTACCCTCGTAGACCGATAGCGGGGATTACGCTCCCGCAACAAGCATTGTCGAAGTAGACGACGTAGCCGACCTCGAGGTCGCGAAGATCTTGGCGCGACGAAGACGGCGATGACGATGGCGACGTCGGCCTCATGGTAGTGGAGACGAACAACTCCTAGCACCTCAAGTGTGGTGCCTCACAGGGAGTCGCACACATACGGTGGAGATGACGACCTCCGGGCTCCGATCCAGGGACGGGCAGCGGAAGTAGAGGGATCGGAAGACCAGCAGCACGGCGGTGTGCATATGGTGGAGAAACACTCAACCCGTGCACGACCCCAATTGCGGAGTCACGACTTAAACGGGAGAGAGAGAGAGAATGTTCAATTTCAAAGGCATGGGGTGCACCCATATATATAGGTGGAGGGAGGCAGCCAACTTTGCTGGCCTGGCCATGTGGGACTATTCCCACATGACCAGCCGCACCATGGCTTGGTGCGCCAGCCCTAGGTGGGCCCCATGTGGCCCACCTAGGCCGGCTGGCCCTCCCCACCTTTTTCTTTTTGGGGATTTTCCCCTAATGGGCCTCTAAGGCCCATTTAAGAAAACAGCCTTTAAAATTTTGAAATTAATTAAATAAAAATATATTTAACTATTAATTATACTAATTAATATTAAATACATATTATCTAATTTATTTTGGCTCCGAAAACTATTTCGTCGCTCTCCGATCTCCATCGGAACTCTTCCGGAACACTTCCGGTGTTCTCTTTTATTTTCTCTTTCATGTCCGACCTATTATACAAGTCATCTCCCCTTAAGTGTGTTACCCTAGCGGTTCGAGATCTCGCTAGACATAATCGAGACACGCTGTCCGATTAATGACTAATTCGTGGACCTTGGATACCCAGAATTAATCCCTGTGAGATAACGAAATAACTTTATCGTTCGAACCTGGACGTCAAGTCTTAAACCTTTTGCCTGGCGATACTTAGCGTGTCCGAGAATCGATCTTAGATATCAAGATACCTAGCTTGATCTCGTTATCGACAACACTATCTTCTACTCGTCCGTGATAATATGTCCCCGTGACCTAGTCACATGCTTGCAAGCTTATTTGACATATTCTCACCGAGTGGGCCCAGAGTATCTATCCTGCTATGCGGATTGGCAAATCCCGCTCTTGATCCCTCGTCTCAACATACTCCCTTCCGATACCCGAGAGGGACACCGTTATTGTCACACTATTAAGATATGACGTTTGATGCAATCAAAGTATTTTTCAGGAATAGCAATAAGAGTTTATCTCACGGTCAAAGGCGTAATGACTACGTCCTACAAATATTGGGTATGTCCATCACATCGTTCTGCCAACGATATGACTCCATTGTCAACTGACACCAATGTCACATGATCGGGAAACCTCGATCATCGATTGCACAATGAACTACTCACGTAGAGGCTACTAGGGACCTGGTTGTCTACGTACCACACGTGTATAAATGTTTCCGCTTAATACAGTTATAGCATGATACAAAAAACATATTATGAACAAATGAGATATGAGAAATAAACTATCTTTATTAAGTGCCTCTAGGGCATATCTCCTTCAGTTGGTGTTGCCGACGCAGCCACGGTCGGTGCAGATGCGGTCGATGGAGATGCGGGTGTGATCGCCGCGAATTGACGCGGGTCCGTCAAGTTATGTTCCCCAACGACTAACATGGAAATCAAAGATACCGAAGGTCAAATCCGCACCTGAGTGGAGGTCCGCGAACACCGGGCGAGTGACCGGCGAGTGCGGGTCGAATCCGAAGGAGCCGAAATACATCGGCTTGATGATCGATGGAGCTGGCGAGTTGCCGTTTGGCGATGAAGTCGACGAGTTGCCATTTGCCGATGGAGCCAGCGAGTTGCCGTTTGCCGATGGAGATGGCGAGTTGCCGTTTGCTGATGGAGCCGCCGACACCGCGGATCCAACACTAGTCTTTCCCACAGACGGCGCCAATTGACGTGGTGTTAACACTTCAAATCCCATGGTTCGGTACCTAGGGTTGAGATTAACGGGGAGAGACGTGGTAGCGCTGGTAGTATCGACGGCTGACAAGCGAGGTTTTACCCAGGTTCAGGCCCCCGGAGGGTAACACCCTACTTCCTGCTTGTCTGGTTATTGATGTATGAGGTTTACAGAGGAGCTACAATGGCGTCCCGGCGAGATGCGATCTCGCTAGGGCTTTGGTGTTTTGAGTATTGCGTGACCTAGATCGGCGGCCCTCCCAGCATTTATATAGGAGGCTGGGTCTCGGGGATTCGCTACCGATCAGGTTTACAGTTAAGGTAGGTCTCTACCGACTCGGGCTTTACTTGTCTTGGGGCGTACGCCGCCTTCTTGGGCCCTCCTTGTGGGCCTAGATCGTGGATTGCTGGCAGGCCTGCCCATGGGCCTTAGCTTGTACGTGAACAGGTATCTTCATGATGGGGCACCCGAAGGGTAGGCCCACATCACATAGTCCGGCGTGGGCTTCACAACGCCGCTTCCGCGAGGTCGTCCTTGGTGGTCGTTCTTAGGTGTCGGCAACTTCGGCATCCTCGGGTGTCATTCTCCTTCTTGAAGCCCAGTTCTTTTGAGTTTCGGCTTGTGCATAAGCCACCCTGAGTAGAGCTGTCCAGAGAAGCAGCTGTGGATTTAAGCCACCAGAAATTGCAGTCCAGTTCTTTTGGGCTTCCGCTGTCCTGGCTTATTTTCTGAGTTGTATGATGAAAAGTCTGTAAAACCCTTTTATGCTCTAACTTAACAAATTTTGAGTTCCTTTGTGCTACGCATGTATGATCACAATATAATATTTCGAACGTCATATTAATTGCTAAATATGAAAATAAAATAGGATTCATTGTTAGTTCATTACAACTCAAATAGAAGGAAGGGCATGCAATGTTTTCTTTCCTAGAAAATATACAAATATACTCTAATAATTATAAGGAAACACACTCTAGCAATATCATTATGGATCCCTTTCATGTAAGTACCATCATCTTCGGGTGGAGCACTAGGATATGAAGCACTCTCCTCTTGAACATATCCTCCACCATCAAACATGTCGAAATGTTGATCACGTAGATTGCTATCACGAATGTAGTTGTGTAGACACATGCAAGCGGTAATTATTATCTTTTGTCGCTCAGGTGGTCGACGAGGTATGCCTTGAAGTATTCGAAATTTCATTTTGAGACAACCAAATCCTCGTTCAACTGAGTTTCGTGCTGCTGAATGACGATGGTTGAAATTCTCTTCTCTTCCCCTTGGAGGATTATGTTGGAAGCCCGGTACATGGTACCGAGTAGTTTTGTATGACGCTAGATATCCTATTTTGTTCGGGTATCCCGAATCAACAAGATAATATTTTCCTGCGGTGATATGAAAAATAACATATTAGTTAACATATTAGCTATGAGGAAACATTGTAGTAAATGTGTAAAAAAAGATTACCTGGCGGGGATGGGGATATGATACTTGAGCATCAGTCCATACACATTTTGACTTGTATAACCGTGCTTGTTCCTGTGCTGTACATCAAGTTTGCTTGGCACAATTACTTTAATGTGTGTTCCATCTATAGCCCCAATGGCATTCTTGAAATGTGGCCAAAATCTTGTAGTTTGCATTTTAGGATGTACTTCGGTGAAATTTCTGTCTTTTGGCCTAATGTAATCACCAGCCATGAGGTCTACACAGTCTAGAACCTAGTAAAAGTTCTTACTAATTGTAGACCGACTATGTTCAAATCGATCAGCAACATTACCAGTTGTTTGACATGTCCCCACAGTCCATAAAAAGAGTGCCAATGCTTCTTTAGCGGACATGTTGCAACTTGATTTAAGACCATAGGTTCCAACCAATAGATCAAGCAATGGGTAAAACACATACCTTCTCATCCTGAACATCGAATAGAAATCTTGTGCATGCGCTTCTTTTTTTTCACCCATTGAATACCTGTTACCTCCGGATATCTTCGCGGTGCATAAGGCAATTTCTCAGTAGATAGGCTGGCATACGCGACAACTGCAATCATGAACATATCATCTTCATCACCAGGAATATCCATCTGCCACATAAACAACACAATTAATTACCAACATATAGAGCGAGGCAATACAAATATAAATTGATAGGTTCATCAAAACAATACAAATTTATAGGTTCAAATCAAATAAATAGGTTCGAAGCACATTACAAATAGATAGCATACGGGTTCAAAGCAAATAGATAGCAAATTACAAATAGATAGCTTATAGGTTCAATACAAATTCCCAAGCAAATAGATATCAAATTACAATGTCTACAGATTTTTCCTCTCCTCCCATGCCATGGGGATCCACTCAAGCCTCACATCGCTTGTAGCCTCCATATAACAACTGAAGGCAGTACGGTATGCAGCCTTCATGAACAATTGTGAAGCATAGAAATGTTCACGGGTAGCAGGTCCACATCCATCAGCAACAACCTTGGCCATCATATCCAAGAACTCCTGCCTCCCTGGATCAACTCTAGCCTGTGAGGGCTCTGAGTTCTGTGAAGTCGTGGAGTTTCTGCTTTTTTCCCTCTTCTCAAATATGTCACATATACGGCGCAAACAACTTTTTTCAGCACTATCTCTTGCCATCTTTTCAACTACCGCAGGACTAGGTGAATAAGGACATGCTCTCTTTTTTCCATGTCCTGTGACACCTGGTGTAACCTGTGTGTCCAACTCTGTGGAGGGAAAACCTTGAGAGGGACCAGCCATAGATGTAGGTAGTGGCACCCTCGCATGTTCATTCGTAACACAATTCGCATAAAAAATCTCGCACATTTTCTCCTCATTAGCAAGTGGAGCTCGCCGAAATTTGGCCGCATCTGGGCATCTCTACAAAACATTGAGCTCAACTTCAGTACACCAATTGGATTAGAAAATAATGCATAGAACTGAAATAAAAACTGCCATATACCTTAATCTCAAGCTCCCACCACTCATCACTAGCATCAAGGGTCTTGGTGATAGGATCTCTTCCAAGACCTGATGCATTTTGATTGAGTGTCTTCCATGTGATGTACTCATTTTTAAGTGTCTCCCACCTATTCTTGAATTGCTTTTTGTTATACTTTCTCTTAGTGCGCTCATTGAAACTCTTTATCAAATTGTCATGGCCATTTTTGTTCAGATGACCTTCATGATGGTTTCTCTTTAGTACTTCCTCTATACACACATCCAAAAATACTTCAGCTGCAAACGGATCCCACACAGCCTTCTCACTATTCCCAGATTTTGCAGCCTTCTCCGACATCTAGTGATTAGGTGCATAACAATATTTTCAAGATAAGGTGCTGGCCACATATAAATAACATACAAATCCACATGCAATTTGATACCAAATCCTCCATATTTGGTAATAATGAACATGGCAGAGAGTTCTCTATGCAATTTTACATCCTTTACTACAAATATAAATACTTCAATAGGCCAATTTCACTACAAATCCACCACATAATGTTATTCATCTCACAAATCAGAACATGATCGAATCATAGCAGAAACGCATACATATGGAATTGGGGAGGAGGAAGCAGGTCGGGGCTGTACCTTGAGCAGGTCAGGAGTGCAGGTAGCACTAGTACAGAACGACACATCGGAAACGGGCCAAAAACCCCATCGGAAACGGAAAAAGGGTCCGTGTCCCCGCCCCCGTGACTGATGTGAAGGCCCTCATCGGTAACGGAGGCGAAAAAACCGTCGCTGATGAGGCATCGGTTTGGCAACGGTGGTGCACATACCTCCGTTTCTGATGTGTCGGAACATCATAAACGGAAATTCTGTTTCTGCTCGTTTGCATTGAGGTTTCTTCATAAGCCTAGAGCAGGAATAGATTTGCCACTAGACATTTAAAATTTCACAGCAGAAGCACAAAAATGCTAACAAATTCATTCATAAGGTATAACAAATGTCACCGATACATTGCATCACAAGACAACCAATTACTTATCTTCATTGTCATGCCTCTCTAAATCTATAATTGATATGTCTAGCTAAATCTATCTATGTCATGCCTCACTAAACTTATCCTTGTCATTTCTAACTTAATTTATCTTCATGACTTGCTGTTACATATGCATTACAACTTTGCCAAGTTCATGAATTCAATCTTCTTCTTGGACGGTGTCGCCGAAATATAATCAACTCGCCGCTTTGTCCCCGACCTTGTATTTAGCTCATTTAAATGAGCTTAACGGATCAGCACCATGCTCTGCACATAGTGCAATAAGCGAGTGCTGATGTACTGAAGGTGCCTCTTTTGTAAAGTGGTCACTGAAATGCAAAGAGAGAATATATGACTCCATGTTAGCTCACTATACATCTAGCATAAAGGACATACAACACAAAAGAATGCATAAGACAGAATAACAAACTTACAAATCCATTGCATAGTTGTTGTATACCAACAATTATGCCAGACGACAAGTGCACCTTGGCTAAGGACCCGGCTTTTTATATAGTGTCACCGAAATGTACATCTGTTTTGCAAAGGAGTTAAGTCAGCCATGAGTTTCATACACTACCGATTTGTGCTAGTTCTGTTCTTTTCGAGCGACACTACAAACGGATCGGAGGGAGTCATGTTTTAACTGGTCCTATGGAAGAAAATCTAAACAGAACAATGACAACAACCCTAGTTCGTCGGCACGACGGCCGGTCACAAATAGATGTATTACCTTTGGATCTGGCGGCGGGAGTACGTAGTCGTCCTCGTCGTCCTCGGATCGACACGCCATGCGCCATCCACCTACAGATCAGGCGACGAGATCTGCCCGGGTGGAGCAAAGAACGGGTACGCGCTGCCACGGTCGGAGGAGAGGAAGATGCGCGCCGACACGGTCGGAGGGAGGGAGATGCGCGCCGCCACGGTCGGAGGGAGGGAGATGCGCGCCACCACGGTCAGAGGGAGGGAGATGCGCGCCGCCACGGTGGAGCTAAGATCTGGTGCTGCGTGGAGGCGCCGCCACACTTTGAGAGTGAGGCTGAGAGTGAGAGCGATAAAGTTTAGGGCTGTGTGAAGGGCGCATTTATAGCAAAGTAGAACATCGGAAACGGAGGGGATAAACAACCATTTTCTTTGATTTTTTCACTGACACACTGGGCTTATACTGATCTCTACTAGTTTTTTTAGAAACAGATCTCTACTACTATGGAGAATTGAAGAACATAAAAATAAATAACTACTCCTCGGCCTCCGCCTTCTCCTGCTCGTATGCGAGGAGAGCCGCGTAGTCGTCCGTGTCGTCGCGCGGCTCCTCGCCGACGATGTCATCGCCGCCCGTGCGCCCTCCCACATCTCGTCGTCGTCGTAGGCAGGATCGTCGCGCAGCTCCGGCGGGAGGAGAAGCAGCTCAACTCTTTCCGGCGGCATAGGCACCGCCGCGCGGTTGAGGTGCCAGCCACCGGGTAGCCGAACCTTTGACCATGGCACTGGCCTCCTATATTGCCAGTGCCGCTCCGCGACGGCCTGCCCGACGATGACGCGGTTCCATCCAGGCGACCGCGGACGAGCGTCTCTCCGCCGCGGCGAGCGGTTGCGGTCGCGGGCGCCCGAGGATCCCGCGTCCTCTTCCGACGGCATAGGCACCCTCCTGTGGTTGACGCGCCAGCCACCGGGGAGGCTAACATTTGACCAGGGCACTGGCCTCCTATATTGCCAGTGCCTCTGCGCGACGGCCTCTGGCACGACGACGCGGTTCCAATTCAGCAAAAGCGGCAAACTGCTGCGGCGAACGCCCGAGGAGTTGCTAGGAGTATCCATGGATGCGGCGAAGTGGCGTACTGAGATAGCAGGGAGATCGTGGGTTTCTAAGGAGTAGTGGGCGGCGGTGCCGCGGCGCCACTACGCCATAGCAGTTACTTCGCTCGCATCGAATTCCACGAAGATGGAACGTGTCCACATTGCACACGGACACACAAAAGTCTCCGTTGCCATAGAGGCACATATCGGAAACGGAGCCAGAATTATGACCGTTGCCAATACTATGGGTAATGGAGTTCATACTTTCTCCGTTACCTATGTTGAAGGGCCAGCCGCGGCCCATGTCAGGTTTGTACGCAGTGGCCGCACGGAAAGCGCGATTCTCCGTCGCCTAACGCCTGCCGTTTCCATAGAGGGGTATCCGATGTGTCGTTCTGTACTAGTGTAGGCCGGAGGATGGCCGCAGCAGACGGAGAAGGTCGGCCTCGAGCAGACCGACGAGATGGGGTCGCGCCGCTATCCTTCCGCCATGACCTGGGAGGGCTCGGGAGCGTCCCGGTGTAGGAGACAGATGATGGGGGCGGTGGATGTCGGAGTGCAGCGTCGGAGACGGCGTCGGCGGCGGGCGGGAGCGGCGGCGGCGGGTGGCGGGCGGGAGGAGCGGCGGCGGAACCCTAGTCTCTGTTTCGCTCGGTCGGGAGCAGGGAAATAGAAAAGAAAAGGTATCGATGCAAGGAGAGAGAGAAGACAGGAATATGGCCGGTTGGCTCAGTTCAGGGGTGGCAATTCGGTGTAAATTGCGGGTCAAAGAGGGGCAAGCAAAAAAAACTATTCGTGAAACTTGCGGGAAGCCCGCGGCGGGCTCGGGAAGTTGGGGTCACCCACCTTCTCTGTGAAGAAAATGTGGAAGCTGGCTGTCCAAATAAGCAGCTTAAAATCGAGTTCTTTTTGACTTAGGCTTATTTCAACCTCTAATCTGTTTAGAAGCCCCAAAAGAACTGGCCTAAGTTCTCTGGATAAAAGCATAATGTCATTGTGAGCGGGCGGCGGTGACTCGCAGGTCTTTACCCTAGGGCGACGGCTTTAGACGATGGACGTACGCCGAGGCGGCTACCTCTGATGGCTTTGCGATGACAGTTCTATGTGGTGTAGCCTAGCAAGGTATGGCTGCGAGGGTAGCGAATTCGCCAGCCCATTTGATGCGGTTGGAAGGTCGGCATATCGGGGTGGCAGCCATGGATCTTTGGCGCAACGTCTGTGGCTTGCTGGTGGTTTCTTTGTGTAGCATGATGCCTAGTCTGCGCGGCTTTGTGGCTCGCGTCTGAGCGGGGGAAGCTGGAGCGACGACTCTGGTGTGTGTTTAATACGGTGGTGGTCTTGCATCGTGTTGGAGATGAGGCTCTGTTGCCTTTTTTTTTCCTACTTTTGCTCATAAACATAACCTTTTTTGGTTCTTCTCTTAATGAACAAGTTACTCCAAAAATTATAGTCAAAAAGTTATTTATTTTTTAGCTCAAAGTGGTCGTATCCACCGACCGAATAGATAAAAGAGATGACCCAGTTTATAAGGGAAACCGGGCCCAAAAAACCATACAAACTTTACAATACCCTGTTTATGAGGAAAACAGGGCCAAAAAGCCGCACAGGCGAGGCGACCCGCCGCCCACACGACGCAAATCGACCAAACACCACAAACACATACCACCTGCTCCGGGGTCGCCGCCCCGGCGTAGCAACCAGGACGAAACTCAGCATAGCCCGAAGTCAAACCAGTCAGGGTCGACGATCCTGCTGTCCACACAGCACCAGGGCGCCACCCAAGCCCACCTGCTCCATTGTCCGAAGACGATCCAGACGAGTCAACGAGCTCGTTGTCCACACAGCACTAGGTCGCCACCCAAAAGCATGCAAGGTCACAATCCTGCCTCGTAGGATCGTCACAGCATGGGAGACCGAGGCCGCCGCCTCGACATCCACCCCCGTCCGGGGCCGCCGCCCCGGCATGCGCCTCCCCTGACCACGTTGCCATCCTGCCCATCCACCGCGAAACCATCGCACCGCGAGAGCCAATACGCCTGCTCGTTTGAAATATGTTTCTAGATAACCAATATTAAAGTTTGATACTCTACAAGCTACCATGTGTGTAATTATTTAGTGTTGACCTAGATGGAATATCCTTTGTGGTGGGTGCGCTACAAGAAAAGTAGTACTCCCTTTGTTCACAAAAAGATGTCTCAACTAAGCTCAAATTTACATGTATCTACACACTAAATTATGTTTAGATACATGTAAATTTGAGCTAGGTTAAGACATCTTTTGTGAATGGAGGGAGGGAGTATGAGCCTTGCTGATTTGGCACCAGCTAGTCTGCAATCCGGCTGTCAGTCTGTCAGGCCCCACTATCTGTTTGGGAACAACAGGACCCACTACCTAATAGCCACACGCCAACACCGTCGTGTGCATTACTACTATAAATGAGAAGAGGCTACCCGGCCTGTGAGATGGTTTGCCCCCCTGGGTGATTTCTGTGCGTCAGATGCGAGATGAACAGGATAAAACGCATTGCTGTTCTAACTGTGACCGTTGGATGCGGTGAAAACTTTTTTCACCCGTTTCAGTGAATAGTAACATGTCATGTAGTCAATGACCGCTGGGTCCAGGGTAAACAAGTCAGAGGGCGAGCCAACTCGTCCGCGTCGCTCTCTTTTTTCCCACGCCCCGCAGCGATAGAAAACCAGCGCCCGGGGTGAAACCCTAGCCCAATCTACGCTCGCCTCTCCTCCCAATCCCGTGTCTGCTTTCTCCTCCACTCCTTCCTCTCTCCTCCATCGCGCCGCCGCCGCCCCTCCCAACTCGCGCCGCCACCGCCCCTCCAGCTCGTCCGTTACTCCCGTGCCTCCTCCAGCTTGCTCCGCGCCCCTCCTACTCTAGCTCGTCCGCCCCTCCTACTCCAGCTCCTTTCTCTCCTTCTCTTTTACCCCTTCCAGATCGACGATGGGGCTTCACGATTGGCGTGGAGGAGCAGGACGGCGGTCGGCGGTGTGGGGAAGGAAGGAGAGGTCGGAGCTGTAGAGAGGTTGATGGCGTGGAGAAGAAGCAGCAGGGGTGGAGACGAGCTCGACTCCCTGCGTGGTGACCAGACGGAGTGGTGGCGGGTCGCCGGAGGCGCTGCAGGAGGAGGGCGTCGGTGAGAGAACCAGGCGCTCGGCTCGTCGGCGGGTCGGACGGCCGGCGACCTGGCGGCGAGGAGCACGCTGAGGGTAGCGGGAGGAGAAGGAGCATGGCGGCCCTCCCTCTCAGCCTCCTCTCTCGCCCGCGGCTGCACGACTCTGTCCTCGACGCCGTGTCTCTTCTATCTCTTGTTCCTGCTCCTGCTTAGGCTGCCAGAGTTGAGCGCGAGATCGATGGACAAGCCCTGGTGGCCGGAAGCGCTCAGCCACGGGCGCCCGTCGCCGACCGGATTGCCGGGAGTGCGCCGCCGCTGGTGAACGGGAAGAGAGGAAGAAGGCGTGCAGATGCTGTGGGGCAGTCTGCGACAGAACGCCGACGGCAAGAACAACCGGACCAGGCAAGGCCATGCCCTATCCTCTCTCCTGTCCATCTCTCTCGCATCTGGGCGTGGTGATTTAATTAGCCGGTCAATCATTCCCCAGCATAATTTCGTTTTTGCGTTGATTTGGTACAAGGCCTACTCAGAATGGGTTCCCTAATGCATCTCTCGCCTTTGTTGTGAGGAATTTCCACTCTGTTCATTTTTTTCAGTTCAGATCCGTGCTCATCTCTCTGTTTCAGATACTTGACAGCGTTCATTTTTCTTCAGATTTATGTTGCCGGTGGAGGCATTGGACAATAGCAAGAATATCAATGAATTAAGAAAGGTACTCATGCCAATTCTGAGGTATTAAACCGAACTGAACTTTTATCAGCAGAAAATTCTTTTTGTACATGCTTGGCCACGTATTAAGCTTGTCTTAACTAGCTAATAACTGTTGCTAGGTCGTGATAACTCCCTCAAATATATGTTGATATGGATTGCATCTGCAGACCCTGGTCACTTGGAGGTGCTCAAACAATTCCTCTCGGGTTGGTGTTTTATATTATGAATTTAGTTCTTTCAGTTCTCATTTCTATGAATTTCAGTTAGGCATGAAGGACAGAAAAAGTTAAACAAATGCTAAATTGTAACCAGCTCGAGCTGATGAGCCAGGTCGTCCCCAAACCGTCATGGAGGCCTTCCACCGGTCATCGGAGCTGCAGCACGCTGGTCCGACCACCAGCCATGGAGAGAATCCAGGCAGGAGGAAACGTAACAACTCTCTTCTCTATATTCCCAGAATATTAGATGGATTCATCTTGTCCTGACATCTTAATTTATGGATTTTTTTCTTTCTTTTTAATCCCAGGCTGTGAGTCATTTTGCTAAGATTGAGATGGCAACACATACGAGGTTATTTGAATCAACATGGTGAAAGATTTTATTCGGTGCAGGTGAAGCTTCTTTATCTCTCTCTTCTCCTGTCCGCATCTTCCCTGGTTCTCATCATGTAATGTGATTTTTCACAGTATGTTTTATGCTTCAGATTTATTAACCATGGACTCCACATGAGAGGCTCCTCTATTTTTTCATTCAATCCCTATGTCCATTGACTTTTCTGTTTCTTTGCTGCAGGGCTGCAGGAAGTTAAGCCGGATGAGACCTGTTCTATTTCCTCCTTCATGCTCCAGACCAGGAACTGCATCAGGGTTTGAGAAATATCGTTGTCGAGAAAATTGTGGTGACACTAGGATTTGCATCTCAGTTCCGGTTCGAAGCCACTCCCAGGTTTCCTTGGTGTTGTTTGCTATAAACTGAGCCACTTATATGTAGTATATTCATTGCAAAATCCATGTATCACGATTTTGCATTTCGCTGATGGTCTAATATATTTGTTCGCTGGAAAAAGGTCATTAGCCTCATTACCATCTTGTTACCTATAGATGATAGTGCTAACTTCATAAGCTTATTTTTACTATAGGCTGATATGAAAGTGCATTTGCTCGATAGTGGTCATGCAGTTCACCTCGGTTTTTCATAAGCTTATTTTTACTATAGGCTGATATGAAAGTGCATTTGCTCGATAATGGTACTAAGCTCTTGTTTGTACTCAATGCAGATATAAAAGGGTCTTGCTGGATAGTGGTCATGCAGTTCACCTCGGTTAATAGGTACAATTTAGCAAAATTGAGTAACATATCTTTTAATGGATGGTTGAAGCACATCTAGAATAAAATGTTATATATGCAGCCAACCAGATATCTTCTATTTTCTTGGAAACTGTGTGTGGAAAAGTTGGCTTTACCGTTGTCTTGATTTTGAGTAGTCATTGGACATGGCCTACTAATTATCTTTTAATGGATAGGGAAAATTACCTTTGGTAATACCCAATTAGTCGTGGAATCTACTTTGTTCTCATGCCTACTAATTTATTGGTGCAGGATTGTCATTCATCTCTGTTTTTTTGGTTCGGTTGTGTTATGGAAGGAGAAGATGAAGTTCTACAGA
Source organism: Poa pratensis (assembly GCA_947311845.1). Classification (NCBI taxonomy): domain Eukaryota; kingdom Viridiplantae; phylum Streptophyta; class Magnoliopsida; order Poales; family Poaceae; genus Poa; species Poa pratensis. Next base: position 9,958,255 of record CAMZMU010000102.1, read on the forward strand.
AGATTGCTGAGCTGCTAGAAGAATGGTCTGGTTAACTATCAACTTGCAGGTTCATCTGATATTTGAAGATTAAATGGAAGTAGGATGCAGTACTTGGATACACTTTAGAAGGTAAATGCAAATATTGGTCCATGTTTTGTATTTGATTGGGTTTGTGGTTCCTGCCAAACGTTATGGTCAAATTTATACTAATATGGTAGAGTAACTTACTTTGGGAGCAGATGCTATAAACGGTTTAAGTGGAAAATTGATTTCTTAATTAGTCTCAATCTGTGTAATTGTTTTCACAGATCCATGCGTTGAATTTTTTTGGGCGATGGGATTTTGTGCTTTGACTACAAATAATATTTCCATGAACATATTTTGTATTGATAATCTAATGAAGCTAGATATGATGTAAGCTTTGGTGCCTGTTTTCCAGAGATTTGTCATGATATGTTCATTGAGTTTCTTTCAAAAAATAACTCGTTTTTGTGTTTCATTGGTAAAGCTTAAAGGAACTTATGTCATCTAATGAATATAGCATTATGGGTTATCTTACTTAATCCTGATAATTCTTGTGTTCCTGTATGATTGATGATGGCCATTTCCTTGTTTTAACTAAATTAGTCATTTCTGGGTTGATTTTCTTTATCACAGATGATAAATGGTGAGTTATCCTTGATGCAAGATGAGTGATATTACTATTACCTGGGAAATAGACATTTCTGAACTGTTCTTAAGGTATTTGTATAATTCAATCTTCAATACCTTATTGCTTCGCAGCTACTTCTTCTGACCAATTATTATCTCACTAATTTACATTCTACTTCATGCAGTATTGATGTCCCAGCGCACAGTCTCTGAAAATGCACAAAGCAAGGGCAAGCATTGTCGGTAATGATAAAATACTTAGCTCTGTCTGTACTGATGTCCCAGTGCATAGTCACCATCCTTTCTTACACCAGAGAGAGCAGTACTAAGAGAGAGTTCTTCGGAAATTATAGGCTGACAGGAAAAGACCTCCAGTTTCACCTCTATATTTTACATTTTAGAGATAAGCCAACTTTCTAGAGTGTCAGCACTATTATTTTTTGCAGATAATATTTTAATTACATTGGTTTCAAAACCTCCAATTATAAGCTTGAGCCTGACACTTTTATTATGTAAACTATGCTGGTGCTGATCCCTATGTGACGGACTACAACTGTGATATTTACAATGACACCAATTATAAGCTTGAGCCTGACACTTTGTTATGTAAACTATGCTATAACCATTTCACTTTGGTATGTTTACAAAAAGTATTATTTCAACTTACTCTGTTCCAAAATACTTTCTTCATAGAAAACTGTAGGAGAACTCCTTTGACAGTTAATTTGTGTCGTCTACTGAATATAGGTAATTTCATTCGGACAAACTGTAGTTTGCAGATCGATGAGTTGGTTCCAGTTCCTGTGTCGGTTACACCACATGTCAATGCTACCTCTGCAAACCATTGAATCAAACATATGAAGATGATGTTCATTGCCGATACCCCCCAAAAGTGGGTTCTTTTATTTCTGCCATGGTGTGCCTTTGTTCATAGTTCAGTTTTCTTGATCAACTTCCAGTTAGTTACTTGTGTTGTGCTGTCAGGAAACATACGTACAGGTGACTCCCAAAGATTGTGGATTATGAGGAGATAAGCGTACATATATTAGGTACATTGTATTCTCCTGTTGTCAGCAAGGTTTTCTTCATTTCCTGGTGAGCTTCTTAGTCACTTATCCTGGTTATCCATATGTCAATTATTGCATTAACGTGATTAATTATCTGGCAATGAGGTAGGACACTTAAAATGCTCTGCATGTCTAAATGTGTTGTTTCTGTTTATGATGGATTGTGACCCTTCATGTTCATGTTCAGATTAATGCATAGCTTTTGTAGGAACGATGAAGTGCTATGCCTGTGTCTGGTCGATCTATTTGTTTATTACAATCTTCAACTCTTCATACTGAACCTGTACAGTGACTTGGGAGAATGATAGGCATGAGCGTTATAGGTTTCTTGCATTGCATATTTACAATTAAAGCCATGGGTTCTCAATCCAGATCATTGGTGGATGGCTGAGCAATCAAGATCTCTTTAAAGTTAACATGATGCAAAGCAAAATTTAAACAATCATCCTGACAAGCAGTGTTATTGCAATTTAAAATCACCTGCCAACTTGGTTTAAGCTGAGCAATCATTTTGATGCCAACTTGGTTTAAGCTTGTCTGCAATGTGCTTGTTACTTTTTTGGATAGTAGTTTGGTGATATACAAAAGCAAATGAGAGGTACATATATGGCGATTGTCCAGTGATATATAGCTGTTTAATTTTCTGCTCACTATTAGGAACAACTCTACATGATCGGGGCATATTTAAGTCTAAAACTTTTATCTACAGCTACAACTTAGCGTCCGAGTTAAAATATATCCAAAGTCCGTGATGCCTTCTATCTCACTTGGATTTCTCTTCCTTTACGTTGATCTTAGTTTGTGGTCTGTTCACCATGCCAGTCCTCAACTCTAATGACTGACCACACTTTAAGCACTAGGATGGGTCCCAAAGTTAATGTTGACATACGATCACTGCATCTCTTTCAATTGTTAATGTATCATCTTTGAAAGTGATGATCTTGTTGTGTTTTTTTGTGTTTGATATGCGAAAGGTTGTTTGGATATTTGCGTCTTGCCGAACTCGGCATGTTGTGGGTGTGTCACTGATAATTTGCCACTTCATTTGAATTGTACCTTCTTTGATTCAGGATTTTGACGCACATAGCAAGTATGTAATGTTTGTCAGGAGTTAGTATAATGTGTCGATTCTCTTTTTTCCTGGCTATTATGTCAATATGTGCTGTATGAACCCATGATTAAAAAAATTAACCCAATGTGCCTGGAATTAGGAATGTTAGCTAGAGATTCAGTACCTTAGATGCCCGTGCAATGGTACCACGCAATGCTTATTTTTAGTGTGGAACTCTGGACTACATGATGGTTTTCCTACATAGAAATCATTATATGAGATAATTTTGTGCTCCTTTAGATGGAAGGCATAGTTTATTTCTGACTTAGGATTCTTCATTTAGTATATTTAGGGTGTTGCCTAGAGTTCTGATGATGTGCTATATATTTTCTCTACTGATGGGAGATGGCAGTAGTTCTTTAGCACTTTGTTCAACTCTTCTGGTTGAGTCAGTGCAGACGAAATCGATTACCGCTGTATTTTGTGGTCTTCATAATCTCTGATGCTTTTGTGTTCAGCAGTTTTTTTGGTCCGTAGGTTTATCTTTGTAAGATCAAGACAGTAGCGTAGGAAGAGAAATGGCGCCAGTTGTCAGATAGATCAATTTAGCTTCTTAGGCATTGAAAAAATATTGAATCCTTTGCTGCATATACTAGGGTGATGTCTAGGTTCAGCCTTGGTTTTGTTGATAAAGTGTACGCAAGTGCGCGTTCTATCTATTGCTAACGTAAGTGTACGCTTTGATGTATTTCATAAAGAAGCAAGTGCAAGTGCTCATTCTATCTATTTCGTTCAGGAGTGACGACGGTACCAGCAACTGCCATATCGTCTAGCAGGTCAGCTATTCAGCGTGGCTCCTTGTTGTGCTGAGTATGGCATCACATAGATTGGTCTTGGCATGTTCGTCCGAATAACTCTACATGCCACTACAGCAGGACTCATACATATTGATATAGCGCACCATGCCCTCAGCTCTTTCACTTTGCCTGCGCAGATGATCATCAATGAGAACCTGTTTACTTCTTCAGGCCAGATTGATGGGGTGCTATTTGTATACCTGAGGACATAAGTATCTACATAGCTCCAGCAAGATGCCAGCCTAATTACCTCCGTGATGGACAAACCTACAGGCACCTGTGTGCAGGGCGTGGATCAATTGCAGTTGAACCAGCTTACCTTACTAAAGTTAGATAATGGCCTTACTGCTCCATCAGTTATTTGTATAATTAGTACTTCTGCCTACAGCTTACTGAAGTTAGATAATGGCCTTACTGCTCCATCAGTTACGTGAAGAAAAACTTATGTCGGCCCCGTTCAATTTCTTTGATAGGTGATGTAAGCCAATGGTACAGTATGATGTGTCGTGCCTTCAGCTTACGGTTATTATCTTTGCTTACCTGCTTCTGCTGCGACAGAGTATAAGAAAAAAATATAATTCCAGTTGGCATCAGAAATGTTGTTAAAAAATTAATCATGGTATTTTTTTTAACGGAGGCAGATTGACCATTTTGTGAAGGTGCCATGTAAGAACCACTAGCATCCCCAGAAAATAAACTTACGTGTCATTGCCACTACAACAATGGTACACTACCAAGCGTCTGTGCTCCTTTGTATCAAACCAAGTAATGTGTTTATGTTATGTTCTTTCGCCTATTTAAAATCCATTTTAATTTTATGTTTCATGACAATAAAAAGATTTTATTTTTAAACTTTACGTTATTTCTTCCCACTCTAGCCTCAGCATCAACGAAGAGAGTAGTATATAATAGATGTGCCATGGACTTTCCACCGATGAATCGTTTAGGGTATTTTTAACCAAATAAAACTGAAATACATAGTTTACAATTGGATCATCAGTGTGCACAAGTTTCAGTTATCAGTATAGACAAATTGACATAAACATAATAATAATAGGCTTCTTTATAACGATGACCAGCCTAAATCCGCATCTTTATTAGTTCTTCTCCGTTGACATGCCAGAGAAGCATATTGGGGTAATAATGCGGGAGAAGGGGTCGACGGATGAATGTCTCCACTGTCCAAAGAGCAAGTGACAAAGAGGAGTAAGACGTATAGGGCAAGCATTTTGGCCGGAGGCGATAAGGTACTAGGCACATCCCGGGTAAAATGCTCACTACCCTCGAATTTCAGATGGCATATACAAACCGTGCATAGCTGAAGCTGCGTAGTCCGCAATACATATTTCTTGGCCTCCTGGTTTACGCCACCCATTTACTCACTTTTCTCACGTTCTCTGCGTGATGGAGACGAATGGACCAATGTTCAATCAAGACAAAATAAGTTTGTTAGCGCTGGACAATGCACTACCCGTGCTTCTGTGTATTGGAGCAAGTAATTTATTATTTAGTAATTCGTTTCTGCCGTGTCCTTTCACGAGTTTAAAATCCATATTCAATTGATGTTCAATGAAATCAGGTTCAACATTTTCAGGTTAGTATTCATATGTAACTGAGCTTAATGGAGTGCAGAGTAAAATTAGTCGTATAAGTTATTTCTTCCAATTCTATTTTCTAATCAACAAAACATAAAAAATAAATGCAGCTTGATGATCATATGGCTCATAAATATACCCCTCTAAATAGAAAGTATAGATACCAAATACCACAACTCTGCATGCTACAAGATCAATAATCTTTGAGATCCTACTTCGCACTAAAGTATTCGACCGAAAACACTTGGTGGTGCCATCAGTTTTTAAGATGCAGTGTGCCATATCCAATTGAAAATGACTGCCAATTACCTGCCCAAAACCGGCTTGATTTCAATCGAATGATGTGTGGGCGAAACAAATAAATTTTATGGCAACAATACGGTCTTACTTTCGGCAGTTGCGCAGTCGCGCAACGGGTCATCTAGTTTCTTTTACAGACAACATCGTCGTGTGCTGCGGCCAACTCGAACACATATAGGAGCCGAATGAAGCGGGCTCTCCACGGATCGCCACAAACCCAGGCTGAACAAAGAGGGCCGACGTGAGCGTGCCCTTGGGCCTGCGCGTGCCAAGGCACAGTGGCATGCTTGGTGGTCCACCTCAGAAGTCTGAAAGAAGGTTCTTGTATCTGAAGAATTTGTGCAATACAGGGCACTGGCACTAACAGCAGAAGAAAAGGAAGCCAGAGAAAGCACATCGCAGCTATGTGAATTGCAGAGAAGCAAGCTCAAAAAACCGATTTACAAACAGGCACAAACCACCCGAGATATACTAGTATTATACTGCCGTATCCTTGTTTCTGTAACAGCTATCTAAAGAGTGAAAAATTGCCAACAATCACGTATGCAAATGGTGGAACAAGAGAGAGATAGCTCGTCTACCAGCCCTTGCCTATCAACCACATCCAGTCGAGCACAACGCCGGAGAATATGCCCGCGAGGAGGCACACCACGAGCACGTTGCCCAGAGCGTTCTGCTCCGGCCCCTGCACAAGCAAAAGCAAATGTTCAGCATACAAAGAAGTGACCAGCTCCTCGTGGCAAACATTTCCTTTTCGAAATACGGTATTTGCATCGACAAGGAAGGAGACTTGCCTTGTACCCATTGGGCGCCTCGGCGAGGACGCACACAGTGAGGAAGCCGTTGGTCAGGCCCAGGAAGGACGTCAGCAAGATCATGTACCCTTGGTCGCCGTACTTGGCCGTGAAGTAGAACAACGGGATGAGCAGGAACCGTGCCAGGATCGCCGCCATCAGGACCTTCCGGTTGGTTATCTTCAGGCACTTGATCAGCGGCAGGTACCTACCGATCAGATCTAACACGTTGTACATCCCGATTAGCACAAGCGCGTACCTGATTTTTTTTGTCAGAAAATGGCATGTCAGATACTTGGACGTCAACTCTGAATTTTGCAGAGGCGGTCATTCAGAAGTTAGATTTCACAGATAGAAGTGCACGATGTAAAGAAACAATCGGGTACCATGTTCCCAGGCTGTGTGCTCCTGTGTCTTCGGATAGAAATCCAGGGAAGATTGATAGGGTCAAGACATATATCAGGTAAATATCAACCGCGTAGTCTATGTTCTCCATCAGCAGCTGTTTGGTGCTCAGACGTTCGTGCTTTTGTGGATCCTCCTCAACCTGCAAAATCAGTACATTAACACCTCGTTGTCGTGATCAAGTAAACAGAACATTGATTATATGGGCTGGTTTGATTGGGGAGACAAACCTGTCTATCTTGATCAGTTTTGATTCCTGCAGCTGCAAGGTCGCTGCCAACAGTCTTGCTCCCTTCAGAGGCTGCCTTTGCGCGGTAGTACTTTACGATGGGTAATTTGGGAAAGACATATGCGTATAGAAGGAAGCAAAGTAGCTCGAAGAGGCATGTTACCGAGAAGAATAGCACTGTTGCACCAAAAATCGTACATGGATTGGTTATACAGAGAATTGATGACATATTTTAGGAGTATAAGATTGAAACAGGCAGCGAAAATTCAGGAAGGGAATTATATGAAGTGCTAAAATGGATATTTTATTTATGTTATGTTATTGTTGACAGCTGTAAAGATCGTAGTGAATTTATAGCATTACTGTTTAGGCATAATCAATGGAGACAATTTAATCTTGTAAAACAATAGCTATACGCAAGACATACTTTTTGAATGACTATTTCAAGACAGGTGATTTAATTCATAACTGGAATACCAACATATTATTTGAAGCATTAATCAGTGGTATAGCTGATTGTTAAAAGAATATTTTAAAGTAAAACTCCACACAAATCAGTTTTTTCAAGTCATAGCTGTAGAAAACCCCATGTTTCTTGGCTGTGACACTTAACCCCAGTTAAATAGCATGAGATTTCACAGACCTTAAATGACACTAAACATTGGACTTATGGTTATGTGCAACTATGATCACAATCCCAGAGATATTTCAAATTTACTCATCATTTTACTGTATCAAAAATGTAAATGCACCGATTTCGAAGAGAATCTAGCAGTAACCTCATGTCACAGACCACCCCCTTAACTAATTATTTGCATTACAACTCGTATAGTTTGATTTTAGAGGTGCATAGAAATATTTTCTATTATTTTCTTTTATGAGATCATTTTACTAATAACTCTGTAATGTCAACAAGATCAAGACGTACTGGCTCCATTTCGAAGGCCATTTTGTGAGTCCTCAAACGCTGCCTTTGTAATTAATCTCAAAGCTGATGTTAGAACTCCTGATGCAGCTAAGCCTGCCAAGAAGGACTGAAAATACGAAGCCTGGCATGTCATGAAAGGTAAAATGCGGCGAGATATACAAAGATAATAAGTATCACAAAGTACAGTAATAGAATTAAAGGTGACCTGAATGAACTCCGGGCACATCAAGGAAATGTCGCCAACAATTCCACCTTGAACAAGGGCATCAGATGTCCCAAAAAAGGCACTGATTATGCACACACCAATGTATGTTGGAATTCCACCGCGTCCTTTAGTACCAATGTCCAGCTATAATAAGAAGGATGATTACATGAGCGGGCGATACTGGCACAACATTAATCTGTTTTTTTACCGGGTAAGACTCAAGAGGCAATAGCCAATGTACTTGCCATTATTAAGGCGAATGAACTTAGGAAGAAAAGTCCAAATCCAAACAGATTTCTCCGCCTGGTGTTCATCTTTGCTTCATAGTATGCAAACACGCAGGTGAGCCCAAAGGCAAAAGGCTGGTAAACTAGCGTAAGAACTCTTGTTGGATGGTATTTCTGCAGTCAGATGCGGTAGGTTAGGAAACATTATATAAACAAAATCTGAATGTACGAATGTGGCAAATGCTGCAATGAGAACGGTTCATTGTTGGAGTGTCAGTTGAAGGTTAAAATGATAATCCATATCATAGTATTAGTTCAGCGTTCAATTAACAACCGCTGGACCTGAATGTCTGGATATTTACTGAACCGAGAAAAAAATCTTGGTTAATTTTGAATATATTTCAGAACTTTAGGCAAAGGCCCAAGGATGCCTTTAGGTTTAATTAAGTGCTAGCGCGAATACACGACCCTACACGCATACTGATTTCAGTCAAACCATCACCCGAGTTTCACAATCAAGCACATACCGGGAATAAAGTCACATAATAATCTTCGATCGTAAGCATACTGTTCCACGCAAAAAGGCTTCCATTTCCCAGGAAAAAGCAGACCACGATACCCCAGAACTTGCTCTGTGAAACATAACCAAAACTGGCAATAGTTAGTACAGACCATCAAACAAAAGTTGAAGGACAGTTAAGGACCATTAGCTGAACTTGACGAACAACAGAAAAACATGAGTAAAGATACCTGAACTGCAGGTGCCTCCGCACCTGCTATCTCGTGGCCCATGATAACTGAGCTCACCTTCGCCTACCCAGAAAAGTCGGCGACACTGCAAAGAGTTGCCTATAGCTGGTTCAGAAATCAGGATTAAAAAGAGATGAAACTGAGTTAAGAACACTTGACAATTTTGTTCGTCAGAGTTTCAGAGAAAGAATTACACGTCTGAGCAAACGTTTGGCACGGTGACACAGTTCATAGGAAAGATGACACTCGTAAACAAGAAATAATTCTGGTATCCTACTTTCTAGGAGTGTCTAAATCCGCAGACCACAGGTATCTAAATCTATAAACTCAAACGTTTAAGGGACCAATTACCGGTGACTCTTAGTAGGAGCGGCCAGCTCACCACATGGATCTGATTTAGCAAGAACGCATGGGCCGCCACGCCGCCAGAAGTAGCGCCGTTCCCATCTTGTCTCAAGGCGGACTTAGCGTGGCTTTTTTGGGAAACCAAACTGCGCCCTCGCCATCTTATCCAGAAGCTGCGTCCTCGCCTGGGCACAAACTATTACGGGCTCTACTCAGATAGTCAGATCGACCATGTACCCTGAAGAAGAACTCGATGGAACCATGATGGGTGGGGACTAAGGGCAGCACGGACTTGGCAAATCGTCAATTGACGCAACGATGATTTGGGTTTGATTGCTCTCACTGACAAAGCAAAACAAGAATCCCAAAGAAGGCAAGAACCCCGAATGAAAATGAGCTATACTACTCTGTAAACAACACATCTGACTCCAATCAAGTCAGTATTCCTTGCCAGCAAAAGATAAGATAAACCCAATCCTCGTCTGTTGGGCCCCGTCGCGGTCGGCAGCAGGTTGCGAAGAACAAAATCAAACAAGAACTTCCAGACGACGAGAGTGCGAGAAGGGAAGAATTCCTAAGGAGGTATCAAAGAGGGAGAACAGGCAGGGGTACGGGAGGAGACATCACTGACCGGAGGAAGGAGAAGCAGCCGATCTTCTCCGGCACGGAGCGCGGCTGCCGGCGGTGGCGGCCGAGGCGAGGAGATGGAGGGGGATGAGGCGGGATCTATGGGCGCCAGGTCCCTGTAACCATATATATAGTAGCTGTTGAGATTTACAAATGTCAGTTGAGATTTACGTGGGGGAGCTGGGATCTTTGAACGCTCTTTGACGACTCGTTGGAAGAATCTTGGGGGTGTCACCGAGCTACCGTGTATCGCGTGGCGACTTCGCCGATTGGGGGCTTGCGTCCAGATCTGGACGCCGACGAATAGAGGGATAGGAAAAATCCAACGGCATCGCCGTTCAGACTGTCTAGTGTGGCGTTCCCACCAGAAGTCCACAATATGGCGACTTCATGGAATTTTTAAGGAAAAAATACACAATTAAGAAGAACACCACGGTCAGGTACTGTGATTAGAATAATAATTCCAATATTGTAGAAACACAAAAATCATGGTAACACTACATTTAATTTTCCACTTAAAAAAAAAAGACATCATGTTTTAGAGTATGCAATTTAAAATTGTGCAGGGAAAGCATTTTTTCGTGAGTTTTTTCACGTTAAAATTCCTAGGATGTGTTAGGGGTAGGGCACCTCCAACCGAGGCCTGCAAACACACAGGCCAGTCCGAATCTGTCCGGACGGATAGGGAGGGGCTCCAATGGGCCATCGCATACGGACCGTTGTCCGTGCGGACACATTTTTTGCCCCAAACCTGGCCCAAGTTTGATCAACGTTTGGGGAGTAACGGACAGGCTCCTGGTCCGCCCTATGTTCTCCCCTGTCCGCCTTGCGCCCAGTCGCCAGCGACACCAACCCCGCCCCTCCCCACATCTCGACCGGTCGCCGCCTGGTCCGTACTCGCCACCGCCTGTTCCGTCCTCGCCGCCGTCTGTTCCGTCCTCGCCGCCGTCCACTCTCATCGGCCGCAACAACGGGCTGCCCTTCGCCGCCGTTTGCGTCGTCGGCTGGGCTGCCCTTCGCCGCCGTTTTCGTGTCCCAGGGTAGCTCTCCAAAGGCCGCCTTCCTCTCATCTTCTCCGGCCCCGGTAGTGGCAAGATTAGCCCGTGCCCGGCCTCGAGGACACCGCGGGGAAGTCGAAGGACAACCTTCTCGCCGGGATAGGTCTATAGGCTCGGCCTTTGGCTCAGACTCGGCCGCGAAGTCCACCGCCCGGAAGGTGTTCGACGGATTACCAACCCGCGCGAGATAGAGGAGACTCCTTCTCTTCGTTTTGCAAACTAGATACAAATTCTTTTGCATACTTTGATCGTTCCTTTTGTTTAGATGCATAGCAATGATGAGTTCTTCTACAACACCTTCATCGATACGTCGGACGAGTCATCCGATGATGATACCAAAATCATGATGGCCGTGGAAACTCTCATCCACAACTTCAACAAGGCCGCACTACCTCGGCATGTCGGCTCGGTCGTTGGTAGGGCGCCGGCGTTCAATCGTGTCCGGGAAACGGGTCACTTCCAACTTTGGAAGGATTACTTCCACCCCGTCAAGCCAACATATCTAAACCACAAGTTTCATCGCCGCTTTCGGATGTCAAAGTCTGTGTTCATGCGTTTACTCGAAGGAGTGAGGGCATATGATGACTACTTCGAGGCCAAGCCAGATGCACTTGGTACGTACTGTTTCTCTTCTTATCAGAAGTGCACTGCAGCTATACGGATGCTTGCATGTGATCTCGTTGATGAGTATTTGCGCATGAGTGAGTCCACTTGCCTAGACTCCATGTATCGGTTCTGCGAAGCTGTAGTTCAGGTGTTTGGTGTTGAATACTTGAGAGAGCCAAATGCTGAAGACATTGCCCGTCTTATGACGATGAACTCGAGTAGAGGCTTTCCTGGAATGCTTGGGTGCATAGATTGTATGCATTGGGAGTGGAAGAACTGTCCTTTTGCTTGGCAGGGACAGTACCAGGGACATGTTGGAGAGTGCAAAGTCATACTTGAGGCGGTTGCATCTAAGGATGTGTGGATTTGGCACTCCTTCTTCGACATGGCAGGCTCTCACAACGATATCAACGTGCTTCAGCGATCAACAGTGTTAGAAAGAGTTGCCGAGGGCAATGCTCCAATGATCAACTTTGAGGTGAATGGGAATGCATATGACAAGGGGTACTATCTAGCTGATGGTATATACCCTTCATGGTCCATATTTGTGAAGACCATCCGCAGACCTGATAGTGAGAAAGCTCGCAGGTTTGCTCAGCAACAAGAAGCATGCCAGAAGGATGTGGAGCGAGCATTTGGTGTGCTCCAATCTCGGTTTGCTATTGTTCGGCACCCTGCAAGAACATGGAGCAAGGAGGTCATGTGGGAGGTGATGACTGCTTGTGTGATCATGCACAACATGATCGTTAAGGATGAGCGTGACGATGCGAGGCTATTCGACCAGGGATGGGAATTTCAGGGTGAGTTGGTTGAGCCTACGCCTGGACCGGCAACGTTCCAGCAGTATATGTACGTGCATCATGAGATGCGTGATAAGCCTACACACGAACGTCTCCAGAATGATTTGGTGGAGCATATGTTGATTCATGTGAGAAACCAATAGTGGCCTCCTCCTCATTTTATTTTCATTGCGTCGACTATGTTATTTATTCCTATCTATGAACTTTATTATAATATTTGACCATATTTTTTACTTATTTGTGAACGATTCATATTTTAATTTGTTCAATATTTAGTGTGATGTACAAATTTCTTTCGAAATAGCAAAAAAAATGGCATATGCCGGAGCAGGGCACAAAATGCGGCCGGCCGTTGGGACACCCCCACCCCAAACGGATAAAGGCCCAGAATCTGTCTGCGGTCCGCCCCAAACGGGCCAAATCGGTCCGATTTTGGTGTCCGTTTGCGGGTCACGGTTGAAGGTGCCCTTACTTCTTCACATGCTCGATGGATTTTTAATATAAATGAGTATTATGAAGAAAAAAATGCAGGCTACAAATGTAAAGCATTTTTAAATTGTAATAGAATTCTACATCTGATAGACGTCCATTGCAATAATGTCACCATTTTTGTTGTCTAGCTCGAAGCCTCAAACGAATGTCCGCCGTCGAATCAATTACTACCTCCGATCCATATTAGTGGGCACAACTTTGTCTAGATACACATGTATCTAGTCTAAATATTTAACTAGATACATATGAATTTAGACAAAACTATGCCCACTAATATGGATCGGAGGGAGTACGTAGTTGTTCTAAGGCACCTCCGTTCGTGCATCAGGTGCTCCGTGCACACATACATGGCGTACTCCTTCTCCTCCCTTGATGATCACCGGCATCCTCTCTTCCTCCACTTCACCTTGATGCAGGGACGAAGCTAGGAAAAAAAGGCGATGGGATCAGGCCTAATATTCCCTCTACTTGACTTGGGTCATATCCTCTAATTAATCATTAGCTAATGCTAATTATTGAAGGTTTTGGTGTTTGCCATTGGGGTCAGCTGACCCCACCTCCTCGAAGGCAGCTCCGTCCCTGCCTTGATGTTGCCGACCCGAGCCCGACATGTCCACTACAAACAGGTATGCCCCGACTGATCCTTAACGTCGCGGGGTTCGCCTCCTTCACGCCCGCGTCGTAGTAGACCCGCGTCAGGCTATGCTTCTCGCCGATGCATCGACTCAGCCTCGCCATCTGGGATATCCAGCGTGTGTTGTTGTGGCGTCATCAACGGGGCCTACCCCGAACATCGTACCCATCCATTCTCACTAGCTCACAGATCGAGGATCTCAAGTTGTTTTGGACAATGGTTGGACTCTTGATTCGTAAAATTGCTTGGGGTTGACGCGATGGAGCCATACAGTAACAAGCAGAAGAACAGGAAAAATAAGAAAGGAGTAAAAAAACAATGCAAACATGTGGACTCTAGAAGGCAGATTTTTATTTATAGTACTCCCTCCAATCCGAAAAGGTTGTCGCGGACGCAATTTTGCAAAAAAGCCCTCTCACTTTGATTGGCATCAACCCGCACTCCATCGAACCGTCGTCGTCTCCTACTTGCACACGCACACTCGCAGCCGTTCCCCCCCCCCCCCTCTCTCTCCCACTCACACTCACCGCTGGCGGCGCCTCCGTCCTCTCTCCCATTGGCCGGTGCCGCCATTGGAAGCGCAACCATGTCCTCCTCTCTCTCCCACTGGCCACCGCCGCCGCCGCCTTATTCTGTCCCGTGGCATTCGGCAGAGAGCAGCGAGGTCAAAGGTCCATTTTTTTGCGTCGGCGACAGATCCGGTAGCGGCGGTGACAGATCTTGGGGCGTCGGTGACAAATCTTTTCATGGTACCTGACCAAGGAGGAGATCAAGCGTGTGTCTTGCTGCCAGCGGAAACGGCAAGCCGACCCACATCCGCCTCTACATCGATGAGAAGTTCGAGGGCGAATGCCAGGGTGACTTCCCCACTGCTCCGTTCCCCGCTGGGCGCCAACGCGAGCTGGGCGTGGTTGACGACGAGGTTAAAATTCTTCTTAGCTACAGTTAGATGATCATATTGTGACCTTGCACATGTTTTTAGAATAACTGAGATGACAGATTTTCACATTCGAAAAATTGGTTTCATGTCATTGCTTATATAAGTGCGCAGTGATGCCTTGCCATCAGCACTATATGAATTTCTGTATCTATGCTTTTGGATCAACAACCTTGCAGATTACTTGGTGCTAATTTTAGATTGAGATGCAAAGTAGTTATGCATGATTTAAGCTTCATTTTCATTGAGCTGCATTTAGCATTGAGCTTTTCATGATAAGAACATATTATACCTGCATTTATGTCAACTTCTGCATTTGGATCAACTTCTACATTTTGATCGACTTCTTCTTCATGTACTCCTTCTTCAGGCAGTGCGAAGTTAAGGTCTGGGAGTACCATGCTGGCGAGGTGTACTACTCAGCGCCGGCGCGCACCTGACCAGGTTAAGGCGGAGAGGTGACTTGCACAACGACAGGGAACAGGGAGCAGCAGGGACAGCAAGACTCCAGTTGCTGGGGATGGTGGAGAGCACCTCCAGGTGCTGGAGATGGCAGAGGAGAGCACCTCCAGGTGCTAGAGATGGCAGAGGAGCACGCTGGGGAAATCAACCAGCCTGGAGTTGCTGGGGATGGTGGATGAGAGCACCTCCAGGTGCTGGGGACGCTGGAGAGCACCTCCAGGTGCCGGAGATGGCAGAGGAGCACGCTGGGGAGATCAACCAGCCTGGAGTTGCTGGGGATGGTGGATGAGAGCACCTCCAGGTGCTGGAGATGGCAGAGGAGCACCTGAAGACGGAGGAGAGGTGCTGGGGACGGCGGGGAGAGGTGTTGCGGATGGCGGGGAGCACCTCCAGGTGCTGGGGACAGCGGAGGAGAGCACCTCCAGGTGCGGGACGGACGGCGGAGGAGAGCACCTGGAGGTGCGCGACAGGCGGCGGAAGACGGTGACGGACAGGTGCGGGATGGACGGTGACGGAGAGCACCTCCAGATCCGAAACGTTTTTTGTAATGATTTGAATGTGCGGGGGCTTTTTGTAAAATAGACTTTCTTAATAAGCCGCGACAACCTTTCCCGATCGGAGGGAGTATCGATTTTGCGGTATCCGATATGAGAGCGTCCATCATACCGTAAATGTGTTTTATGGTATATCTTAAACTGTTCTGGACGAAGGCGGAGGGTTTTCTGGAGGTAGTTGTGACACCCCTCCCTGGCACATCTTGCCAGAGAGGCAGTCGTCCCGTGCGCCATCCCAAGATAACTGGCCGCACGTCACAACAGTGTAACATAATGGAAATCATTACACAATCAGGCACAAGAAGTGCTACAAATGGTTTACAAGGCCATCAAGGCATGACCAAATATCAAGCCAAGCATGGCTCAGGACAGAGTTTAACTGGCAGCGGAAGACGACTAAGGCAACGGCTTGGAGCAGCTCCATTCCACAGGTATCTGGCTGGGCTACTGATCCTAGCACACTCTTGCTCCATCTCCTTGCTAAGGTAGAAGATGAATCCTCGACAACACCTGGCCACAATCACAAGGCCCGTGAGTACATTTATATGCACTCAGCAAGAATCGCCCCTCATTACAAACAATCCAACAATCATGCAACAGATATACATTGGAAATGAAACACTACACATAGCAGGGTGTACTCTAGATACATGGCATAAAAGTAGCATGGCATTGACAAGCAAAACATGGCATAAGCAAACAATGGGGTATCACCAGTGCAGAGTCCAAGCCAGGTGGGTTGGATCGTACACCGGCAATCAAACAAAGAGATTACCTGTGACGAGTAAACGAGTGTACCAGTTGGTACCAGATAATATACAACAGTACCTGTGATCACTGCTAGGCCCACTGGCAACATCATTTCACTCTAGGCACGCACGGTTGATGTGGGCTCTGGCCTAACTATAGGCACCCCAACGCATCACACCGCCATCCCTAAACCTGGTTCACAATCACATCTCAAGTAGCATTCCCTGCATCAACTTATTGTTCATTTAGTGAAATCAGGTTGTTCATTAATTCTTCAAACAGAACTTAAGTTTAACCTCCTGACACGACAAAGACACACAGTGTGACCGACACTGAACTGTTGTTCCATATCCCAGGAACGAGGCTAGCTTGCTAGGTTGATGCTCTCGAGAGTTTGCTTTCCCACCTATCAGAATGCACCCCACTCAGCCGACACTTCAGGTTCATCACGCCCAAAGTCGTACTAAGCAAAATACACTCACATGACGGTCCACTTGCTAAGACACTCTCTGCACCACCCTATGCGCGTGGCACAAAGGGCAAGTAAGTCCGGCACATCCCCCGGCGCGACCGAGTATGCCTAGCTCCGGACTCCCTATCACAGTCGAACCCGTGCCTGTCTACCTCTACCCTCGGACAGCACAACCGAACGACTGCGCCCAATGGATGGCACAAAAGGGGCTCAACAACCTACTAGGTCATGGTCCTCCATGAGACGACGATGGTTCTGCTTTCAAAGTTCAGATTAGTGGCACCATGGACTGACCCTATCGTTGTTTGGAGGGTGTTTCATTTAATCAAGTTTCATTATTCACAAGTCCAAATAACAGAGGATTAGTCCAACACAACAACCACAATAACATAATATATCATCAACAACAAGTCATTAGCAACATAATAATTCAAGCAATAGCTGTATCCATGTCCAAACTTTGCAGGATAAAAAGAACGTCAACCGGAAGACTACGGCGGCGATTCCGCCGACCAGCGCCTTCTCGTTCGACAAGGAAAAGGAAACATCAACCGGAAGACTACGGCGGCGAACCCGCCGACCAGCGCCTTCTCGTTCGACAAAATAAAAGAAACGTCAACCGGATGACTGTGGCAGCGATTCCGCTGGCAAGCGCCTTCTCGTTCGACAAGAAAAGAAAGAAACGTCAACCGGAAGACTGTGGCAGCGATTCCGCTGGCAAGCGCCTACACAGATCGACTATAAAAGACAGCACAGTTGGTTTACGTAGACCGGGTGACTACGGCGGCGATCCCGCCGACCAGCGCCATCACAGATCGACGTTAATATTTCAGTGAGACGGCGGCGGTTCCCCCAGTCCATTGTCTCAAGAAAGGTGTGTGTTTGATAAATATTAACAATACATAATATAACCAAGCAAGTGCGATAAATAAATATGCAACATAATATGCAACATGGCAGGAGCAATATAACAAGTTTCATATTAAACAAGATCAACAACAGACATGCATAAATATAACAGTAGACCGACAAAAACATAAACACCCGGCATGGTAATAAGCAAATAAACAAACAAACACTGCTGGGCTGCTCATAGCAAGTGGTTAAATTGCCTTCGAGGATGGGGATCCACCGGGTTTGGAAAGGTCGGGGTGATTCTGCGGCGTAGGGCAGCGATAGCCCCGTTCCACGGACTCCGGAATGCACGTAAAAAGGGCACCCCACAGAACTATTTTGGAACGAGATGAAATCAGTACCACCGGAAAGAGCTCGTCGAGACGAAGATTTAGAAATTTGAATCACCAAAAACGGAGCTATGGTTTGAAAGTTGTGGGTGTTTGAAATTTGGTCCAGCAGAGAAAAAGGAAAAAGGTTTCGCGGAAAAAAAATCCGCTCGGGCCGCAGATGGGCCGCTTCTGTGCTGTGCGCTGCGCGCTTGCGCCGCACCTTGCTGGGCCGCTGGCAGGCCGCGGCCTGCTGCTGGCCTGCTCGGTTGGAAAAAAACGATTCGCTGAAAAAAAAACAGAAAAAAACAGAGAAGAAGAGATCGATCTTCTTCCTCCTCTGGCAACGCACGGAGGCGAGCAGGGCTGGCCGGGGACGGGCCTGGGAGCTCGCCCGGAGGCCGGCCGGCAGCGGAGACCGCCCGGGGGTGGCGCACCGCGGCCAGGGGAGGGCTAGGCCGGGGCGGGGTCACCTCCAACACGCGTGCCCGAGCTCGGACTACGGTGGCAATGGTGGAATTTGTGGAGGTTTGTGTGGCTCTTCCTCTCGCGTTCTTGCACTGAATGGAGAGGGCAGGGAAGAGGGAATGAGGTGGAGTGGCTAGGGTTCGCTCGGGGGCTGCTGGGGTGGCTTAATATAGAGGGGGAAGGAGGAGAAGTAGGTGGTGGCCGGTGCGGCCATTAATGGCGGGCCGAGGTCACCGCTTACGTTTCTCCGGCTACAGGGGAGGTGCTGCGCTAGGTGCTTACGCACGACGGCCACAGGCAGCGCAGGAAGCCATAGAGATGGAGGGAAGGGCACGGCAGGGAGAGGAGGGCACCGGGGAGAAGCTCCCGCAAAGAATCCCCACGGCGCTGTTCTGTCGGTGGAGGGGATAAGGGCAGCTCGGGTCCGAGCTAGGGGAGCAGGAGAGGTGCAGCTTCTGCTCGCTTGGTCTGGAACCGAGGAACAGCGAAGGGGACCCGAGGAACAGAGGAGGTCGTCGGCGGGTGGACGCCGGCCAGTGCGCGTCCTAGCGCCCAGAGCGCGCCACGAGCGGCATGGGCGCGTTCCCGACAAACCAGTGCTCCAAACAGAAAATGGTTTTCACCACTGGGTTCACAAGGACAAGACAAAAGCAACTAACTAGGCCACCCTCGAAAACTCCAAACTTTGCAGAATAGGATTTTCAGAAAACCAAAAACACCGAAGGTGTTCGATGAAATGTTCAAGGTCTTGCACATCTCAGAAAAATTCCCAAAAATTACCACTGGGTAGGTTTGGGGTAGGAAGGGTGTCTATGGAGTTTGAGCTCAATTGGACATCTAGAAATTGGGTTTCCACGTGATGTCCAAAAATGGGCATAATGGCATGACCAAGGAAATGTGATGTTCCATCCTTCACCTTGGGTGGTCTTCTGGATAGGGGTGTCTATGGACAATGTGGTCAAGATGTCCAAGTATCATGACCATAGGATTTTTCTAGGTACAAGTTTGCTTGAAGATCTCAAGATGGCATCATTTTGGGCTTACAAAGGAAGTGGTCTAAAACTTGCTCAAATGGGTTTGCCTCCAAAAGATGAAGTGTAGAGAATGCAAAATTATTCATCCCCTGAATTTATCAGAATTTTTGGAGAGGCCTAGCTTAACTCAAACATTTCTGGATCAGAAATGGCAGTTTGGAAATTAAGGCTTAACTTGGAAATATTGCATTGGAGTATGCAATATTTTTGCATGGATTGTCTTTATTTGGATATGGGAGTCCTCTGGTATTTTTAGTGGAATTTTTAGAGCTATGGAAATAGGCTTCCCTTTAGTAGGTGGAGAAAAGGGTTTTAATGGTTCGATAATTAGGGCTAGGGTTTTTCGGGGGAAAACCTAAGCATCAAAATTATCACGGGTGTTGGAGTGGTTCGTGGATCACTGGGAAAATTCTTGAGGGAGCAATTCCCAAGCCAATTCTTCCTCAAAGATTTGAAGAAATATTTAGGAAATGAGAAAAAGTTTTTCAGGTGTCATAAAACACCACTAAAATTAGGTTTGAATTTTCTGGGTGTTACAGACCTTCCCCCCTTAAAAGAATCTCGTCCTCGAGATTAAGGAGGTTATACAAGATAATTCTTGAACGATCCATTTATACCCCATTTAAAAACTTTTTCTGCAAAAAATACTAGAGTTTAACACTCAAGAGATTAACACTCCACAAGATTTTCATTTAAAACAATATGATATTTCTACCATACTTCATGCATTCAAAAGATGGCATGGCAGGGGCTCACTCAATCAATCAACATAGGATCTAACACCATGGTTAAAAATTAAATCTATGGTTTTGCTCAACTCAACACAAACATGGCAAGATCAAACAAGATCTACAACCAGACTATCAACCAGCAACCAAAGATTTTTCTTGGGTAAAGAATTACCCACCATTTTATAAAACCTAATTATTGAGGGATATCCTAATCATACCCCTTGCCTAGGGTTTTGTTTTAGAAAAGCTGCATAAACATTTTCATGTTTACACAGGTTTTATAAAAACCAAAGGGTTTCTTTTTTAAAAAGAAAATATCTGTGCCACCAATAATTGGTTCACAGACACTGTGGGATAGGGCATTTCCCAAAAATCATTTTGCAAAGATTTTCCCTAAAAGAAACACTGGAGAGACGAGGGGATGATTTCCTGAGAAAAGGATAGAGGCACACCGTAGCTACTGGCCTACTCGCTGACATGTGGGACCGGGGTCCACCTGGCAGTCTCCCTCCTCCTTTCTCTCTTCTTCTTCCTCGCTCTCTCTCGCTCTGTACACGGCGGTTCCCAGTGCGCGGAGCACTCCACTGCGGCACTGCTGCGCGTGCGGTCCGTCGACGTTGCGGCCATCACGGCTTTGGGGAACATGTCCTCGATGGTTTCGCGCCACTGCTCGCGATTCTTTCTCTTTTCCCGCGTGCGGTGTCGAGGAGCGGCGTCCGAGCTCCGGCTACAAATCGGATATCTCCGAAATCCTCTCTTTTTTCATCGCAACCATGGGCTTCATTCAGAGCTTCTTCAGAGCCTACGTCGAGATGCTGGAGAGTGCGGGCTTCATCGAGCATGTGATCATCGTCGCGCTCTTCGGGATCTCGTCTACGGTGGTGGGCGGACTGCTGTTTGCGGCGGTGGTCTTCCTGATCTTTGGCATGTGCAACTGGTGGTCTGGCGCTGGTGCTGATGCTGCGGTGGAGGGGCAGGCTGCGGTGGTGGGGCAGGTTGCGGCAGAGGGGCAAGCAGCGGCGGAGGGGCAGGCTGCGCCGCCGGTTGCTGAGGTGGCCGCTCTTCCAGCTGGAGGGAGCCGGCTGCTCGAGCCGTCCGTCGCCGTCGCGCGGCTCGCGACTCGGCTTCGGGTGAGCCAGGCTCATCTTCTAGCAACGCCACTGAGTTTGAGAGGGAGTAGGATTTCTGGGGTGCCTTCGCATCTGCACTAAGTTAGTTGTAGTGTTCTATGCTGGAGTAGAACTTGTATCCTTTGATTCTGTAATTTCCCTTCGGTACTGAACTTAGTGGATGTATCAAATTTGTCTCCTCTGTTGAACTGGAACAAGATTTTCATTTCTGAATTTTTCTCAGCTACAACAAACCTGGTCTTGCAGCACAGATAGAATTACAGAGGTACTAGTATACAGATAGAAGAACTTGCTGAACTGGGAAAAATATCTTTTAGGAAATAATCCTGCATTTTATGGCCCCAAAACAATTGCAGGAGTGTGGCTTAACATCTCAACCATAATGGTTAACAAGAGAATCAGAACACCAAGTTTTATTACGGGCTGATTCAACATCAACCAGAAAGCCTACAACAACTTACATTACAAACTAACACAAGAAAAACAAACAACCTTCCAGATTCTCACCTACCAACCTACAAGCGCACTCGGCTAACTAAACAAGGGTTCTACTCAGCTTGACGGCCTCTGGTAGTCGGTGGAGCGCGGCCGAGACGAAGAGTGGTGTCCACATCTCCATCTTCCGCGGGGTGGGGAATCGCAGGCACGCCTCCGAGGATCATACCTCGCTCTTGGGGGTGCTGCTGAACTCGAGCTAGCGCTTGCGCCACAGATGCATCAAGACCGCGTTCTAGCAAATCATCTGGGAACGGGAGTCCTGTGCCCTGAGCTTGCCCATGGGCGGGGGTAGGTTGGTTCCTTGCTCGACTCAGTTGCATGCGAGCAATACCAAGGTTGCGCCTTGTGGTCATGAGTTCCTCCATCAGAGAATGGCTGAGCCTTGTCATTGCACCTCCGTAGGTGGCCAGGGTGATTACGGCAGGGTCGACTTCTTCTCCAATGGGAGTTTGGATAGCCTCCGCACCATGCTGGGGTCTGGCTGGGAGGAGGTGGAAAGCTCGACTTTTCGCCATTGCCGGTTCCGAGTACCGCAGGCGGACGAGACCTTCCCAGGCTGCTACCTGGATGGCTTGAGCAAGAGTGGCCATGCTCCTACCTTGGATCAGGTAAGACGGACTTGTGCCCAACGGACACGAGCCTACATGCACGTCTGCTCGAAAATCACTCCCGGCAGGCGAGAGTGAGTTCTCGAGCACCACGTATCGAGGGCGAGCAGGCCTACCAAGAAGAACACAGACGGCCTTCCAAAGCATCAGTGGAAATCCGCCATGATCCTCGGCAGTGGTCTCTAGGACAATCTTGGGGTTCGCCATCGGATTATTCTGGATCTGGGTGTAGGATGAGATGAGGACGCGGGATTCCTTTGCGGGATCCTGCTTCAAGAGAGCTGGGTGGCTAAGGATAGCAGGCGAGGGTGGGGATAAATGGCAGCTAGGACTGGGGTCTCCTATAAGCTGGGTTGTGTCGGCTCCTTCTCTTGGAAGAAACCGGCGAGCCTCTCTCAGGGAATGGGACAAGTCCTACTGCACCTTACTGTGGACCGACACCAGCCATGCCGGTTAGGCGGGGATGGGTTAAATCCATCGGGCTCGTTGTCGGGCAAAAGTAAGGCCGGGCTTTCCATGCTAGGATAGTCTACAGCCAGCCTGGTGCTCAGATACCACGTCTGTGACACCCCTCCCTGGCACATCTTGCCAGAGAGGCAGTCGTCCTGTGCGCCATCCCAAGATAACTGGCCGCACGTCACAACAGTGTAACATAATGGAAATCATTACACAATCAGGCACAAGAAGTGCTACAAATGGTTTACAAGGCCATCAAGGCATGACCAAATATCAAGCCAAGCATGGCTCAGGACAGAGTTTAACTGGCAGCGGAAGACGACTAAGGCAACGGCTTGGAGCAGCTCCATTCCACAGGTATCTGGCTGGGCTACTGATCCTAGCACACTCTTGCTCCATCTCCTTGCTAAGGTAGAAGATGAATCCTCGACAACACCTGGCCACAATCACAAGGCCCGTGAGTACATTTATATGCACTCAGCAAGAATCGCCCCTCATTACAAACAATCCAACAATCATGCAACAGATATACATTGGAAATGAAACACTACACATAGCAGGGTGTACTCTAGATACATGGCATAAAAGTAGCATGGCATTGACAAGCAAAACATGGCATAAGCAAACAATGGGGTATCACCAGTGCAGAGTCCAAGCCAGGTGGGGTTGGATCGTACACCGGCAATCAAACAAAGAGATTACCTGTGACGAGTAAACGAGTGTACCAGTTGGTACCAGATAATATACAACAGTACCTGTGATCACTGCTAGGCCCACAGGCCTCATCATTTCACTCTGGGCACGCACGGTTGATGTGGGCTCTGGCCTAACTATAGGCTCCCCAACGCATCACACCGCCATCCCTAAACCTGGTTCACAATCACATCTCAAGTAGCATTCCCTGCATCAACTTATTGTTCATTTAGTGAAATCAGGTTGTTCATTAATTCTTCAAACAGAACTTAAGTTTAACCTCCTGACACGACAAAGACACACAGTGTGACCGACACTGAACTGTTGTTCCATATCCCAGGAACGAGGCTAGCTTGCTAGGTTGATGCTCTCGAGAGTTTGCTTTCCCACCTATCAGAATGCACCCCACTCAGCCGACACTTCAGGTTCATCACGCCCAAAATCGTACTAAGCAAAATACACTCACATGATGGTCCACTTGCTAAGACACTCTCCTGCACCACCCTATGCGCGTGGCACAACGGGCAAGTAAGTCCGGCACATCCCCCGGCGCGACCGAGTATGCCTAGCTCCGGACTCCCTATCATAGTCGAACCCGTGCCTGTCTACCTCTACCCTCGGACAGCACAACCGAACGACTGCGCCCAATGGATGGCACAAAAGGGGCTCAACAACCTACTAGGTCATGGTCCTCCATGAGACGACGATGGTTCTGCTTTCAAAGTTCAGATTAGTGGCACCATGGACTGACCCTATCGTTGTTTGGAGGGTGTTTCATTTAATCAAGTTTCATTATTCACAAGTCCAAATAACAGAGGATTAGTCCAACACAACAACCACCATAACATAATATATCATCAACAACAAGTCATTAGCAACATAATAATTCAAGCAATAGTAGTATCCATGTCCAAACTTAGCAGGATAAAAAGAACGTCAACCGGAAGACTACGGCGGCGATTCCGCCGACCAGCGCCTTCTCGTTTGACAAGGAAAAGGAAACGTCAACCGGAAGACTACGGCGGCGAACCCGCCGACCAGCGCCTTCTCGTTCGACAAAATAAAAGAAACGTCAACCTGATGACTGTGGCAGTGATTCCGCTGGCAAGCGCCTTCTCGTTCGACAAGAAAAGAAAGAAACGTCAACCGGAAGACTGTGGCAGCGATTCCGCTGGCAAGCGCCTTCACAGATCGACTATAAAAGACAGCACAGTTGGTTTACGTCGACCGGGTGACTACGGCGGCGATCCCGCCGACCAGCGCCATCACAGATCGACGTTAATATTTCAGTGGACGGCGGCGGTTCCCCCAGTCCATTGTCTCAAGAAAGGTGTGTGTTTGATAAATATTAACAATACATAATATAACCAAGCAAGTGCGATAAATAAATATGCAACATAATATGCAACATGGCAGGAGCAATATTACAAGTTTCATACTAAACAAGATCAACAACAGACATGCATAAATATAACAGTAGACCGACAGAAACATAAACACCCGGCATGGTAATAAGCAAATAAACAAACAAACACTGCTGGGCTGCTCATAGCAAGTGGTTAACTTGCCTTCGAGGACGGGGATCCACCGGGTTTGGAAAGGTCGGGCTGATTCCGCGGCGTAGGGCAGCGATAGCCCCGTTCCACGGACTCCGGAATGCACGTAAAAAGGGCACCCCACAGAACTATTTTGGAACGAGATGAAATCAGTACCACCGGAAAGAGCTCGTCGAGACGAAGATTTAGAAATTTGAATCACCAAAAACGGAGCTACGGTTTGAAAGTTGTGGGTGTTTGAAATTTGGTCCAGCAGAGAAAAAGGAAAAAGGTTTCGCGGAAAAAAAATCCGCTCGGGCCGCAGATGGGCCGCTTCTGTGCTGTGCGCTGCGCGCTTGCGCCGCACCTTGCTGGGCCGCTGGCAGGCCGCGCCTGCTGCTGGCCTGCTCGGCTGGAAAAAAACGATTCGCTGAAAAAAAAACAGAAAAAAACAGAGAAGAAGAGATCGATCTTCTTCCTCCTCTGGCAACGCACGGAGGCGAGCAGGGCTGGCCGGGGACGGGCCTGGGAGCTCGCCCGGAGGCCGGCCGGCAGCGGAGACCGCCCGGGGGTGGCGCACCGCGGCCAGGGGAGGGCTAGGCCGGGGCGGGGTCACCTCCAGCACGCGTGCCCGAGCTCGGACTACGGTGGCAATGGTGGAATTTGTGGAGGTTTGTGTGGCTCTTCCTCTCGCGTTCTTGCACTGAATGGAGAGGGCAGGGAAGAGGGAATGAGGTGGAGTGGCTAGGGTTCGCTCGGGGGCTGCTGGGGTGGCTTAATATAGAGGGGGAAGGAGGAGAAGTAGGTGGTGGCCGGTGCGGCCATTAATGGCGGGCCGAGGTCACCGCTTACGTTTCTCCGGCTACAGGGGCGGTGCTGCGCTAGGTGCTTACGCACGACGGCCACAGGCAGCGCAGGAAGCCATAGAGATGGAGGGAAGGGCACGGCAGGGAGAGGAGGGCACCGGGGAGAAGCTCCCGCAAAGAATCCCCACGGCGATGTTTTGTCGGTGGAGGGGATAAGGGCAGCTCGGGTCCGAGCTAGGGGAGCAGGAGAGGTGCAGCTTCTGCTCGCTTGGTCTGGAACCGAGGAACAGCGAAGGGGACCCGAGGAACAGAGGAGGTCGTCGGCGGGTGGACGCCGGCCAGTGCGCGTCCTGGCACCCAGAGCGCGCCACGAGCGGCAGGGGCGCGTTCCCGACAAACCAGTGCTCCAAACAGAAAATGGTTTTCACCACTGGGTTCACAAGGACAAGACAAAATCAACTAACTAGGCCACCCTCGAAAACTCCAAACTTTGCAGAATAGGATTTTCAGAAAACCAAAAACACCGAAGGTGTTCGATGAAATGTTCAAGGTCTTGCACATCTCAGAAAAATTCCCAAAAATTACCACTGGGTAGGTTTGGGGTAGGAAGGGTGTCTATGGAGTTTGAGCTCAATTGGACATCTAGAAATAGGGTTTCCACGTGATGTCCAAAAATGGGCATAATGGCATGACCAAGGAAATGTGATGTTCCATCCTTCACCTTGGGGTGGTCTTCTGGATAGGGGTGTCTATGGACAATGTGGTCAAGATGTCCAAGTATCATGACCATAGGATTTTTCTAGGTACAAGTTTGCTTGAAGATCTCAAGATGGCATCATTTTGGGCTTACAAAGGAAGTGGTCTAAAACTTGCTCAAATGGGTTTGCCTCCAAAAGATGAAGTGTAGAGAATGCAAAATTATTCATCCCCTGAATTTATCAGAATTTTTGGAGAGGCCTAGCTTGACTCAAACATTTCTGGATCAAAAATGGCAGTTTGGAAATTAAGGCTCAACTTGGAAATATTGCATTGGAGTATGCAATATTTTTGCATGGATTGTCTTTATTTGGATATGGGAGTCCTATGGTATTTTTAGTGGAATTTTTAGAGCTATGGAAATAGGCTTCCCTTTAGTAGGTGGAGAAAAGGGTTTTAATGGTTCGATAATTAGGGCTAGGGTTTTTCGGGGGAAAACCTAAGCATCAAAATTATCACGGGTGTTGGAGTGGTTCGTGGATCACTGGGAAAATTCTTGAGGGAGCAATTCCCAAGCCAATTCTTCCTCAAAGATTTGAAGAAATATTTAGGAAATGAGAAAAAGTTTTTCAGGTGTCATAAAACACCACTAAAATTAGGTTTGAATTTTCAGGGTGTTACAGTAGTTCAGGAGGCTTGGTCATCAGTGGAACAGGAGATCAACCCCTTCAAGAGGTTGGATCTCAAGCTTCGAGCCATGGCCAAGAGCATGGCAAGGTGGAGTAGCAGGTTCATTGGCAACATCAAAATGCAGATACTGCTAGCCAATGAGATAATCCTGCGGCTAGACATGGCCATGGAGACCCGACCCCTCTCACCGGCAGAGAGGGGGCTTAGGAAGCCCTAAAAGGGAAGCTGCTTGGGCTGGCATCTCTTGAGTGCTCCATGGCGAGGCAACGAGCGAGGGTACTATGGCTGCGAGAGGGCGATGCCTGCACGAGGTTCTTTCACATGCATGCAAACCATAGACGGTGTCAGAACTTCATTGGCCACCTCATGGTCGATGGAGTTAGGAAGACCGAGCATGTGGATAAGGCTGAGGCCGTGGATGATTTCTTTGACGATCTCCTCGGAACGGAGGTGGACCGGCCTTTCTCCTTCGACTTAGACTACCTGTAGCTGCCCATTGTGGAATTCTCCCACTTAGAGATGGCCTTCTCGGAGGAGGAGGTGTGGAACGCCATTAGGAGCATGCCGCTTGACAAATGTCCTGGGCCGGATGGGTTCTCCAACAGATTCTATGTGGCTTGTTGGGGAATCATCAAAAGGGGATATCATGGAGGCGTTCAACTCCTTGTCTCGGCGTGACGCCCGTGGATTTAGTTCGATCAACCAGGCGTTGATCACCTTGCTGCCCAAGAAAGTGTGTGCGGAGGAAGTTCGAGATTTCCGCCCTATCAGCTTGATTCATGGGTTCGCCAAGCTAGTGGCAAAGGTGGTGGCCTGCAGGGTGGCCCCCTCCATTCCACAACTGGTGGGGCGCACCAGAGTGCCTTTGTGCGTGGACAGTGCCTACATGATAATTTCATGATGGTTCAGTGTACGGCGCGCAAGCTTCATAGCTCGAACATTCCAGCCATCCTCCTAAAGCTTGACATTACAAAGGCATTTGATACGGTCAGTTGGGCCTTCCTCATGGAGGTGTTGAGGAAGATGGGGTTCGGAGACCTTTTGCTCGCAACCATCTGTGCCCTTCTTTCATCAGTTTCCACTAGGGTGCTACTCAATGGTCATCCTGGTGGAAAGATTTTCAACAGACGTGGATTGAGGCAGGGAGACCCGCTCTCGCCTCAACTGTTCATTTTGATCATGGAGGTCCTGCATCTGTTGATTGAGAGGGCTACGGCCTATGGATTGTTGTCGCCTCTGGCTGACACGGGTCTTAGGCACCGCACGTCGATCTATGCTGATGACGTGGTGACCTTCCTCCGCCCCCTTGAGAGGGACCTCAGGGTTTTCGCTTAGCTACTCGATGATTTTGGCTTGGTGTCCGGGCTGAGGGCGAACCTTGAGAAGTGCTCGGCGCATCTGATCCGCTGTGGAGAGGCCGAGGTGGCGTTGGTAGCTCGAGAGTTGCACTGTCCGCCACTGCCATTCCCGCTGCGCTACCTGGGGTTACCGCTCTCCCTCAGGAAGCTGACGCCCGCTCAGCTCCAGTATCTGGTGGATAGTGTGGCCAGCCATCTTCCTAGGTGGCGTGCAGGGTTGCTCAACCGTGGAGGACGTCTTGAGCTTGTTAAGACCAGCCTCTCTGCGATATCTATTTTCGCTATGATGTCTCTTGACCTGTCTGTGAAGACCCTGGTGGCGATTGATACGTCCATTTTGCATCACTATTTTATATCATAATTTACTGCTATTCATTGAAATATTTCACATTTAGATGATATACTTATGTTATTTTATCTTGTTTTGCATGTTTGATGATTATTGGAGAATTAACTATCGGAGTCAGGATTCAGCTGGAAAAAGCATCGTCAAGACACCTTATTTCTGAAGATCAACAATTCACGGAAAATATACAGATGTTCCTATTTTGTCAGATGCCGGAGCCAGCCAAAGGAGAGGCTGAGATGGGCCACGAGGGGCCCACACCACCCCACGGCGCGGGCCCCCCTTCTGCCACGCCGGGGCATGGTGTGGCCGCCCTGGCCCACCTCTGGTGCTCCCCCTTCGCGTACTTCATCCCCCAGAAACCCTAAGACGGGGGGAGTCATCGAGAAAATATTCCGCCGCCTCCACGAGGCAGAAACCACAGAGAGAGAAAAAGCTCTCCGGCAGGCAGAAATCTGCCGGGGAAATTCCTTCCCGGAGGGGGGAAATCATCGCCATCGTCATCGTCATCACGTCGGACTTCATCGGGATCATCATCATCATCTCCATCGCTGTCACCATCAGCTCCACCGCTCCACTTCGTTTCGCTGCAACATCTAGGGTTATACTTTGTGTAGTTCATAGGGGAAACTTTCCCGGTGTTGATTACTACTTGTGGTTGATGCTATTAAGTTTTATCGGTGAATTGAAGTATATGTCCAGATTGTTATTCATCATTATATCACCTCTGATCATGATCCATATGATGTCTTGTGAGTAGTTCGTTTAGTTCTTGAGGACATGGGAGAAGTCATGCTGTTAGTAGTGGAACTATGTTGAGTAATATTTAATGGTTTGATATTTAAGTTGTGGTGTTATTCTTCTAGTGGTGTCGTGTGAACGTCGACTACATGACACTTCACCTTTATGGGCCTAGAGGAATGCATTGTGTATTTGGCTACTAATTGTGGGGTTGCCAGAGTGACAGAAACCTAAACCCCGTTTGTAAACCGGTGCATGAGGGAATGTAGGATCTCAGAGTTTAAGGCTGTGGTTAGATTTATCTTAATTACTTCCTTGTGACGCGGATGCTTGCAAGGGGTTTAATCACAAGTATGTATTAGTCCAAGTTAGGGCAGTGCATTAGCATAGGTTCACCCACACAACACTTATCAAAACAATAAAGATTAATCAGCTGTAGGAAGCGAAAGCACTTGACGAAATTCCCGTGTGTCCTCAAGAACATTTTGCCATCATAAGTAAACCAACCGGCTTATCCTTTGCTCTAAAAAGGATTGGACCACTCGCTGCAATTATTATTTCTGTCTTTTATTTACACGCATTTTATTTATCTGCAATATCAAAAACCCCTAAAAACTTATCTGCTAGTATTTACAGTGATTCCTTGTTCAAAACTACTTGTCAACACCTTCTGCTCCTCGTTGGGTTCGACACTCTTATTTATCGAAAGTACTACGATACACCCCCTATACTTGTGGGTCATCAAGACTATTTTCTGGCGCCGTTGCCGGGGAGTGAAGTGCTATTGGTAAGTGGAATTGGTAAGGGAAACCTTTACTGTAAGTGCTGTTTTTATTTCTGCTTGTTGCTTTATTTTATTATGGAGATATCTCCATTCGAATCCCTATTTGGGAATACTACTGCCACTGCTAAGGTAGTAGATGAACCGCCGCCTGCTGAATTAGATCCATTTAAAATACCTATGAAAATTGTTGAACGTGTTATGGATAACCGCTATGTTGGAGATGGAACCATCCATCCTGGTGATCATTTACTATTTATACATGAATTATGCGAGTTATTCAAGTGTGCAGGTATTTCAATGGAAAAAGTCAAGAGGAAGTTATTCTCTATATCATTGAAGGGCCGAGCTGCGGAATGGTATAAGATGTTGAAGAATGGCCGATCTATTGGCTGGGAGGAAATTGTACCTCTCTTTTATTCTAAATTCTATCCTCCTAGTGAGATTCATCAAGATCGGAATCGCATATATAATTTTTGGCCTCATGATGGAGAAAGTATTGCCCAAGCGTGGGGGAGATTGAAGTCACTAATGCTCAAATGTCCCATTCATGAGCTCCCAAGTAATATTGTTATCAATAATTTTTATGCAAGGCTTTCTCTTCATGATAAGGATTTATTGGATGCCTCTTGCTCTGGATCATTTACACGTACTGAAGAAGAAGTTAAATGGGACCTTCTTGACCGTATTCAGGAAAATACTGAAGGATGGGAGAACGAGAAAGGTAGAAAGTCAGGTATAAATTATGATTATGAATGCATTAAATCTTTTATGGAGACTGATGATTTCCGTAATGTTAGTGCTGTTTACTGTCTTGATTCTCAAGTTGTTGCAAATTATTACAAAGCTTTTGCCTCTTATCTTGATGTGCCTAAGAAGGATTTGAATAAATATCATGAACCTTATAAAGACAAAACCAATTCGGCCATGGGCAGAAGTATTGAAGTTCATACTGTTGATCACATTTTGCCAAAACCTTATATTGAAAAAAACCTTTTCCTGTTAAAGTCAAGCAACATTCTCTGATAGCTAGTGTGGTTAATAAAAGTGCCAAGAAACCTTTAGAGCCTGATGAACAAATAACTGTTGAACCTGAAGTAGCAATTATAAAGGATTTGGTAACTAAAATGTAGATGGAGAACATATTATCTTTTGTGAAGATGCTTCTAATATTGTTTCGCATCCTGGGAAATTTAAGAAAACAAGTGTTCCTGTGCTTTCAGTGAAGATAGGAGAACATTGCTATTATGGTTTATGTGATATTGGCGCAAGTTCTAGTGCTGTTCCTTTTGAACTTTATAAAGAAATTATGCATGAAATTAGTCCCTGTGAACTTGAGGATATTGATGTGGTTATTAAACTTGCCAATAGGCAAACTATCTCTCCATTCGGTATTGTGAGAGATGTTGAGGTTTTATGCGGTAAAACTAAATATCCTACTGATTTTCTAGTACTTGGTTCTAAAGCTAGTAAAACTTGTCCTATTATTTTCGGTAGACCTTTTCTGAATACATGTGGTGCTATTATAGATTGTAAGAAAGAGAAAATTTACACTAAATTTAATGGAGAATCTTATGAGTTTAATTTCTCTAAGTTTGGTAAGAAACTTTATGAAACTGATTTGCCTAATGAGGGCCCGAAAATTGAACAACTTGCTGCTATTGCTATTGCTCCTAACAATGCCTTGCAGCAATTTATGGAGGAACACGAAAGTGAGGTTTTTATGGAGGAAAGGAATGAAATTGACAATATCTTTCTTCATCAACCACCATTACTTAAGCATAATTTGCCGGTGGAAGATTTGGGTACCCATGCACCTCCTAAAGAAGATCATGTTTTTGATTTAAAACCTTTGCCTGATAACCTTAAATATGCTCACATTGATGATAAGAAAACATATCCTGTTATTATTAGTTCTAAACTTTCAGGTACTGAAGAGCCAAGGTTATTGGAAGTGTTGAGGAAACACCGAGGGGCTATCGGATATACTTTGGATGATTTAAAAGGGATTTCTCCTGCTATATGTCAACACGCCATCAACATGGAAGATGATGCAAAACCTGTTGTGGAGCACCAGTGTCGTCTAATCCCTAAAATGAAGGAAGTGGTAAGAAATGAGGTATTAAAACTCCTCGATGCTGGTATAATTTATCCTATTGCTGATAGTAAATGGGTAAGTCCTGTGCACTGTGTTCCTAAGAAAGGAGGAGTTACTGTTGTGCCAAATGAAAATGATGAACTTATTCCTCAAAGAGTAGTTGTTGGATATAGGATGTGCATTGATTTTCGAAAGGTTAATAAAGTCACTAAGAAAGATCACTATCCTTTACCTTTTATTGATCAAATGTTAGAAAGGTTGTCTCAGAAAACTCATTTTTGCTTTCTTGATGGTTATTCTGGATTTTTACAAATTGTTGTTAGAGCAAGAGACCAAGAGAAAACTACTTTTACTTGTCCTTATGGAACTTATGCTTATAGGCGTATGCCTTTTGGTTTGTGTAATGCTCCTGCTACATTTCAAAGATGCATGTCTGCTATTTTTCATGGTTTTTGTGAAAAAATTGTGGAAGTATTCATGGACGATTTTTCCATATATCGAACTTCTTTTGATAACTGCTTGCAAAACCTTGATAAAGTTTTACAGAGATGTGAGGAAACTAATATTGTTCTTAATTGGGAGAAATGTCACTTTATGGTTAATGAAGGGATTGTTCTTGGACATAAAAATTCTGAAAGAGATATTGAAGTGGACAGAGCTAAAGTTGAAGCAATTGACAAAATGCCCTGTCCTAGGGATGTTAAAGGTATTCGTAGTATTCTCGGTCATGCCGGTTTCTATAGAAGGTTTATTAAAGATTTCTCTAAAATTTCAAAACCTCTTACTAATCTTCTCCAAAAAGATGTACCTTTTATTTTTGATGATGATTGTAAAGAAGCTTTTGAGTCTTGATATATGTAAAATGCATACATGAACTTTGCACTATATTACTTATATTCCAGTCATATTTGCATCATATAAGGGTTATATCACTGTTTTATAATATTTTGGAATATTTCATGATTTTCCTATTTTTTATGGAATTAACCCTGCACAGGCAGAAAACCCTATTTCTATATTTTA
This sequence comes from Poa pratensis, assembly GCA_947311845.1. Lineage (NCBI taxonomy): Eukaryota > Viridiplantae > Streptophyta > Magnoliopsida > Poales > Poaceae > Poa > Poa pratensis. The sequence goes on from CAMZMU010000102.1 coordinate 9,991,948, forward strand.
ATGTTTCAGGGACCCAAACGACGTCCAAATGACCTGGAAATTTACGAGCATCAGTTTTTGGAAGGAACAAAGCGTGGGAGCGAAGGAAGCAAACAAGCGGAGGCCCGAGGGCCCAGATGAGTGGGCCCATGCGGCCCATGTACCTGGCCGCGTGGGACCCCCCTTTTGGCCCTCGGAGCTCCGTTGCCGTCGATCTTTCCTCCACCGACTCCGTTTTGACCTAAAACCGCCTATAAAAATAGTCCCCCGACGTTCTCTGGAAGGAGCGCCGCAGAAACACAGAAACACCGAAACAGAGACCTGGAGTTGCAGATTGGAGGGGGAAAACTCCGGCGGGGCGCTGCCGGCGTGGTCTCCATCTTCTCCAACGACTTCTCCACCGTCTCCATGATGAAGAGGGAGTAGTCCACCTCTGGACTATGGGTTTGTGGAAGTAACTTATGTATCTCTCTCTCTTGAGCTTCACTAATTAGTACCGTATGAGCTGCTGAACATGATTACGGTCATCTATGTAATACCTTTGTGGTGGATCTTTTTATGAGTTAATATATGTTTGAGATTGCAATGGTTTTGTTTCAGTTATGAAAGTAGATGCATATTATGTACCCCGTTCTTATTTACTTGTCATGATCAAGCATGTTTATGAGAGCGTGTGAGGGGGAACGTGTGCATTAGTTGGAGTAACGGGGGGTGGCTAGTGCAGTGAACGTGAGAGAAAGTTCTGCGATCCACTTGGGTATCTCTACCTTACTTTGTTGCCTCACTAGGGATAAAAAGAAATACCATGCTACCGGAGATGTGGGTGTGACCATTGCCACTACTCCATGACTAGATCTAGCATGTTCTTATTTTAACTTCATGTCATGATACTTATTGCTATACTCTGAGTTATCTTAATTACTGAGGTGTTATGATTTAGTTCGCATCTTGGTGGAGTATAAGAGAGACTAATAACCAAAAGGTCTCTATGTTAGGACGTGATGCCCATATAATTATAACTTGTCATTAAACTGTTGTGTTGCAATCTCATATGTCAACTCTAGTGTTCCATTGTCTACCACTTTATTAAAGAGAGAGTGCATTTGTGAAACCATGAACCCCGGTCCATTTTTAATCATAAGAAACACCTTTCCAACCACTTTTACCACTTTTCCATTTTCTGCCATTTAAAAATCCGAAAATACAAAAACACTTTTACATCTTGCATTCATCATATAAAACCCAAAAATATCATTTATCATTGCTACCACCATCCTTGCATATTTATTTACCACCATTGCATATTTATTTCTTGTTTGCATTGCATATTATCTTGATATCATTCTCACACCTTGTGCTTGACAACCACTAGGTGAGGTTGAGGACCAAAACATTTACTTTGTTTTGTAGGTAACCAAAAGAAGGATAGGAAAGATAAATCTTCACTACTGATTCCCCGAGAGTTCGATATTAAACCCTCGAGTCACCCCTCGTGGGGAAAACACGTCTTCCACTTACTACACACTCTGCACTTGGAGTCTCAACCTAACCCATTTACTTTTCACGCAGGTAACTACGTGAAGGGCCATCAAGACTGTTTTCTGGCGCCGTTGCCGGGGAATCATTGCTGAAAGGTTTATCCAAGGATATCTCACCAAGTCAACTTCATCACCAACTTGTGCTAACACCTAAGCTTGGGGAGGTTGCACCTACGTGAGCATCATCTTATCCATCTTTACCTTCAAAGCAATTTATCTTGTTTTGTCATTGTCTTGCATTTTTAGTTCGGTTTGCATATTTATTTTCAGTTTTGCATAAAAAATTAAAAAACACATAAAAACTTGCTAAAATGGGAGAAAGAACTAAGTTGTGTGATTACACAAACACTCCAAATGATCAATTTATTGCTAGGCCCATTGCCACACCTAAGATAAATGCTGATAGTTATGAAGTAAGTCCTAGTTTGTTGAACTTGATAACTAGGGAACAATTTGGCGGTAGTGCTATGGAGGATGCCTCTATGCATCTTCATGATTTTGTTGAAATATGTGACATGCAGAAATTTAAAAATGTGGAAAGTGATATTCTAAAACTGAAGTTATTTCCTTTCTCACTTAGAGGAAAAGCTAAAGAGTGGCTGCATTCATTACCTATTGATAGCATTAAAACTTGGGATGATTTAAAAGAAGCTTTCATTAAGAAATACTATCCTCCTGTTAAAATTTTGCAAAATAGAAACAACATTCTTTCTTTTAGGCAAAATGAAAATGAACATGTTGCTATGGCTTGGGATAGGATTAAACTTATGCTTAGAACTTGTCCATCACATGGGGTCAACGAATGGACCATATTACACTCTTTTTACAATGGTCTAAATTACATGTCTAGAAATATTCTTGATTCTGCTGCTGGAGGTGCTTTTATGGGAAAAACTATAGTAGAAGCTAAGAACATATTGGAAAGTATTTTGCAAAACTATAGTCAATGGCATACTGATAGAGCACCTAATCCTTCTAAGAAAGTGAACTCCATAGAAGAAACAAATGATTTGTCATCTAAAATGGATACTATTCTTGCTTTCATTAATAAACAAAATATTGAAAATGTGCCTTTGCAAGAACTAGTTGGTAATAATCCTGAAAATATTGATGTCAACTTCATTAGGAACTATGGTAATAATGGGTATGGTAACAACAATTATAACTCTTATAATAAACCCCCATATGTGCCAAACAAATATGCCACTAGTGGTAATGTTTCTAGTGATTTGGAAAACACCATTAGATCATTTATATCTACTCAAAAGGAGCTTAATAAGGAATTTATATCTAAGTTTGAAAAACAAGACTCTTTGTTTGAAAGGGTAGATCAGCTCACTAAGGAAGTTTCCTCATTAAAGAACACCATTATAGCTCAAAAACATGAGGAAACAATTAAATATTGTCAAGAGGTTATAAATAAATCTTGGGAACATATTCATGAGCAAGAGAGAATTGCTAAGGAAACTATTATGGTAATGAAAGAGAGAAAGTTGAGGAAGTTAAAATGCTTAGTGAAGTCAAGGATCCATTGCTTGACTTAGAGAATTGTAGCTTGCATGAATTAATATCTATCTTACAAAAATTTGCAAGTGATCCTTCCATCAACTTAACCAAGCTGGTTTTGGTTCTTATATTGCTAATCATGTGTTAAAGAAAAGATTGCTAGGTACAACCAAGAGGCTATGATACCACCTAAGCTTGGGGATATATGGATTCCCAAAGTCCTAGTAACCATTGGAAAAGAGACACACCATGCTATACTTGATCTAGGATCTAGTGTCTCTGTTTTATCTAAAGAACTATATGAAGTACTTGAATTGAAAAATCTTGAAAAATGCTCTATTGAACTTGCACTTGCTGATGATTCCATTAAACATGCTTTAGGAAAGTAAGTGATGTTATGGTAGAGTTACATATGACATTTGTGCCTGTTGATTTTCTAATCATGGATATGGGGAATAAAACCTCTAGTCCAATTATTCTTGGAAGACCTTTTCTTCGTACTACAGGTGCTATCATTGATTCAAAAGAAGGGAATGTGAAGTTTCAGTTTCCACACAAGAAGTGCATGGAACACTTCCCAAGGAAGAGGGACACACCAAAGTTCAAGCTCCCTCATGAGCTTCGTCCACAATAAACATCAAGTAAGAAGCCTAGCTATATGGCTATAAAGAAAGCGCTTTACGGGAGGCAACCCGGTTGTTTTTATTTGTGATTTTCTTTGTGTCCTCTTGCTGTAACAAGAGACTTAGTGTTTAGTTTAGTTTCTGGAATTTTTAATAAAGTGCCAAGTTTTACTCATTTTGGTTGAAAAGTTGCTTATAGCGTTCGGAGATTTTATTCCTGCACGAATCTGTGCACGGTATGATTTTTAATTCTTATTCTGTAACTCCGAATGAGCTCATATTTGAACTGTAGTTGCAACTTTTCATCCTCTGTATGCATGAATTTTTCGGAATTTTCGACAAAGTTAAGTAGGGTAGAAAAATACGTTTAGCTGCTGCTGTTTTTCTGGACAGATTCTGTCCCATTTTGTTTGATGCATGCTTAGAACTTTTAACTTGAATCTTTTTGATCCAATTGAGTTTATGAGTAGGCATACAACATTATACACTTTCTGGACATTCATATGAATTTTTGTTCAAGGATTATATGCAGCAAGAAATCTATTTGTTTATCACTACTAATGCACCCCACAGAAAAAGAAATGGGAGAAACGGTGTTTTGAAGTTTTTTCACAGGGATTAGAGGAGATGCACCAAGAGCTATCCAAGGATGGTGAAGACCATAAGCTTGGGGATGTGAAGACAACCCCACTGGACCTACACACTCTCGGTTTGCACACGTCTAACTTCTGTTTTTCGATCGAAACACTTTATCGCATAAACTTGGAGCGTCTTTTTGTTTGTTTAGGTTTGATTTTTATTTTGTGAGACCACCACACTATCATTTATATATGAGAGAGCTACTGGAAATTTGGGTTGAATTATGTTGGATGCTATTATAAGATTGGGAAAAGGGATGTTGAGTTGATTTTAAAAGATACATATAGTTGCATGATTCATGAGCTTGTTAATGAGTAATAATTTGCAAGTATTTTATCAAGAGCTATCTTTTATTCATGTTTTGATGCTAATGTTATTTTACTTGTTTAACATGGATTAGTTAGTTCTATGGACACTCATGCATGCATTTAGATGGTCAACTTTCTCCCTCTTGCTAGCCCAAAAATTCCAACAAGCAAAAACTTGTTTCCAACACCTTCAACCAAAGTTTTTCCAGTGAGTCCACCATATCTACCTATTAGCTTTATGCTATTCCGAGTATGTTTATCATGATATTTGTGTTATCTATACCTCTGAATGAAAATGCTTATGTTGTTGATTGTTATGGGAAAAGTTGGTTATATAGCTCTCTCGAACTTGATGCACACTTTACTTTTATTGCATAAATAAAATATGACCCATTGTGATTAAAATTATGATGTTGTGGCTTGACAAATGTCTTTGGTTGAGAGTTAGCTCATATGTGCTGTCACATGGCAAGCTTTCAACATGCACTTCATCTCATTTAGTTGATATCATGTACTTTTGTTTATGGATGCTTACCATGGGTGAAATAAATGTGGAAATGAAGTGAGTTTAAATGAGTTTGTATAAATGGTTAGAGAGACGCCTGGGCCGCTAATCTAAGCCATGCATCATTCATGGTGGAAATTTACTTACATGCTATGGTGAACCTTCTGTGATACACCTTACAATAAAAAGCTATCTAATGGTAAATAAAAAGGGTGTTGAGATTGTTCATTTGTTTGTTTGTCTTGTCATTTTGATATGGGCTTGTTCCATATCCTGGGACAAGAGGTACCCCAGTTGACGCTCTTAATGATACTATTATTACTTACAATGATATTTAACTTGAACTTGCTTTGTTTCCAAGTTGAGTAACACATGGAGTAGGTACTTGTATTCAAGGGGCATGAGACTTTCAACCTGTACTTTGTCAAGCACACTACTCATATTTGCTTTCACTTTAAACTTAATCATTCAAGATGCTATGATAGGGGAATGAGAGCTTGACACCAAGGATTACCACATTACAATCATTAACTTAAGTAGAGAAGTTCAGAAGTTAGATGAAACTTATTCATGCTTTACCTCTACTCATATATATATCTTTCCAAAGTGTCCACCTTTTATATTCAGATTTTCATCAATACTCTATGACCATTGTAGGATGTTCTTACTTATCATTATGCATACATGTGGTCCATAGTACTTCTTCTCTTATGTTACACTTTGTGAATTATCATTGAACATCCTTGCATTGAATACTTGATATCACTTCATAAACTATCTTGCATATTGCTACTCCTTTTAAGAATGAATCATTTGACTCTATGTAGCAATAGTAATCATCTTTGATATCCATTGATAGTATTAAATTGCAAAGTCCATGTTAGTTTTATCACCTTCATACTCGAGGACGAGTATAGGTTAAGCTTGGGGATGTTGATGCATGTAAAATGCATACATGAACTTTGCATTATTTACTTATATTCCAGTCATATTTGCATCATATAAGGGTTATATCACTGTTTTATAATGATTTTGGGAATATTTCATGATTTTCCTATTTTTATGGAATTAACCCTGCACAGGCAGAAAACCCTATTTCTATATTTTAATGTTTCAGGGACCCAAACGACGTCCAAATGACCTGGAAATTTACGAGCATCAGTTTTTGGAAGGAACAAAGCTGGGAGCGAAGGAAGCAAACAAGCGGAGGCCCGAGGGCCAGATGAGTGGGCCCACGCGGCCATGTACCTGGCCGCGTGGGACCCCCCTTTTGGCCTCGGAGCTCCGTTGCCGTCGATCTTTCCTCCACCGACTCCGTTTTGACCTAAAACGCCTATAAAAATAGTCCCCCGACGTTCTCTGGAAGGAGCGCCGCAGAAACACAGAAACACCGAAACAGAGACCTGGAGTTGCAGATTGGAGGGGGAAAACTCCGGCGGGGCGCTGCCGGCGTGGTCTCCATCTTCTCCAACGACTTCTCCACCGTCTCCATGATGAAGAGGGAGTAGTCCACCTCTGGACTATGGGTTTGTGGAAGTAACTTATGTATCTCTCTCTTGAGCTTCACTAATTAGTACCGTATGAGCTGCTGAACATGATTACGGTCATCTATGTAATACCTTTGTGGTGGATCTTTTTATGAGTTAATATATGTTTGAGATTGCAATGGTTTTGTTTCAGTTATGAAAGTAGATGCATATTATGTACCCCGTTCTTATTTACTTGTCATGATCAAGCATGTTTATGAGAGCGTGTGAGGGGGAACGTGTGCATTAGTTGGAGTAACGGGGGGTGGCTAGTGCAGTGAACGTGAGAGAAAGTTCTGCGATCCACTTGGGTATCTTACCTTACTTTGTTGCCTCACTAGGGATAAAAAGAAATACCATGCTACCGGAGATGTGGGTGTGACCATTGCCACTACTCCATGACTAGATCTAGCATGTTCTTATTTTAACTTCATGTCATGATACTTATTGCTATACTCTGAGTTATCTTAATTACTGAGGTGTTATGATTTAGTTCGCATCTTGGTGGAGTATAAGAGAGACTAATAACCAAAAGGTCTCTATGTTAGGACGTGATGCCCATATAATTATAACTTGTCATTAAACTGTTGTGTTGCAATCTCATATGTCAACTCTAGTGTTCCATTGTCTACCACTTTATTAAAGAGAGAGTGCATTTGTGAAACCATGAACCCCGGTCCATTTTTAATCATAAGAAACACCTTTCCAACCACTTTTACCACTTTTCCATTTTCTGCCATTTAAAAATCCGAAAATACAAAAACACTTTTACATCTTGCATTCATCATATAAAACCCAAAAATATCATTTATCATTGCTACCACCATCCTTGCATATTTATTTACCACCATTGCATATTTATTTCTTGTTTGCATTGCATATTATCTTGATATCATTCTCACACCTTGTGCTTGACAACCACTAGGTGAGGTTGAGGACCAAAACATTTACTTTGTTTTGTAGGTAACCAAAAGAAGGATAGGAAAGATAAATCTTCACTACTGATTCCCCGAGAGTTCGATATTAAACCCTCGAGTCACCCCTCGTGGGGAAAACACGTCTTCCACTTACTACACACTCTGCACTTGGAGTCTCAACCTAACCCATTTACTTTTCACGCAGGTAACTACGTGAAGGGCCATCAAGTCTCTAAAAAAGGCTTTAACCACTGCTCCTGTTGTTCAACCTCCTGATTGGACTTTACCTTTCGAAATTATGTGTGATGCTAGTGATTTTGCTGTAGGTGTTGTTCTTGGACAGCGAGTAGATAAGAAGTTGAATGTTATTCATTATGCTAGTAAGACTCTTGATGCTGCTCAAAAGAATTATGCCACTACTGAAAAAGAGTTTTTAGCAGTAGTTTTTGCTTGTGATAAGTTTAGACCCTATATTGTTGATTCGAAAGTTATTATCCATACCGATCATGCTGCTATTAGATACCTTATGGAAAAGAAAGATGCTAAGCCTAGACTTATAAGATGGTGCTTTTATTACAAGAGTTTGATTTGCATATTGTAGATAGGAAAGGTGCTGAAAATCCTGTGGCTAATAATTTGTCTAGATTGGAAAACATTTCTTATGATCATGTTCCTGTTAACGATAGTTTTCCAAATGAACAATTGGCTGTGATAAAGGTAAGCTCGCGAGAAAGTCCTTGGTATGCTGACTATGCTAACATTATTGTTGCCAAGTATTTGCCTCCAACCTTTACAGCTCAGCAAAGAAGGAAATTCTTTTATGACTTGAGGCATTATTTTTGGGATTACCCACAATTATATAAAGAAGGAGTGGATGGTATAATGCGAAGATGTGTTCCAGAATTTGAGCAAAAAGAAATATTGAGTAAATGCCATGGAAGTGCTTATGGAGGACATCATGCTGAGATAGAACTGCACAAAAGGTTTTACAATCAGGTTTTTATTGGCCTACTCTTTTTAAGGATGCAAGAAAATTTATTTTATCATGCGATGAATGTCAAAGAGTTGGTAATATAACTAGACGCAATGAAATGCCTATGAATTATTCTCTTGTTATTGAACCTTTTGACTGTTGGGGATTTGACTTTATGGGTCCTTTTCCTCCTTCTGACACTAGTAGGGAAGTGCCTTTCTATGGAACGCCTTTTTGTGGCGCACCAGTTGTGCCGTGCGCCACAGAAAATCTTTAGTGGCGCACGCATCCAAGTGCGCCACAGAATCAAGGTGGGTCCCGCCTCCACAAATATCTGGAGATGTTTCTATGGCGCACTGTGCTGGGTGCGCCACAAAAACACGACTTTCTGTGGCGCACGGAAAAAGATGCGCCACAGAAATGTGGTGGCCCCTCTCCAATGATTGCCTACGTGTTGTTTTGTGGCGCATGTGTATGGATGCGCCACAGAAAAATAGATTGATTCTGTGGCGCACTGTGATGTATGCGCCACAGAATTCCTTGACTTAGCGGTTTTTAGGCATTTTTCTTCCCGTTCTCTTCCCCAATTCCCCAATTCGCATCCACGCGCCGTCCTCGCGCCGCAACCCTAGCGCCACTGTCATCTCTTCTTCCTCCTCCACGGCCCGCCCCGCGCCCAACCCTAGCTAGCCCGCCGCCGCCTCTTCTTCCTCCTCCACGGCCCGCCCGCGTCTTCTTCCTCCTCCACTGCCCGCCCCGCGCCCAACCCTAGCGCCGCTCCCGCACGACATCCCCGCTCGGCCGCCGCCCGCTCTTGAACACCGCCGCCGGCTCCTCGACGTCGGCAACAACGCCACCCTCGCCGACCTCACAGGTAATCCATTCATTCATCCTATGTTAATTCATCCTATGTTTTCTTGCTTGATTGATTGCTAGTTTAATTAATCCTATGTTAATTCCTCCCTAGCAACCGAAATTAGTTGCTGCAAGCCTATGTTGGTGCTAGAATTTACTTGTTTAATTAGTTCCTCCCTAGTTTAATTAGTTGATTAATTAGTTTCTGCAATCATATCATGCATCCTATGTTTTCTTGCTTGATTAATTAGTTGCTGCAAGCCTATGTTAAAACCTCCATTTTTTATGAACCCAAAAAGTTTAAATATAGTTGCTACCGCTAGGTTAGTAGCTTGCTTGATTATATTTTGTGTGATGGTTGAGATTTAGAAACATGTATATTGTTAGTTGCCGCTCCCTGAAATCTCTGCTAGGTTTCAACTAAAAATAATTTGCATTTTTAACTGTCTTGAAGATGCATTTTTTAACTGTCTTGAAGATGCTAACATTTCAGTCACATTATGCACAACTAGACTAAATGCTTCAACTAATCTCCTCCCCTAATCTTTTTATTCATCTTTTATCCATATTGTTGTACATCTTCTTTTTATCCTTTTACCCATGTTCTTGTATATGTACTATAGGCCGATGATTTAAACTATGTCATGTTAAAGAGAAAAGAGTATCTACAATACCTTGTACTATATACAATTTGAGTGCTTGTATTAGAACATGGTCTTGTAGGTACTCTTTTTGCCTTGTTTTGACAATGATATATGGGGCTTCTATTGTATTACACCGATGACTCTGATTCACAGTATAGCTAGGTTGACTCTGAGCCTGAGCATGACCGAACCTATAGAACAAATGTAAAAAATGGGCCAAAGATCGACGGCGTCGCACCGTCGGTCTGTAGTTTCTGTCAAGCTCAGGCTCAGGGCCACGCTACTGTTCTCTGAATCAGAGTCATCGCTGTGAAACATCATTTCATAGGATAGCTAGGTTGACTCTTACATCGTGTGTGTGCTTGTTCCATTGATTGTGCCAATGATTAGACTCATGTGCATTATCATTTCGAGTGTTGGTCTAAATGACCTACTGACATGTATAACAACATTGATTATACATTTCTCTTGGTCCTTTAGTTCCGACACTTGGAAGTTCTTGATGTGCACTCTTCATATGAGGCACCTTTTTATGTATGATCTTTGCTAAATGGTCTATTATCTTGTTCCATGTGCCTATGATTTAAACGATGTCATGTTAAAGGAGAGTATGTACAATACCTTGTACTATATACTGCTTCGGAGGTTCTTGTGTGTGCTAGAAGTTCTTGTGTGTGCTTCAAGTTCAAGAAGACGCCCTTTGGTGAGCTATTGGTACCCCGATCGAGAAGTTGTGTGTGCTTGTGTTGATCTGTGCTACCACGACCATCGTGTCGTGGTTGTTTGTGCTCCGACCATCGTGTCGTGGAGATGCCAGCCGGAGATGTGGATGTTTTGTGAAATGTCTGCAGTACCCCGAGAGGCCCTTGAGTTTGCCGGAATGTCGATTAACTTCCGTTACGGCAAATTCGGGTACTCCATATGTCCCTTTTTTAGCAAAGGTCATGCCAAAAAAAATCGTGAATTTTGGCATGACTTTGCTAAAAATAGGACATATGATTTGTGAAATGTCTGCAGGTACCCATGAGGCCCTTGAGTTTGCCGAAACGTCGATTAACTTCCGTTCCGGCAAATTCGGGTACTCCATATGTCCCTTTTTTAGCAAAGGTCATGCCAATTTTTTTGTGAATTTTGGCATGACTTTGCTAAAAATAGGACATATAGTTGTGTAGCTTAGATTGTAGATAATTTTAGTTGTGTTCATTGTTGGTTTATATTGTGTAATTTTCACATTGCTAAAAATGAGTTTGAAAATTGTGTTATTGATAGTTGCTATGAATTTGTACTTTATTTAAATTTGCTTGCTACTTAAAAATTGTGTTTTTAGTTTATTGTTCTCGGCGACGATGTCACTGTTGGACCAGAGGGGCGATGTCCGCGACTGGACTCCTCCGGGCTGGCACTGGGAGGTGCTACCTTCCGGGATGCGTATCTTGGTGAGGAATCCGGGTGACGTCGTCGACCCGGATCTTCTTTGGTGGCGGTCGCGTGGGCCATGCTCGGTGCAGAGGGAGCCGGCCCCCGAGAGGTGGTACGTCGCCGTATCAGGGAGGAGGACGAGCACGTCCGTCGCTACATGTCTTTGTTGGATAGGCAGTACAACAATGGATGGTCGTTTCTTCAGAGGGTTCCTCCTCATCACGTGAGCTATGACCCTGTGAGGGTTCCTTATCTTTGGATGCGCAGCGCCCGCGGCTCAGCACCCCGCGGCTCAGGACCCGGTCGAAGTTAGTTTCAGAGGTTCATGCATGGGAGAGGAGATGTATTAGTGATATTATTCGCGATGTATTAGGGTTAAATAAAAACGGACCAAATTATTCATGGGATCAAGATGTATTAGTTATACTTATGCACATTATTCGCGAAGTTATATTGTGTAATTTCCACATTGTGTAGTTTGTAGTATATAGTTGTGTAGTTTTTTGATTCTAATGAATTTGTTTTTAATATGTTTTAGTTTCACGGAATGGCCGGGTTTAATGGTGTGAGGGCGTGCTATAGGAAGAAGCTTGGTCGGTACGTGTATGGATGTCAGATCCATATCAACAAGAGGAAGCACTAGGCTGGGCAGTTTAATACAGCGGAGGAGGCGGCGCGCGCCTATGATTATTTCGCCGTACACGAGTACGGTGATAAGAAGAAAGATAAGGATCTGAACTACCCAGCGGATCGCCACCGTGTGAATGAGTTCATACCGGATGGGATCAGACAGGTGGAAATGGCCAAGGAGATGGAGCACAGTTGGCTGAGGCGCAGATCGCACGTCGCAACGCACGCCCCCAGGACGACCCGTATGTGAGGCATCTCCTGCAGAACGAGCCAAACTTGATGTCCTACCAGCAGTTCGGCGCTAGTCCTTTTGACGGTGCTGGTCCTTCGTACGACACCGGTCCTTCCCACGGTGCCGGTCCTACTGACGACGACATCACTTCTCTTGGGATCTGGGCGAAGAAGGAGGAGCAGCAGGAGGAGGAATGGGAGAAGGACTGGGATTCCGACTCTGAGCAGCGGCGGCAGAAGCGGCAGCAGGAGCGGCAGCAGGCGTTGGAGGAGCGGCAGCAGCAGCGCACCAGGAGTGGCAGGAGTCGGAGCAGCAGCTACTGCGGATGTTCGGGCCGCCGAACCCCGATGCTTATCACCGCAGCGACCCTAGGCACTGGGTCGAGATGAATAGGTAGGACGGCATACCTCCGTTCCGCACTCTTTCGGTAAGCCGTGGGGGAGCGAGGACACTGATGACACCGCAGATCCGATGTTCTGGGCTCAGATGAATAGGGACGACGACCCATAGAGCGACTTGTCCACTTCTTTCCGTACTATGTTTTATGTTGACTTGTCGACTTATCTATGTAGACTGATGTTTCCACTGTACTTGGTTAATACTAATGTTTTATTTCATGCATATGCCAATGTTAAATGCATATGATTGTACTACGACTTATCCCAATGCATATGCCAATGTTAAATGCATATGCTTGTACTATATATGTATGTATCTCGGGCTCTAAGTGGTGATGTACATATTTATCTGTCTGTTTTAATACCGTGTCAAAATATATTACTGTTTCTATTATTTTCTGTATAAATACTGTAATATACCTGTATTATTGTCAAATACAGCAAATAATCGATAATACAACAAATAATCGATAATATATACAGCAAATAATTTAGTGCGCATGGTAAATAATTTTGTGGCGCACCATATTCTGTGGCGCACGAATAAAGTGTGCCACAGATACATTATTGTCAAATATAGCAAATAATCAAAATTATTCTGTGGCGCATTTCTGGAGGTGCGCCACAGAATTGTATACTTTCTGTGGCGCATGGTTCCGTGCGACACAGAAATAATATTTTTGTGGCGAGGATTCTGTGGCGCACCGACCATGCGCCACAGAAACAGTTTTTGGTGCGCCACAGAAAGGCACTTCCCTACTAGTGTGATGGTTATACTCATATACTTGTTGCTGTTGATTATGTTACTAAATGGGCAGAAGCTATACCAACATCTTGTGCTGATGGTGAGACATCATTAAAAATGCTTAAAGATATTATTTTTCCAAGGTTTGGTGTGCCTAGATATCTCATGACTGATGGTGGTTCTCATTTTATCCATGGTGCTTTCAGAAAAACCCTTGCTAAATATGATGTTAATCATAGAATTTCTTCACCTTATCATCCTCAAACAAGTGGTCAAGTAGAATTATCAAATAGAGAGATTAACTCTATTTTGTAGAAGACTGTTAATAAATCTAGAAAGAATTGGGCTAGGAAGCTTAATGATGCTTTGTGGGCTTATAGAACTGCTTATAAAAATCCTATGCGTATGTCTCCTTATAAGATGGTTTATGGAAAAGCTTGTCATTTACCTGTAGAATTAGAACATAAAGCTTATTGGGCCGTAAAAGAACTTAATAGAGATTTTAAACTTGCCGGTAAAAAGAGGTTACTTGATTTGAGTTCCTTAGATGAATGGAGAAGTGAAGCTTATGAAAATGCTAGACTTTTTAAAGAGAAAGTGAAACAATGGCATGATAGGAGAATCCTAAAGAGAGAGTTTAATGTTGGTGAGAAAGTTCTATTGTATAGGTCCCGTCTCAGATTTTTTGCAGTAAATTTCTTTCGAAATGGGAAGGACCTTATGTTATTTCAGAGGTTTACCGTTCCAGTGCAACCAAAATTACTTCGCTTGATGGTGACAGATCTCAAGTGGTTAATGGTCAAAGACTCAAGCATTATATTTCTGGGGATTCTTATAACGAAGATGTTGATATTATTTAAGTAGTGACTCCGGAAGATTTTATTAAAAGTCAAATTCAGAAAACTGAAGAGTCTGTTTTCGAATAGGTAACAGTTTTGATAAGCAAAAGTTCGCGTTTAACTTCCCAACTTATATTTTTGTTGTTTTTATTAAATATGGAAAATTACGAGCCGAAAACGGGGAGGAAACGGTGCCCGAGGGCACCACACCACCCCACGGCGCGGGCCCACCCTTGGCCGCGCCGTGGCATGGTGTGGGTGCCTCGGAGCCCCTCTCCAGCCCGGTTTCGACCTGGACTTTCCTTTTGTTATGAAACTTTTCGCTATATAATCCCCCGGATCCCCCGAGGTCCGTATATCGTTTTCTCGTCGTGTTTTGTTTCCGAGCTGTTTCTGCCAGGGTTAGCTCCAAGATTAGAGCAGTGTCTTCGTCCGAGGCTCCGAAGGATACCTTCTTCAAGAACGTCGACAACCCGTACATCAACGAGTTGAAGCAGCACCCACAAGAGCTGCGGCTCGAGGATGGAGAGCTTGTTCAAGAAGATGTTAGGGGACCCAAGGCTGAAGGGACGTGAAGGCCAGACTAGAAGAAGTAGAGCATGAAGTTTTCCGATAGCAGAAGATGATAGAGCGTGGAGTGGAGATCAACCACAAGATTATTAATGAGCTTATTGCTGAACACAAGAAGGAGACTAGCAAGCTATGGGATGATATCTTCATACTCAGTCAAACCACGTCCAAATTGCAAGCACAAATCTATGATCTCCAAAACCAAAACTGTGAGTATGAAGCCAGGTTCAAACACATGAGTTCTGCTGCGAGTTTCAGGTTTATGGAGACCAATTCATCTGTCGGGGGAGTATCCCCGGGTAGGGTCAAGGCTTGGCATAAGGTGGTGTTCGAAGTGGTGCCGAGGTACGGAAAGGGACGACCTGTTTGGGCCTGGGAAGGTCCGAGCTTCATCTTGACCTGGAGAGTACAGGCCGACCTATTTTGGCCCAGAGGGGTCCGAGGTATACTGTTGGCCTGGGCCGAGGTTCACTACCTCGGTGCAGTGGTTTGTGCTGTGAGTGCAGGAGAAGCTGTGGGGAGGAAGCAAGATCCGACCTGGTAAAGGAGATTAAGCGCAAGACCCGAGGTACGGAGCCCGTCACATCCGTGTCGAGCTAACCGAGGTGGTGGGCTGTAGGTCGGGCCGGAGTCAATGCTCCTGTCACTTCCAGCCGGGTACTAGAGCGCCTGACACGGGAGCGTCTGTCAAGGAGCATGGCAGAGACGTGCTCCGGGTTCGGCGGGCCTGCATGTCTCCGACCGCTGACCACGCGAGGTCTGGGTAAAGGCTACGAGGTAGCTCTGCCAGGCCACGTCCTGTCTCGGTCAGAGGGACATGCTAGCTCTGCCGTTAGGCTACAGGAGATGGGCAAGCCACGTCTTGTCCCCGACCGAGGTACGGTGGTACGATGGTGACCGTTGCAGAGGCATGGCAACAGTGTTCTGCGAGGGCACGGTGGTAACCCGGCTGGCCTATATAGTGGGCTTCACCCCTCCTGCCAGAGAGGATCGAAGATCAAGAGAGAGACCCCCCCCCGCGCTGGAGCTAGTTGATCAAGAGAGAAAGAGAGAGAGGAAGCTCGGAACACCTCGGAGAGACCTCGGTTCAGGCTCGGAGTGCCTTTTCCTCTCTTTGTAGCATCATCTTCCACCTCGGGTTCTCACCCTCGTAAGATCATACAGCTCGAGGAGCAGCTTGTACTTGTCACTTTGAGCTATACACTGACTAGGATAGTGCTGCAGTAGGGGTGTTACCTCCGCAAGAGGGCCCCGAAGCAGGGTACATCGTGGTGTGTTTTGTGTTCTTGCTTTCTTGGTTCTTCGTTCGTGTTCTTGCGTGTTCTTTCTTGTGCACTTCTTGAGTGCATAAACCCTCCCCGGATGCCCCCAACGACCGTTCGGCCCACATCTTAGCCATACCCATGGCATCTGCCGTGATCCCACCACGACAGTTGGCGCCCACCGTGGGGCACATTGAGGCGTTGGAGGGAGTTTTCATCCGGACGGGATCAGGCGAGCGTGTTCTTTCCGGGCTTGTCGCCAAGATCGGAGAGTTTACCTTCATCAGCGACAACGCGGGGTGTTTCGCCGGCAAGCCCTTCCCCGAGCATGGCTTCACCATGATGCTCGGCAGCTTCGTCACGTACGTTGCTGTCGAGGTTGTTCGCGGGTACCCGGAGCAGGTGCTCGTGGACGACGAAACTCCTCTCCTCGCGGCTTTAGGTCGGCGTATCACTCGCCCCGAGAGCTGCGTAGAGGTGATGGTGACAGGTCCGGTTGACGCCGCTGGCAAAGTAGATGCCAGCCAGTCCAAGGCAGCCGAGGTTGCTAAGGTGAGATCTGCAAAGCCCAGGCTAGAGAAGGACTTGCCTGGCACCCCAGAGCTGCGGGGCCGAGGTGCGACCCTGGTAGAGATAGTGGACACACTGGCAGACCCAGTAAATCCAGGAGTGGACATAGTAGTGACTGTGGCCGACCTAGAGGCAAAGCGTGTCCTGTTGCAGAAGGAGGCTGTAGCAATGATAACAGCTAGAGATGAGTTCAATAGAGATCTGCGCGAGTACAATGCAGCGAATGGCTTCACCCCGGTAGCGGTTGATACACATAGGGGAGCCGAGGTGCGGCAGAGAGGCAAGGGGCTCAACGATGAGATAAACAGGGAGGCTCGACCTACCACCTCGGCTAGGAGTGGGAGTCGCGTGTCAACTGGAAGGCCGGTGTATAGTTCCCCTGCTAAGAACCTCAGAGCTGCCGAGGCAGGCAGGGCCGAGCTATCCGGATTATCTGGAGATGCGTGGCGTGCGCAGCAGAAGCGAGTCAATGAGTTAGTATATGTGGCTAACCAGCAGAATGAGGCTCTCCGCAGAGCAAATGCCGGGGCTGGTGATTCAGAGATGGTTTATTCAGCTAGGCCAGTCAGTCAGGAGTCCAAGGGCAAGCCTCGTCGCCACTCGTCGGAGGAGCCGATCGAGCCCGGAGTGTCACCTCGGGTCAGAACCAGCAGCTGCAGATGTATGATCCAGTCCTAGCAGCAAAGCAGAAGGTGGGCCAGGGCAATGCTAGCCGAGCTAAGGGAAACCCCGGCCCAGGCAATGCGAGCCGGCTAAGGGTAACTCCGGTCAGGGAAATCAGAACGGCGGTCAAGCGGCATCGGCTGGCCGAGGTAAACCACCTCCGCCCCCGAGGTATCAGCAACAACCTCGGCAGCAGGGGCAATATCAGCGAGAGCCGGAGTATGTTCAGCAACCTCAGAACGTCGGTCAAGGCGATGACCGATATGATGATGGAGACTCGGCCATGGCACGAGCTGGATACCACAGAGTGGATGGGGCGTTGGGACCTCGGATAGGAGGTCGGATGTTAGCTCCAGGCGATGTCCGTAACAAGCTGGATAGACTCTACTTGTCTGAGCAACTGGAGGAGGAAGGCCCTCCTGGTCCGTCGTGTTTTGGACCTCGGATCATGAAGGAGCCACCACCACCAGTATCTCAGTTCCAGTTAGGTCGGAACACCAAGCCATACAATGGGAGCACCAAGCCACAAGATTGGCTGACAGATTATGTATCCTCGGTGCACATTGCGGGGGCAATCGCCGATGGGCGGTCCGGTATCTCCCGCACATGTTGGAAGGTCCAGCTCGGATCTGGCTGAATAATTTGCCGGAGTATAGTATCAACTCCTGGATAGACTTGGAGCTGGCGTTTAACAGCAACTTTGCTAGTACATACAAGAGGCCAAACCGACCTCAGCTCCTGGCGGCATGTAAGCAAGATGATCATGAAACTGACCGAGAATTCTTAACTCGGTGGAGCAATGTTCGGAATTCCTGTGAAGGAGTGGTAGAGGCACAGGCCATTTCCTGGTTTGCAGATGGTTGTCGACATGGCAGCATGCTGTGGCAGAGGCTCCAGAGAGATATGCCGAGATCCCTAGCAGAAACAATCCGGGTTGCAGATTCTTATGCCCTGGGTGATCCGATGCAGCCAGCAGCAGAGGCAGGAGCACGTAACAGAAGGAGGGAGCCAATAAACAACCGGCTCGGACCAAGGTGTAATGACCGTCAGGAGTTCGGACAGAAGAGGAGGGAGCCGGACTATCCATACCTCCAACCAAGTTGCAGCGGTGAACCCGGATCAGCCCGGAGCTGGAGGTGTCCAGAGGCCAAAAATCATGGTCCGGCATTTAGTCCGAACCAGGAGCCACCCATGACCTATGAATCAATGATAGATGGTCCGTGCTGTTACCATACGACCGACCCGCGCAAGCCAGCCAACCATTCAACCCGGCAGTGCAGCTGGAACCGCAGAATCAGAGAAGAGGGGGCAAGGGCCGGAGGAATCAGAACAGGACCACCACCTCAGAGATTTCAGCCGAGGTCCCACCCTAATCTGTCCGGAGCAAATGTTACCCCGGTAACCACTGCCCCTCTTCCGAGGCCTGCAGCAGCAAGACCCGTGAATGTTGTGAATGTCCGAGGTAATAACAACAACAATGGTGCCGGACCAAGTCAGCAGTATGAATACCCCGGAAATGACTATAGAGAGGTTCATGCGAGCTATGTGGTCTTTGTGACCGAGCCCACTGACAAGAAGAGCATGCAGAGGCGTGCCATGGAGGTGAATGCAGTAATGCCGGTGGTGCCGACCTATATGAACTGGTCTGAGCAGGAGATCACTTGGAGCAAAAGGACACACCTCGGATCATGCCGAGTCCTGGAAAGTATGCCCTGGTGGTAGATCCAACGTTGTGTGGGCCTACCAACAATGTGAGGTTCACCCGAGTTCTGGTGGACAATGGCAGTGCCATCAACATCATGTACCGAGACACAATGGTGAAATTGGGCATCTCGCCTAATCAGTTGATGCCAAGCAGTGTACTTTTCATGGGATTGTGCCCGGCGTTTCCTGTGCACCCATGGGCAAGATATGGGTGGATGTAGCATTTGGAACCAAGGAAAATTGCCGAGTTGAGAGTATCGAGTTCGAGGTGGTGGACTTGGAGAGTGCATACCATGCACTGCTTGGAAGGCCGGCTCTGGCCAAGTTTATGATTTCCACCCATGTTGCATACCTGAAGATGAAAATGCCAGGGCCTAATGGAATCATATCCATCTCGGGTGACTACAAGCGAGCAATTCAGTGTGCTTCGGCGGATCTAACCTGGCCGAGTCTTTGGTGATCGCAGCCGAGAAGAAGAAGCTGCATCAAGTGGTGGCAATGGCGCAGTCAACACAGCTCGGCCTATCCGGACTGATGAGCCCGGACTCAACTGCGGCGTTCGAGGTACCCAAGGAGACCAAGAGGATCCCCATTGACCCGGAGCACCCAGAGCATGTGGCCATCATTGGGACCGGGCTAGGCGAGAAATAGGAAGGCGAGCTCTGTCACTTCCTCCGTGAGAATCGGGATATCTTTGCATGGTCGGCTAAGGACCTGCCAGGTGTTCCGAGGGAGTTGGCAGAGCACTCTTTATTTGTTAGGCCAGAGGTGAAACCGGTGAGGCAACCGACCCGTCGTCTCTCAGACGACCGGAGACAAGTGGTGCTGGACGAGCTGGCTAAGTTGCTTGCAGCCGGGTTCATAATGGAGGTACTGCATCCGGACTGGATATCCAATCCGGTCTTGGTGGAAAAGAAGAAAGACGAGCCAGCCGTGGTCAAGGTGTGGCGCATGTGCATTGACTTCACTAACCTCAACAAGGCGTGCCCAAAAGATCCATTTCCATTACCTCGGATTGATCAGGTGATCGATTCCACTGCTGGTTGTGAACTGTTATCTTTCATCGATGCGTAAACATCATCAACAAGGAGCTCTATAAAAGAAGCGTAACCGAGGTGTTGCAACGGTGTGTTGAGCCAGCTGAAGGCAAGGAGATGCTTTTGGAGATCCACCAAGGAGAATGTGGTCATCATTGCAGCACAAGAGCTCTGGTGGCCAAGGTGTTTAGGCATGGGTTCTATTGGCCCACTGCTCTTGCTGATGCAGAGGCCATAGTCCGGAGATGTGAAGGATGCCAAAGGTTTGCCAAGCAAACGCATATGCCAGCTTCGGCGCTCAAAACAATTCCTATCACTTGGCCGTTTGCGGTATGGTGTTTGGATATGGTGGGAGAGTTCAAACCAGCCCGAGGTAACATGACACACATATTGGTGATGGTGGACAAATTCACCAAGTGGATCGAGGTGAAACCAATCCGGAAGTTGGATGGTCATTCAGCAGTGACTTTCTTGAAGGAGATTATTCTGCGATATGGCTACCCCCATAGCATTATCTCGGACAACGGCACTAACTTTGCTGTTGGAGAGTTCGCTCGGTTTTGCATGAACAAGGGAATCCGGCTGGACATAGCCTCGGTGGCACACCCGGAGTCTAATGGACAGGTGGAAAGATCAAATGCTCTAGTGTTGGCCGGCATCAAGGCTCGGCTCATTGAACCACTGCTGAAAACGCCGGGGTGTTGGATAGATGAGATACCAGCAGTACTGTGGGGTCTAAGGACCACGCCAAATCGATCGACTGGCTATACGCCATTTTTTATGGTCTATGGGGCAGAAGCTATGCTACCCACTGACATCGAATATGATGCGCCCAGAGTGGCAATGTACACTGAAGCCGAGGCAAAAGAGGCTCGGGAGGATGCAGTAGATCTGCTTGAGGAAGCGAGAGAATTGGCCTCATCTCGGTCAGCAATTTACCAGCAAGGTCTCCGACGTTATCATAGCCGGAGTATCAACCCTCGTGTGTTTCACGAGGGAGATTTGGTGCTGAGGTTGGTGCAGCGCAAGAAAGGCCGGCACAAGTTGTCACCTCCATGGGAGGGACCGTTCGTTGTGAGCCGAGCTCTGCTCAATGATTCCTACTATCTTATAGATGCGCAGGAACCAAGGGAAGATGGGCTGGACAACCCCGGTCAGAGGTCAGGCGACCATGGAACGTAGCTCTACTCCGACCTTTCTACTCATGAAAGGCGCAATGTATGTACCTCGGTTAATCCTTAATAAAAATGTCGGCACTCCGAGGTTAAAGCTCGGGGACTGCCTCGCTCTTGTGCTTATGTTTTATCTCTGTTTGTCAGTTTTGTTCATATGCCGAACTATTTTGAACCTCGTCTCAAACTTCAAGTAATGTGTGCTATGAAACTAATCTTGTGACTCGACTGGCATCTGCCTAAAAGGTAGTCAAGAGCAAAGAGGAAAAAACGTGGGAGACATGAAAATGAACTCGGGGACTCGGTCCAAAATTATAGTTCGGCATGTGTCGTTTACTAACCCCTGTCTTTACCTTTCGTTTATGTCGGATGACTTTGAAACATACCTCGGAATTTACCAAGTACTGTATGCTATGAACAACAATCTTGTGACTCGACTGGCATCTGCCTAAAAGGTAGTCAAGAGCAAAGAATGCCAAACATAGTAAACACGAAAGTAAACTCGAGCAATCATTCAAAAGGATTCGACGTAAAGCTTAGAAAAGCATGGTTCGGATAAGCATGATAGTAACAGAGGTAGCAAAAGGAACTACTTAAGTTTGATTACATCTGCGTCCCGGCATACCGGGGATTTAATGAAGTTTTTTGGCCAAGCATAAGTTCAGGTCGAGGCATCAGGAATTACGTCGCAGCAGCCGATGCAGCAGGTTTCGTCCGGAGCCGAGGTAGCCTGGGAGGTGCTGGCAACGTCGGCAGTAACCTCGGCACCAGCTTGTGGAGAAGCCTCGGTTTCTGCTTCGCGGGTGTCACCATCGTCACCTTGCTCGGCTTCGACGTCGGATTCTGTTTCGTATTCATCCTCTTCTGGCTCGTCATCTTCGGCGTCGGAGTAGGTGTCTCCCTCGCTCAAGTTCTTGGTGTTGGCATATCCAGCGAAGAAGGCAGCCATCTTTTCGCGCCGCTGGATGAGAATTGGGTCCGTGGACCAGGGCGAGCCTCGGCGAAGAGTGTCCATCTTTTCGAGGTCGAGCTTCTCGCACCAAGTCATGATGAATTTGAGAGCGGCATCAGCTCCAGCGCGAGCCGAGATGAGCGCCACTCTCGAAGTCTTTGTTCGGCTTCACGAAGCTTGGCGGCGAGCTCAGGCGTAGTATTGGGAGCATCGGCAAGAGGCCACAAGGCTCGGAAAGCAGACACACCTGCATCGAGGAGTTCGGACCCAATGGTTTTCAAGGGATGGATCCGAGCTTTGATGGCCACGATGTGGTCCTCAATGGTCCAGGCGGGGTTCGTCTCGTTACGCCTCTTCCTGTGCTGATCAGTGATATTGCGAGCCGAATTGGGTGTAGGTGAAGTGCTCTGCAGAAGGATAGCCTGTTAATAATGAAAGAAACAGTTCGGCAAAGAGCCAGTACTGTTGAGGACAAAGCAAGGATAAGGGGGGCAAGAAGCTTACCGTCCATTTCTTTGTTGATGCGTTCCAGCGTCGGGAGGAGCTGGTTAACCGAAGCTTGAAGGGCTTCATAAGCCTCGGTGGCCGAGGTGGCGCGGGCCTCGGCTAACTGGAGCGCATTCTCATGTTCCTTGGCGGCATCCTCCCGAAGTTTCTTCTCTGTTTCAACAACACTGGCCTTTTCCGCCTGCAGCTGCTCTTTTTCCGACGTCCGCAGCTCAGTGATGCGCTTCAGTTCCTTTACCAGACGAGCTACTTCGGCTTTCTCTTGTTGGAGCTTTTCGTCCAAAGAGTTCTTTTCTGCAAGGACGGCCTTGTGCTCGTCGTGGAGTTTCTTGTGGTCAAACAAGAGGGTGTGAAGATGTCCGTGCGGACGTTCATAGTATTCTGCAAGGAAGAAAAACATAGCTCGGTTAGAAAGGCTATACCTCGACAAGAGTCTCGGGGACTCGGAGTCAAATCATTGGGAAAATGTTGCCGGGGTATGCCTCGACAGGAGTCTCGGGGACTCGTACCCGAGGTGCATGCTAAGTAAGGTAAAATGGTTTGGATACGTCGGATGAAAATTGAAAGTTGAGATTCAAGCCAAACAATTTTAACTCCGGCGGAGCGTCAATAGTTTACCTCGAATCTCGGGGACTGGGAATGGTGGATATTAGATGAGATACTGCATGAAAGTAAAGAGAATAGGACTTACGTCGATGTTTTGAGCAGCACGCAGGGCAGCGACTTGTAGGTCGTGACGCTTCGGCCGCAGGCGCTGTTTCCCGCAGGTGCTCACCACCGGAGCAGCTAGGGAGGCCGAGGAGACCTCGTCTGCAGAATTCCAGTCTGCATTGTAGTGTTCCAAGGAGCCGAGGCTCTGGTCACTGTCAGTGCGCAGAGGAGGATATCCCCACGGTCCGCCCTGCTCGATGCCCCTAACCGAGGCCTCCAAGGCTTGAGCAGCCTCGGAGCTTGAAGCAGGCCGGTTATCCAGTATAAGAGATGTCCTCCGAGCATATTCGTCGGCCGGAGGAGCAGTCTCATCAACGGGTGCGGCGAATGGAGGAATTCGGCGTGTCACCGGGGAGGAGACCTCGGTGCATCCTTGAAGGAGAAGAGATAGTCAGGGTGCCAGACCCAGATGTTGGTTTGGGGGTGACCTTAGACTTCACCGTCTCTTTCTCTTTCTCCTTGCCTTTCTCCAACGGCAAGGTAGTCTGGCGAACTGGTTTTTGGGGCTGTTGCTTGGGCTGTGCTTGGGCTGTTGCTTCTGCTGTTGCTTCTGCTGTTGCTGCTGTTGGTTGCGGGCAGTCTGGCTGCGGGGGGAGAGTCGAGGCTCCGGCAAGGCGGTAGCCGGAGTTCTGGCGCGATTGGTCCCCGCATCCGTTTGAGGACGCGGAGAAGTCTGACCTCGGGTGGGGGCAGATTTCTCCAAGGCCGGGCCAGACCTCGGTGGAGGAGATACGGGGCGAGAGTTCGTCGGGGTGGTCGTGGCTTCAGAGGCACCAACGGGTGCAGTCATGGAGGATACCTCCTGATCCACTTCTATGGGTCACTGCAACGAAGGAAGATGGTCAAGTGTTAGTACCGAGATAAGTTTAAGCAACAAACTTGTTGGCTATAGAAGCAAAGCATTACCCATCCGAAGTAGGAAACTTCTTGCCCCCTCGGGCATGAGGAGGATTTCCGGACTTCTTCAGCCGACGTCTCTTGACCGGAGCCGCAGTGGGTCCGGAGGCTCCAGTGGCGGATGGTTCGGCGGCCGAAGTTGCGGCACCAGCGCGTTTCCGGCTGGTTGCTGGAGTAAAGTTCGGAAGGTGAGGAAGGCAGGAGATAGGTACCGCGTTTATTGGTTCCATGACGAGAAATCCCTCCTCGTCATCCGAAATCTCTTGAACTGAAGCTTGTGCTTGAGGCTTACCCGCGGTGGTGACGCGGGCCGAGGCAATGGGCATGTAATCCTCGTTGTCAGGGTCCTCGTTGGATGGTGGGTCCTCGACAGGAAGATCCTTGCCGAAGTGGTCCGCAGGATGGACTCCATCCTCGGCGGTCTGGCGGGAGAACAGCTATATGGCAGACATATGAAAAGGAGTTAGGAAGAAAATGGTCAAGATGAACGTCGGTAGCAAGACCTCGGTGGTAAAGGAGTACCGAAGAAAACGTCGGAACAGCGTACCTGTTTTGGTGGCTTGGTCCTGTAGTGGGGTTCCCTTCCCCATGTCCAAGCGTCAGAGATCTTGGACTTGGTGATAGCTCGGACTCGCCGAGCTACCGCGGCGTTGTCCAGTGCAACATGCGTATGGCGGGTTGGATCATAAAGACCGCTCATGTGGCAGATCTTGTGAGTCCTCGCCTGGAGAGGGGAGACCCTGCGCTTCACGAATGTGCAGGC
This sequence comes from Poa pratensis, assembly GCA_947311845.1. NCBI lineage: Eukaryota > Viridiplantae > Streptophyta > Magnoliopsida > Poales > Poaceae > Poa > Poa pratensis. Next base: position 10,017,032 of record CAMZMU010000102.1, read on the forward strand.
CAGATCGTCAGCCGTCAGGACTTTCCCGTCGTTCGCAGGGTCCTCCGGGTCCTGCCATTTCGCAACATACCCATGGATGGACTTGATTTCGCTGGTGAGAGGGGGAGTGTAGTCCCAGTTGAGCGGTTCGTAGGAGGGCTGAGGTTAAACGCGGCAGATTGAGGAAGTCCTCTTCGCCGGAGTTCTTCACGTAAAACCACGTCCGGAGCCACTTGCGAACGGTGTCCGGAGTAGCGATACGTGGGAAGATGGAGTTTCGGCGAGGAGCTATGATGGCTGCTCCGCAGGCGGTTAGTAGCTTGGGCAGATCCTTGTTTTTCGGATCCGGGATCACTTGCCGCTTAAGTTGGAAGTAGCGAGAAAAGAGGTCTACCGTGGCTTTGAGGCCGAGGTATCCCTCAGAGAAGGAAACGATGCAGGAGAGAGTGGTGATGGCGTTGGCGGGGAGGTGATGAACCTGGAGTCGAACTTGTCGAGGAAGCTCCGGAAGAAATCACTAACGGGCAGTCCGAAGCCGCGCTGGAAGTGCGCGACGAAGACCACCCGTTCCCCTTCCTTGACTTGAGGCTCGAGTTCGCCCTCTGGCAGGCGACACTCTACCCCGGCGGGAATCCGCCGAGTCGCCCTGAGCCACTGGATTTCGTCCGGAGTTACATCCGAACCTTCCCAGCCGGCTCGTTCTCCGACCTCCAGTTCGAGGTCTGGAACCTCGGTTTGTTCCGAAGTCTCAGGAGGAGACATCTCGGCAGAATCAATCTGCAGAAGAATGCACAGAAGTTTAGCAAAGGAAAAAGAATCTGGAATCTAAGGCTATATCTGGCTAACTCAGGAGGAGTTGGACGGCTATCTTGTATATAGAGGCATATCTATGCTAGGCGAGCATCTATCCGAGGTATGAAACTCGCTACTACCCAAAAAAGTATGCAAGTAAGATCTACCGGAGGAGGTAAATAGAGTTTTATTCAAGAACATATGAAGAACCAAGCGCAAAGAGGAAGAAACCTAGGGCAATGCCTAGGGTATCAAGAAAGGGAGTACATACCGTGAAAACGAGGTGCTGAAGGGCGGCGCCGGTGACGCGGTCGCAGCGGCGACGAAGGAGCTGCTCGTCGGCGGCGGCGGGAACGTGTTTCTTCTCAACCGGAAGCGGCGGCACTGGTGGCGATGGAGGCGAGAGGGCGAGTGAAGGAGGAAGAAGATGGCGAAGTTACCCGTGGGGCCCTACTTATAGCCGCGCGCGGTAACTGCCCGCATTAACTGCGCCACTACCGCGCGGTTATCGGGAGGCGCGGGATCGTGTGCGAGTGGGCGCACGGTTACGCGGTCTGCGGCCGCACGATCGGCCACATCGTGGGCCGCAGAGTGGCAACCGCCCACCCCGGATTTCCTGCGCTGGTCAGCACAAGAATCGAGGGGTCGTGGGCGGTCAAGTACTTGAGTGCGCAGGTGCGCTGTTCGGTGGGTCCGGCTGACGAGGGCGGCGTGTGGTCAGAATCTGCTTGGCAGAGGTCCGGATTCCGAAGCCCGGGCAGAGATTCTTCGCCACGTACCTCGGAAAATCTTGAGGCAAGATGGTGCTGAGTCAGATAGCTCGGAGAGTTCAGTTCGCATATCTACCTCGGATTGGATGGTGGTGTATGGGAGGTACCTCGGCGTGACTATGTTGGAGGTCGGTTTAGGAGGTGGTGTATGCTTGTTTTGAACCTGCTACGGCCCTCCTTCCGAGGTCGTAGGACCGCACCAGCTTCGGGGACTAATGTCGGGGGAGTATCCCCGGGTAGGGTCAAGGCTTGGCATAAGGTGGTGTTCGAAGTTGTGCCGAGGTACGGAAAGGGCCGACCTGTTTGGGCCTGGGAAGGTCCGAGCTTCATCTTGACCTGGAGAGTACAGGCCGACCTATTTTGGCCCAGAGGGGTCCGAGGTATACTGTTGGCCAGGGCCGAGGTTCACCTACCCTCGTGCAGTGGTTTGTGGTGAGTGCAGGAGAAGCTGTGGGAGGAAGTAAGATCCGACCTGGTAAAGGAGATTAAGCGCAAGACCCGAGGTACGGAGCCCGTCACATCCGTGCGAGCTAACCGAGGTGGTGGGCTGTAGGTCGGGCCGGAGTCAATGCTCCTGTCACTTCCAGCCGGGTACTAGAGCGCCTGACACGGGAGCGTCTGTCAAGGAGCATGGCAGAGGCGTGCTCCGGGTTCGGCGGGCCTGCACGTCTCCGACCGCTGACCACGCGAGGTCTGGGTAAAGGCTACGAGGTAGCTCTGCCAGGCCACGTCCTGTCTCGGTCAGAGGGGACATGCTAGCTCTGCCGTTAGGCTACAGGAGATGGGCAAGCCACGTCTTGTCCCCGACCGAGGTACGGTGGTACGGTGGTGACCGTTGCAGAGGCATGGCAACAGTGTTCTGCGAGGGGCACAATGGTAACCCGGCTGGCCTATATAGTGGGCTTCACCCCCTCCTGCTAGAGAGGATCGAAGATCAAGAGAGAGACCCCCCCCCCGCTGGAGCTAGTTGATCAAGAGAGAAAGAGAGAGAGGAAGCTCGGAACACCTCGGAGAGACCTCGGTTCAGGCTCGGAGTGCCTTTTCCTCTCTTTGTAGCATCATCTTCCACCTCGTTCTCACCCTTGTAATCATACAGCTCGAGGAGCAGCTTGTACTTGTCACTTTGAGCTATACACTGACTAGGATAGTGCTGCAGTAGGGGTGTTACCTCCGCAAGAGGGCCCCGAAGCAGGGTACATCGTGGTGTGTTTGTGTTCTTGCTTTCTTGGTTCTTCGTTCGTGTTCTTGCGTGTTCTTGCGTGTGCACTTCTTGAGTGCATAAACCCTCCCCGGATGCCCCCAACGACCGTTCGGCCCCACATCTTAGCCATACCCATGGCATCTGCCGTGATCCCACCACGACATCATCCTTCGCTGATGGGGAGCCTTTACCCTGGAAATTTGTTGATGAAGAGATCGTCCCACCATCACCACCGAAGGAGTAATTCATCATTGGTATTGGCATCCCCTCAGCTTGTTCCAAGCTTGGGGGAGTGCCGCGGTATCATCACCATTATCTTTTACCTTTTACTTTTCAGTCGAGTCATATCATGAGTAGAGAAGTTATCATGTAGGATGGTTTGCAGTGTGGAAGTATCTCTCCTTAGTTGGTTATCTATGTACCCCTTGGTGTGAGTTGCTGTTATTGGAATATTAATGAGAAGTTTTATCATTTACTTTCTGCACACTTTATTTTACCTTGCAAATTTCTGTCATATGAATGATCTTGTTGTTAGTGTTGGCATCACTTTGGGAGCATCAAGTAAATCTATTTGGTTTTGGCAAACTTAGCATTGGTCAGTAGCAACAATACTTTGAGGCTTAAGTAGAAAAGAGGGGATTGCATGTAGATACATTATCTCAGTATCTTTCTTTCTTGTTGGCTCATGAGCTTAGTATTCTCAAGTTAAAATTATTTTTGTTTACAAGGAAGATTGCTTGATTGCTTCTATTACATTTATATTTGTTTGTATCCCTCCACTCTTATGCTTGCTACCTAGCCTTGCTAGCCAAAAACCTGTACTGAGAGGGAATGCTTCTCGTGCATCCAAACCTTGAGCCAAAACCCATGCCATTTGTGTCCACCATAACTACCTATATGTGGTATTTCCTTGCCACTCCAAGTAAATACTTCATGTGCTACCTTTAAACTATTCAAAAGTTACTACTCCTTATTTGTGTCACAGTTTACTAGCTCATGAGGACGGGGTGGATGTCTTTATGTCAACTGTCAAACAGACTTTACCACCGGACTAGCGGCATATACATCCGCTTATCCATTAATTTTGCAAAAAGAGCTGGCAAATGGGGTGCCCAGTCCCAATTAATTACAACTTTAACTGCTTAATTCTCTTCACATTTTTGCCCTGATTTATCAGTCAAGCAATGACAAACAGTGAAATATCTGCATGTGTAAACAAAAGAGAAGAGGTATGATCTGCCTTGCTGGTAGAAATAACGTCCTTCATGGGAGCCGCTCTTAAAAGTCTGGTTGGCAGGGGTCATATTGTACTTTCCATTTTCTGATTCGTTGACAATTCTCATACACCACTCAAAACTTATATTTTTATTCTCTATATGATTTCAAAAACTTAAAAAGCTCTAGCACATGATTTAATCCCTGCTTCCCTCTGCGAAGGGTCTTTCTTTTACTTTTATGTTGAGTCAGTAAACCTATTCCTTTCTTTCTTAAGCAAGCATTTGAGTTGTTGTGATTCAACCATCTATATATTAATATTATCAATCATGTTTGTTATCCTTCCTTGTTTTGCACAAGTCTTTTATCTGAAGGAATATAACTTTGAAAGTTATCAATGACTGTAAAGAAATTGTGATAATTGAGCATGTAAGTTCTGCAATATAGCTCCGATATAAGGACTCTACTCGAAAGATAAGTACAATCTGTCAATTGTTCTCTGACCAAGAACGAAGTTTTCCATCACCAAACCATGATTTTCTTTATGCACCTTTATTGTGATTTCCATTACTCGTTTCAAGACAAGTTATATGAGGGGAAGTTGCTGTCTAAAATGATTCGTGTGTTAGTACATGTTGATGCTTCTTGTCCGTATTCTTTATTATCGACGCTTCACTCCATAAACTTGTGGTCTGTTTACTGAGTTCAGCTTTCGCTTGGGGACAAGCGAGGTCTAAGCTTGGGGGGAGTTGATACGTCCATTTTGCATCACTATTTTATATAATAATTTACTGCTATTCATTGATATATTTTACATTTAGATGATATACTTATGTTATTTTATCTTGTTTGCATGTTTGATGATTATTGGAGAATTAACTGCCGGAGTCAGGATTCAGCTGGAAAAAGCATCGTCAAGACACCTTATTTCTGAAGATCAACAATTCACGGAAAATATACAGATGTTCCTATTATGTCAGATGCCTGAGCCAGCCAAAAGGGGAGGCTGAGATGGGCCACGAGGGGCCCACACCACCCCACGGCGCGGCCCCCCTTCTGCCGCGCCGGGGCATGGTGTGGCCGCCCTGGCCCACCTCTGGTGCTCCCCCTTCGCGTACTTCATCCCCCAGAAACCCTAAGACGGGGGGAGTCATCGAGAAAATATTCCGCCGCTGTAACAGCCCAAAGTTTGAGAACCTGAAAACCTGTGTAAAATTTTCACTTTTGCATTTCATTCATGCATCATGGCATCCATTTGAATTCGCTAAACAAATAAAACAGTTGGTTTGGCAACATTGCAAAAACAAAATGCCAAACTTGCTCTAACAAATTTCAAAACAAATAGAGGCACTCCAACTTGCAAAACAAGTTTACTTTGACATCTTATATTTGTCAAGGAAGTTCCAAGAGTTTGGAAATAATATTTCTCAATTGCTATAATTTTTCCAAATAAGCAACATTTTGAATTTTGCAAAATGCCGTCCCTAAACCCTATGAACAAATGTGGTCCAAACTATTTTATTTTGAATCGCCAAATTTTGTGGAGCTTCTACATGTTAGGGAGAGGCTACACAAATTATTTCATATTTTTCTAAAATTGTTTAGGGCCTTAATAAAATCCATGAAGCTACTGCTGGTTTTAAAAGGTTTTTCTAAAAGAAAACTGGGCAGGGACCTATCTATGATGGAAAACAATTGCCCAGGGGGTTTCTTGCAAAACCCCCATCGTCTCTCTCCCCGCGCTGTAGCCATGCTGCCGCCGTGGCCGCGCCAGCGTGCGCACGCCCTCGCCGGCCCCCCTTCCCCTCTGCTCTCCCCTGCAGGCGAAGACCACCACGCGAGACCCACTTGCCCTGCTCCCCCTCGCTCCTCTCTCACCTGCTCCCTCCTCTCCGTTCCCCTCTTCCCGCGAGCTCCACATGGCCGTCGAGCTCCGCCGCCGCATCGCTGTCGACTGAGGGCTCCCCAAGCCGAGCCACGACCAACAATCGCTCCGCCGCGCCGTCTCCGTCCTCTCCACCAAAGGAATCGGGCTAGGGCGCTGGAAATCGACGTCGCCGTCCACGACCGTGCCGTTGCCGCCCGAGCACCGCCGTGAGAAATTCCGTCGCCGTCGCTGCGTCCCCGTCGACGCCGTCTCCTCCTACGCGTCCAGGGTGAGCACCCGCACCTCCCTGTGCCCTCCTCGCGTTCGATTGGGAGCCGTAGTCGATCTTGCCCTGCAGCTCGCCGTAGGAATCGCCGTGCTTGCCCGTGCGTCGGATGTTCTTCCTCGCTCGGAATCAACTCGGATTACATCCGGAATTCCGGATGTCCGGAAAATTCTGGCTATCTACCAACTTGATTCCGATCGAATCCAGTACTGAGTTTGCTTATTTCGGATTGAACTCGGAACCCGTCGGATTATTCCGAGTGCTTCGGAATTCCGAAGTGAGTCCGAGTTGTGCTGTACCAAATTGTTCCCCCTGTTTAAATTATTCTTTCTTTCTAAATTGATAAATAATGGTGCTGAGTTTTAAATAACCTTTTTAAGAGTACTTATCTAAAAGGAAATTGTAGATGGAATAACTTGTTATCGGTGCATCCGGAAAATGTGTGTGAGGTACCAAAATGTTCGGAAATTTGTGAACTAACCGTTAAAAGATATGTCATGCATGTTTAAATCACCAAAACCCTGCATTTCATCACCTGATCATGACATCTAATATGCAAGTTAACCCCAGGGTTTCCACGATCCTAATCAACAAGTAAATATGCTATATTGCTTAAATCCACGGAATACTCGGGATGCGCCCCTCTAAGCATCCGGACTCCGTTTAATTTGAATAGTGGAATCATCCTCCTCCCGGGACTTAAAATGTCATGTCATCATGTGGTTGCGCATTGCATTTGTTAAATCATGTGTGGTGATTGATTGTTTCTTCCGTGTTTTGTGCTACGATAGATCAAGCAGCCGGGGTTACACCGCAATACCCCGAAGAGCCGTACTACCAGCACCTTGATCAAGGCAAGCGTAATCCCCCCTCTGAGGATGTCTTATCCTATTTTCCGCAAATATTTTCTCCACTATAATATTGCATGCGGTTCCAAATGTCAATTTGCTTGGATTAGAGTATCCTATAGTTGCATTAAGATTCCGATGCCAATTACCTGTTTCCCCTCCTATTATCCATAGGACTGTATTGTGGGCCTGAATTACTTACTATGCAATGTTGATGCTTAGCTATGCTTAGTTAAATGCTTAGCCGTCTGATGGATACTTCATGTCGGAAACAGGTTGTTGAAGTGTTCAGATGATGGTGGAGAATTTGTGGTGACAGGTAATAAGATGCTTAATGGTGGGGATGAGAGGCCACTTGTTATGGTGGTGCTTTGTCTCACTCTCGCCGCCTAGGTGCGAGTTCTTTACCTCTTGAACCAAGAATGAGCGTGCTTCCTTTCGGTGGGGTATATGGAGCCCTCGTCGACCGACTAACTTGAGCGGGACTAGCCAGGGTCCTCTAGTTTGAGATTCCATTTGCGCGTGCGTTGAGATGGTGGCCAAGACAGAGATGAGGATGGTGGTGTTTAGGAAAATGAGTGGCCACGGGCAGGGTGTTGGAGGCACTGAACCTGTCCCGTCCTCACTGATGATCCTGGGTTAGTCCTCAACAAGGTAAAGGTTGTAACCGTTCCCACTCAGCCGGCTTTCCCCGGAAGAGAGCTAAGCGTAGGCAATGGGCCGGGCGGTACGGAAGGTAAATACAGTGCACCCCTGCAGGGTTAAATCTTTTCGAAAAGCCGTGTCCACGGTTACGGACAACTTGGGAAAGGACGATAAGACCATAGAATAACTTTAACGGAATGATTAAAAACTGGGTACTGGAGGTACCACTTCAAGATTGCAAGGGTAGCTTCCTCGAGGGTGATTCGGGGAGGTGCCTTTGTAGAACAGGTACAGTGGTGGATGTTGAGAAAGGTGATCAAGAGTAAAGAGTACTTCTTACCCCTTTTGCAAACTATTCTGATTAGTCGATGCCATTGAGTTATGTTTTTCATAAATAAAATCAGCTTTATGCAAAACAGCCATAAAACCTTGAAAGCTTCATCGAGCTAAAGCTCTATATTTAATCTTGCGAGTTCGTCGAACTCAACGTCGTTTGTTTTGTTTCAGAGGAGGACTTCACCGACCTCGAAGGTGGGTTCTTTGTGGACGTCGACGAGTAGTCTGGGGTTCCCAGGTGGCAGCTTGGGACATCCCGGAACAGCTGGGGTTGGATGTTTATTTGTAGGCCTCTTAGGCCATAATTTGGTTCTTGTTGTTTAGAACAACCTAATTTGCTTCCGCTTGTTGTAATGTTGGGTCCGTGACCTCTGGTTGTAATTTGCTATCTTTCTCTATTATAAGAGTTGAACTATAATGCTTTGTGTCGTAGAGTCTGTGATGTGCCAGTTGTTCCACAAGTCTTGATCTTCTATTATACATTGAGGGTTGTGCCTGTGTTAAGGCATCAATCGGGGTGTTGCGTTGCCGATGATCCATTCCGAGCAACGCCTGCCAAAGGTTTTGGCCGGGGATTGGTAAACCCGTAACCTCCGGTTGTATCGCTTAACCGGTGACACACAGCATCACTGTATAGCAGTCGGGTCAGGGCGCTACAAGTTGGTATCAGAGCAGTACTGCCTGTAGGAAACCCTTCTACTGGTCGACGTTGAGTCTAGTGTTTGTGAAAATATTTTTAACCTAAACATGAGTTGTGAAAACCATCTTAGGATTCTTTTTACTCCTTATCTGGTTACCCTCTAATCTCGGAGCAATCTTACCTCGATTTGAGTTAAAAGTTTTACTTCTCCTCTGTGACTTCAAAATTATTAGGATAACACTGAAGGTAGAACCCAATACTACGTGTTCGTGGACCTTTAGTGTTATGTGTCACGTTGCTTCCGCTGCGTTACAATCCCAAATCAACTCAGATGTTTGAACACTGTTATTCCTACCGAGTCTATCATTTGATCCTTTCTTTGGGTTTTAACCCAAGGACTTGAACATAAGGTCCCGGATTGTGCCAACTAGAGTGTGTTGAATCATATGGTTCCTTAACCATTGCATCTCTCGCTAGTAGCACATGATGCTGATCTTTGACCCAAGTTCTATCTTGTTAGTTGTGGCACAATGTATTATCGTCCCTAGTCTGTGTACTTGAGTAGACGCTAATGCTATGGTTCGACCATTCGGGAAAGATACTAACTGTGTCATTGTCAAATCTCCAGAATGGCTCGAGGAGGCCGCGGAGGCCGGAGGTCGCGGTAACCACGACAATGATGAGGATGATCTGCCGCCACCACCCTCGATGGCTCAGGTCTTGATGGCCATTGAGGAGAACCGTGGGCGCAATGAGCGCTTGCTTGAGCAGTTGGTGCAGCAAAATGCACAGAGGAATGGCTGCAACACTCTCACTGAGTTCCTGCGCTCGCAGCCACCCACCTTTGCTGATGCTAAGGAGCCACTGGAAGCTGATGATTGGCTTCGTGCTTTGGAGCGCAAGTTCTCCGTGCTGCATGTCCCAGTGGCTGAGCAAGTCAACTTTGCCACCTACCTCTGGTTGGTGCTGCTGGCTGTTGGTGGGAAAGCCATATGGCTTTGTTTCCAGCCAACCATGTCTTCACTTGGGCTGATTTCCGCACTGCCTTCCGTGCGGAGTACATTCCCCAGCCGATCAGGGATATGAAGAGGAGGGAGTTCCTGGATTTGCAACAGGGACGGATGGACCTCCGCACTTATGGTCGTGAGTTCAACCATCTCTCTCGTTACGCCCCAAGGGACGTGACCAATGATGCTGACAAGCAAGAGCTGTTCCGCAAGGGTCTTACGCCGCAGCTCCGCTATGAGCTGTTGCCCTTCAGGTTCCAGACCTACCAGGAGCTGTTCAACCAGGCTCTTACTCTTGAGCAGGGAAGGAAGGAACTTGAGGCTTCCAAGAGGCCCGCACACGGGGACCACCAGAGTTCCTCGGGTTCCGAGAGCAAGAAGCGCAGGGTGTTTGTTCCCTACAGCGCTGTGCCGGGTGCTCCCTTCATGCCTAGGGCTGCGGGATACAGGCCACCACCTCCGCGCCCCACTACTTCGACACTTGGGGTAGGCGGGAGTGGGTACCGTCCCATGCTACCTGCTCCACCTGGACTCACTTGCTACACCTGTGGCCAGGCTGGCCACTACTCCAGGGAGTGCCCCCAGAAGGCCCCTCTCACGTTAACTCCTGCACGAGCCCCTGCCACACCAGCTGGCAAGGCTGGACCTATTGTGCGTGGTCGCCTGAACCACGTCTCAGCTGAAGAAGCTGAAGAGGACCCCGGCGTTCTTATGGGTGAGCTACGAATCAACAACAATCTTGCTACAGTTTTGTTTGATTCTGGAGCATCGCATTCATTCATATCCATAGCTTTTGCAAAAGACCACAAAATACCGTTTGAGAAAATGAGACGTCCCTTGGTGATCTCCACTCCTGGCTCCAAATGGCAAACCGATGGGGTCGCTTTGGTAGCTCTGAGGTCAAGTGGCATTGATGTCATATTGGGCATGAACTGGCTAGCCAAATACCAGGCTATCTCGACTGTGCTGCCAAGACCGTCACCGTGACCAATTCTTCTGGCGACAGTGTTAAGTATTGGTCTGCACTGTCAAGACCTCCATGTTCAATCATACCCAACTCACCTGAGATTCTCCTTTGCTTTATGGAAGGCGAATCCCCTCCTGAAATCCAGGACATACACGTGGTGTGTGACTTCCCGGATGTGTTCCCGGAAGAATTGCCTGGCATGCCTCCTGACCGAAGTGTGGAGTTTGTCATAGATCTACTTCCCGGTACAGCTCCGATTTCCAAGAAGCCCTACCGTATGCCGGTGGAGGAGTTGGCTCTGTTGAAAGAGCAAATTGATCAGCTGTTAGCGAAGGATTTCATCCAGCCTAGCAGTTCACCTTGGGGTTGTCCGGTACTCTTTGTCAAGAAGAGGGATTCTACCGTGCCTCGTCTAGTCTCTAACTATAGACCGTTGAATGCGGTGACAATCAAGAACAAGTATCCTATTCCTCGCATCAATGATCTGTTGGATCAGTTAGCTGGTGCAACGGTATTCTCCAAGATGGATCTGAGGTCAGGCTACCATCAGATCAAGATCAGAAAGGAGGATATCCAAAACGGCATTTGTTACTCGCTATGGCTCATATGAGTATACCGTCATGTCCTTTGGTCTCACCAATGCTCCAGCTACTTTCATGAGGCTCATGAACTCCATCTTCATGGATTGCCTTGACAAGTTTGTCGTCATTTACATCGATGACATCCTGTTTATTCCAAAACCGATGAAGAGCATGCCGAACATCTTCGGTTGGTTCTGACACGACTTCGATAACACCGCCTCTATGCCAAGTTCTCCAAGTGTGAGTTTTGGTTGGATAATCTTGTCTTCCTTGGTCATGTGATATCCGCTAATGGTGTGGCTGTCATTCCCGACAAGATTCAGTCCATTCTGGATTGGAAAACTCCAATGTCAGTCAAGGACATCCGTAGCTTTCTCGGATTGGCAGGTTATTACCGCCGATTCATCGAAGGTTTCTCCAAGATAGCCAAGGCCCTGACTGACCTTCTCAAGAAGGATAAAAAGTTCGTATGGACGGCCGAAGCTGAAGAGAGCTTCAAAACTGAAAGCCAAACTCACGTCCGCTCCTGTGCTTGTCCTGCCGGACACAAGCAAGGATTTCGTCGTCTTCTGTGACGCCTCTCTGCAAGGCTTGGGCTGTGTGCTAATGCAAGATGGCCATGTGGTGGCATATGCTTCTCGCCAACTAAGCCGCATGAGCACAACTACCCAACTCATGATCTAGAACTTGCCGCGGTGGTCTATGCTTTGAAGCAATGGAGACCATACCTGTTTGGTAACCGTTGCGAGATCTTCTCGGATCACAAGAGTCTGAAGTACCTCTTCACCCAGCCGGATTTAAATCTCAGGCAAAGGCGTTGGTTGGAGTTAATCAAGGACTATGATGTGAGTCTGAACTATCAACCCGGCAAAGCAAACGTCGTGGCTGACGCGCTAAGTCGGAAGTCCTATTGCAACAATCTGATGATTGAAAAGGCCCAACCTGCCCTCCATGAAGAGTTCTCTCGATTGAACTTGGAAATTGTTCCTTGGCTACCTTGCAAATCTGGAGATCAAAGCTACTCTTGTAGACCAGATTAAGGATGCCAGAAGCTGGATGAGGGTATCCTGAATATCAAGAAGAACATTGCTAGCGGAAGGCCAAATGTTTCTCGGAAGATGAATCCGGAGTTGTTTATTTTGGTGACCGCTTGGTGTGCCAAAGAACCGAATTTGAGGGAGCTCATCCTACAAGAAGCTCATGAATCTCCTCTCTCTATTCATCCCGGTAGTACCAAAATGTACCAAGACCTTCGACCACAATTCTGGTGGACTCGGATGAAACGGAAATTGCCAAGTATGTTGCTGAATGCGACACATGTCGACGGGTAAAGGCTGAACATCAAAGGCCTGCCGCACTCTCCGCCCTATTGCAGTCCCCGAGTGGAAATGGGATGAAATCGGTATGGACTTCATCACCGGGTTTCCCCGATCTCAAAAGGCAACAATGCAATACGGGTAATCATTGACGTCTTTCCAAGGTTGCTCACTTCCTACCAGTCCATGATGATATACGGGCAAGTCAACTTGCTGATTATATATGGCTCGTATTGTTCCATTGCATGGGGTCCCTCTGAGGATCATATCGGACCGTGGAAGTATCTTTGTATCCAAGTTTTGGCAGAGTTTCCAAACTGCTATGGGGTCCCGTCTCAACTTCAGTACCGCCTACCATCCTCAAACTGATGGTCAGACCGAAAGAGTGAACCAAGTTTGGAAGACATGCTTCGGGCATGTGTAATCTCTTTTGGCAAGGGTTGGGAAAAGTATCTCCCTTTCGCGGAGTTCTCCTACAACAATAGCTATCAAGCTAGTCTGGGCATGGCTCCATTGAGGTTCTCTATGGAAGAAAATGCCGTACTCCGCTAAATTGGTCCGAGACCGGAGAGAGGGCACTCTTTGGTCCGGATGTGATCAATGAAGCTGAGGAGAAGGTAGAATCATAAGGAGAATCTGAAGATTGCTCAGTCTAGGCAGAAAGCTACTATGATAAGCACCATCAGGAAGTTCACTATGAAATTGGTGATAAAGCTTATCTCCGCGTCTCTCCCCTTCGTGGCGTTCGCCGCTTCGGTATCAAAGGGAAATTGGCCCCTCGCTATGTTGGCCCTTTCACCGTTCTAGCCAAGCGAGGAGATCTTTCTTATCAATTGGAGTTACCGGTCAAATTCCCAAATGTACATGATGTGTTTCATGTCTCCCAACTTCGCCGTTGCTTCAAGGATCCTATCCATGGAGTCAATCATGAGGAGCTGGATCTCCAGGAAGATCTGACTTATCGCGAGCATCCTATCCGTGTCCTGGATGAAGCCGAAAGGAAGACCCGTAACAAGACTACCAAGTTCCTCAAGGTTCAGTGGTCTCACCATTCCGAGGAAGAAGCAACTTGGGAAAGAGAGTCTAGTCTTCGCGAAGAGTATCCTGACTTCTTTCCGCAATCCTAGAATCTCGGGACGAGATGTAACATCCCAACTTTGTAATAAAGTGTTAAGTTGTGTAATCATATCATGTCATGCATTAATCTTTGCATTAATTAGTTTTTGAATTTAAATTAAAGAAGAAATAATTAAAAAGGGCCTAAAACTTGCTCTATTTTTAATTGTGGTTGAAAAGTTCCAAAAATTCAAAACAAAAATATGTGGGGCTTCTCTACAATATTAGAAGGCTCCATGAATTTTTGGGTAATTTATTGACTATTTTAAATGCTCCAAAAAAAATGCAGGAAGTTTCTGTTTAAAAGAATTCCTGTAAATATTTAAAAGTCCAGAGGGTTTTTCGCAAAATGTTTTTATTTTCTTCTTCAACCTCGTGCCAGAAGGCGATCTGCCTGCCGCCGTGTCGTCGCCATCATTGCCACCTCCTCCCTGCTTGCTAGCTCGCGTGGATAAGACCACGGAGACGTCTGCATCGAGCTCTCTCTCCGCATCCTTTTCCCCTCTTCCCAGTGCTCTATTTCCCTCGCTAAACCGAACCCTAGTTCGCCGGCCGCCGCCGCCGCGCCGTCGATTCCGGCCATCTCTGGACAAATTGACGCCGCCTTCAGCTCCGCCTGGACCTCCTCTTCCTCCCCGTCGAGTCACGCTTGCTGGGATGGCCTAAATCCGGCGAATCGCGCCATCTTCTCCAAGTCCGGCCGCCGCGTGTTGATCAAGCTTCCGTCGCCGTACGAGCTCCTCCGGCCTCGCCGTCCTCTCCATCGTGCTCAGGGTGAGCTAGCGGACCTCCCCATGCCCTCCGTTCAATTTATCGTGCCCCGTAGCGCCGATGCGTTGAAGCTCGTCGCCGGCCGTCGCTCCGCCGTGCTCCCGCCGTCGCTCCGGCGACCATTCGCTGGCGGCGCCGCCATCTTCCGGTAGAGCGCGTCCGTGCGCGTGCAACGCGCCCACTCGCGCGTGCCCGCTCGCCCTCCTCCGGCGAGTCTCGCCGGAGCAGAGCCGCCGTGTGGCTTCTGTGCCACTGACGTGTGGGTCCCGCACGTCAGGGTAATTTCAGAAAATATTAGAAGTCTGACAGGTGGGCCAGAGCAAATTGATAAATTCCAGAAAATGATTTAAACTTGTAAAATCAATAACTTTTGATCTGTATATCAGAAAATTCTGAACAATATACCAAAATGTTCAGAAAAATAAATCCAATCGGTTTATGTCAAAATACAAACATTTTGGAACATTTCAATTTGGTGAATATTTGGAAATGACCTAAATGCATTTTTCTCTAATTGTGGAGTTAATTTAAATAAATGCTCATATTCGTAATTTGAGTTCAAATAACTTTTCAAACATGATTTAGATTTCCATGTTAATGCATTAAATTGATCATGCATACATATTGCGCATTGCATCAATGCCATGTATTGATTGTCGTTCTTTTCCGGTATTTGTTCTTCCCGGTAGATTGTGGTTCGGAAGTTGACCCCACTGTATTCGAAGAACAAGATCTGGTTTCCGACGAACAAGGCAAGCATAACCTCTTATATGCCCATATATGATTTCAAAGTATTTCATTCTTGTATTTGCATACGGTTCCAATGTATTTTGGTCATTAGGTAAAGTTCTCCTAACTATTGCATTGCCTAAAAATCCTGATCCATTGCTCCTAGCAGCCCTAGGTTTCGCTTGTGTGCATCGCCAAAGCCTTATCTGCTACGCTTAGCTATGCATAGTTGTTTACCTCTGCTCCACCCGGTTGGTGAATCAGAGTTGCGAATGAATCTAATATGTCGGATTATCGTGGAAAGCATGTGAGCAGGTAAAATGACTAAAAGGCAATGGATGAGAGGCCACAGGGGTCTGTGGTGGGTTGTCTCGTTCACGCCGCCCTAGGACCTGAGTTCTCTTCTACGAACCAAGACTGAGCGTACTTCCATGCGCGGGCCTAACACCCTGCTCGACTAACTAACTTGGTTGGTTGTACCCATGGGACACGTAGTTTGGTTTTCCATTTGCGTGTGGGTCAGAAACGTTTGAGAAAAGGATAGGGCCTGGCAGGGATCCAGTGATGGATGAACACGGATCTTGATTCCTGTGACAGAGTAACGGGGACCGTCACGAGGTGGCCATTGATGACGTGAAACACACGTTCGTTGGGAGACCCCAAGAGGAAGGTATGATGTAGTCAGCAGCAAGTTTTCCCTCAGAAAGAAACCAAGGTTATCGAACCAGTAGGAGCAGCAACTCTTCAGAAGGTTGTCAACGGCGCCAGAAAAATAGCTGTTGCAGGGAGTCTGCACTGTTGACGTGGAATCTGCACACAACACAATCAAACTATTTTGCCCCAACGAAACAGTGAGGTTGTCAATCTCACTGGCTTGCTGAAAACAAAGGATTAAACGTATGGTGTGGAAAATGAGTATTAAATTGCAGAGAATGAAAAAGGAACAGTTTGCAGTTTGTGGTTGTTTAATCAGTGTAAAAGAATGGACCGGGTCCACAGTTCACTAGTGGTGTCTCTCCATAAAAGATAACTAACATGTTGGGTGAACAAATTACAGCTGGGCAATTGACGAATAGTGAGCGCATGACAATGCATATACATGACATGTTGACTACTATGATATTTAATTGGGCATTATGACATAATACATAGACCGTTATCCAACAGCATCTATGACTAATAATCCACCGCCGGGTTGTCATCCGAGTCCCCGTTGGTATTAAGTTGCAAGCAACGGATAATTGCATTAAGTAAAGTGCGTAATGTAAACAAACACATATGTCTGTGGACATAGCACCGTTAGGTTATCCCTAGTGGCAACAGCACATCCACAACCTTAGAACTTTCTGTCACTGTCCCAGGTTAAACGGAGACATGAACCCACTATCTAGCATAATACTCTCTCTTGGAGTTACAAGAATCTACTTGGCCAAAGCATCTACGAGTAACGGAAAGCATGCAAGATCTTAAATAACATATAAGATAGATTGATAATCAACTTGACATAATATTCAATATTCATCGGATCCCAGCAAACACAACATGTAGCATTACAATAATATGATCTTGATCATGTAGGGCGGCTCACAAGATCTAAACATGATGGCACAAAGTGGAGAGACAACCATCTAGCTACTGCTATGGACCCGTAGTCCAAGGATGAACTACTCACGCATCACTCCGGAGGCAGGCATGGCGATGTAGAAGCCTCCGGTGACGATTCCCCTCTCCGGCAGGGTGCCGGAAGAGTTCTGAACCCTCCCGAGCTAGGGTTGACGACGGCGGCGTCTCTGGATCTTTTCGTGGATATTTGCTCAGGTACTTAGTGTTTTCGCGTCGGGAGGAATATGTAGGCGAAAGGGCGGCGGCCTGTGGACCCCCCGAGGGCCCACACTTGGCCTCCTGGTGGCCCCTCCTCTGCTGCTCCTTCGCTCCGTCAGGTGTGTTCTGGAAAAATAGGGACCCCCGGTAGTTTCGTCTTCCAATTCCGAGAATATTTCCATACTAGCTTTTCCTGGAATACAAAAACAGCAAAAACAGGAACTGGCACTTCGCATCTTGTTAATAGGTTAGTCCCAAAAAAATGTATAAAAGTGATATAAAGTAGATGCAAAACATGTAGCAATTGGTATAAAACAAGCCATGGAACAATCAAAAATTATTGATACGTTTGAGACGTATCAGCATCCCAAGCTTAGTTCCTACTCGTCCTCGAGTAGGTTAAACGATAAAAACAAATAATTTTTGAGGTAACATGCTACTATCATAATCTTGATCATATAATATTGCAAGGCACATGTAAATGAATGAAGTGATCCAAGTCAAGGTCTATAATTTGCTACCAAATAGATAATGAGTAAACAATGAATCACACAAGCTAAACGTTTTCATGAATAGTACTTTCGAGACAAGCATCAAACTGTTTTGCATAAGTGTTAACTCATAAAGCAATAGTTTCTAACAAAGGTATTTAATCAACACAAAGGAAGAATTTAGCAGCATTTGCTTCAACTTTCAACATATTTATCTCATGGATATTGTCAACACAAAGTAGTATAATAAGTCCAATACATTGCATATAACGCATGTTGTAAAAAGTTGACACTAGTGTTTGCTTTGTGGAAGACAGAAAGAATAGGAAAACTGACTCAACATAAAAGTAAAGAAAGGCCCTTCGCAGAGGGAAGCATGGATTAAATCATGTGCTAGAGCTTTTAGGTTTTTTGAAAGCATATAGAGATTGCATAAAATATTTGATACTCTCCCAACCTTGCTAACACAAGCCATGGCTAACCGAATCCTCGGGTGCCTTCCCATCAATCACATACCATGGAGGAGTATCTATTTTTGAGAGGTGTTTGTTAATTGTCAACGAATGGTAGCGGTGAGAACAGTATTCTACCTGTCGAACGGACTTTTAAGAGCGGCTCCCATGAAGGACGATATTTCTACCAGCAAGGCAGATCATCCCTCTTTCTCTTTGGTTTACACACATTCAGGTATTTCACTGTTTGTCATTGCTTACTGATGAATCAGGGCAAAAGTGTGAAGAGAATTAATTGGTTAAAGTTGTAATTAATTGGGACTGGGCACCCCGTTGCCAGCTCTTTTTGCAAGTTATTGGATAAGCGGATGTATATGCCACATCCAGGTGTAAAATCCACTCGACAAATAGAAAAAAGAATACCACACTAATTCCTCATGAGCTAGTAACATTGACAATTGAAAGCAAACAAGATAAAATAAAATAAACTAAGCAAGACAAAAACAAAGTAAAGAGATTGGAAGCGTGAAACTCCCCTTGCAGAAGACTGCTGTCTCCCGCGGCAACGGCGCCAGAAAAATAGTGCTGTTGACGGGAGACAGAGAGCTTCCTGAAGAACTTCTACTCCCTCGGCAACGGCGCTAGAAAAATAGCTTGATGACGTGAAAACACACGTTCGTTTGGGAGACCCCAAGAGGAAGGTATGATGTAGTCAGCAGCAAGTTTTCCCTCAGAAAGAAACCAAGGTTATCGAACCAGTAGAGCAGCACTCTCAGAAGGTTTCAACGGCGCCGAAAAAAAGCTGTTGCAGGGAGTCTGGACTGTTGACGTGGAATCTGCACACAACACAATCAAACTACTTTGCCCCAACGAAACAGTGAGGTTGTCAATCTCAACCGGCTTGCTGAAAACAAATGATTAAACGTATGGTGTGGAAAATGAGTATTAAATTGCAGAGAATGAAAAGGAACTTTTTGCAGTTTGTGGTTGTTTAATCAGTGTAAAAAGAATGGACCGGTTTCCACAGTTCACTAGTGGTGTCTCTCCATAAAAGATAACTAACATGTTGGGTGAACAAATTACAGCTGGGCAATTGACGAATAGTGAGCGCGGCTATGACAATGCATATACATGACATGTTGACTACTATGAATTTAATTGGGCATTACGACATAATACATAGACCGTTATCCAACAGCATCTATGACTAATAATCCACCGCCGGGTTGTCATCCGAGTCCCCCGTTGGTATTTGTTGCAAGCAACGGATAATTGCATTAAGTAAAGTGCTATGTAACAAACACATATGTCCGTGGACATAGCATCGTTAGGTTATCCCTAGTGGCAACAGCATTCATCCACAACCTTAGAACTTTCTGTCACTGTCCCAGGTTAAACGGAGACATGAACCCACTATCTAGCATAAATACTCTCTCTTGGAGTTACAAGCATCTACTTGGCCAAAGCATCTACAGTAACGGAAAGCATGCAAGATCTTAAATAACATATAAGATAGATTGATAATCAACTTGACATAATATTCAATATTCATCGGATCCCAGCAAACACAACATGTACATTACAATAATATGATCTTGATCATGTAGGGCAGCTCACAAGATCTAAACATGATGGCACAAAGTGGAGAGTCAAACATCTAGCTACTGCTATGGACCCGTAGTCCAAGGATGAACTACTCACGCATCACTCCGGAGTTAGGTAGCATGGCGATGTAGAAGCCTCCGGTGACGATTCCCTCTCCGGCAGGGTGCCGGGAAGAGGTTCTGAACCTCCCCGAGCTAGGGTTTGACCGACGGCGGCGTCTCTGGATCTTTCGTGGATATTTGCTCAGTACTTAGGGTTTTCGCGTCGGGAGGAATAAGTAGGCGAAAGGGCGGCGGCTGCGGACCCCCGAGGGACCCACACCACCCTAGGGCGCGGCAGA